>JAQFVV010006213.1:1200000-1739861 GCA_028023455.1 Epiperipatus broadwayi | reverse complement strand
AAATATTTGGAATTAAAATATGAATGTTTTAATAAATAATTTTATAGGTACTGATAGAATTGCACACCTTCATTCCATTTGATGATTATTAATTCTTTAAAACACAATGTTGAAAATACTGATTTATTATTTTTTTGTTCATTTTTAAAAAAAATAAATGTTTTTGATTTAGACTTCATGATCTCAAAATGCTAGCTATTGTTTGAAATAAATGTATTTAAATCAAAGATTTCTGTGGAAAAGTAATTGCCAATGAAAAAAATGCATTAGACTTTTTAATACTACAATGATCTTTTTAATGAGACAAATCACCTTGTGTTAAATGTATGAGAGACACATCCCTGAAATATTTTGCAGTCTCATCTGGATCACATATGCTGAAAAATGTCTTGACAAAACAGCCATAAATTGGAACTCTTTTTAGTCTTTTGTTTGAGACAGGAACTCAGTTTGTCAATGATGATAAAATAATTTTCATGGCTTTAATATTCTTTTTATTTGTTGTTACAAATCCAGTTCATTTTTATTTTGGCTATTTTTTTTGTAATGAATAAAAAAGTATATAGTATTTCTTATGTGAAAAATAATTATTTTGTCTCCTTAGATTAGTTGATGATACTTGCTTACAATTAACCTTTTTTTTTGTCTCATTGAAAAACCAAAGAAAATTTTTTAAAAGTCCAAAGATAAATAATACTAGACGTTCCAAGAAAACCTGTTAAAATTTGAAATTATATATTTAATTTATAAAAATAATTTGTAAGTCAATAAGAAACTTCTATTTAAAGATATCGCTTGCCCCCACCTATAAGAAATTGAAAAACAAGTAATACTAAAAATTCAAAACAAACTTGTCCAATTCAAGTGATGAGATCTTAAATTACACATTTAATTTATAAATTAATTAGTAAGCATTATTACTTAGTATTACTATGAGAAATAAAATAAAAAGAATCTTAAATTTATCAATTAGTTATCCCAGTATTGTATTATGATATCTTTGCAGTGTTTAAAGAATCAATAGATATGAAATAGAATGTAGGTACCCAGTTCTATCAGTGCCATTTCATATATAAAAATAAATTTCTTTTTTGAAAATTACATGCTCAATATTACTTTCTTTTGTTTAATGTGTATATAATATATATATATATGAAATTTTTTGCACTTCCAACAACAGACCTTTTTAATCTATTGTAAAATCAAGTATATAAGTTTCAGTAATTAATATATACCAGATAGTATTGCTGTAATACCTACATCTTCAGACCAGTTTCTAGTTTTTACCTTCATCAGTGAGGATTAAGGATTCAAAGATGGACTTAATTTTTGCATTTAACAGCTGCAAGGCAGAAAGTAGCCTGGAAATATTATCCATTGATTACTTAAACTTATAGAAAATGGCTTTGAAGAAGAGCAAAAACAATTACTTTTGGAAATATGAGTAATTTGTGAAAGTATTGATATTTACTTAAATAATTGTATGTAATTAATTTTAAAACACAAAAAATTTAAAAATAATAGGAAATAAGTACAAGGAACATTAGAAAATAAAATAATTATCTGAGACACAGTAAGACTATTTTCATATATATAGATTTAGAAACAAAATATTCTGGAGTGGATTGATATTTGAATTTCAATTTAATAATGGTAAAATTTATTTAAACAAACAAATAAAATAAAAAAGACAAGGAGAAAAAAATGACCAGTTGATAAATTAAAAGAGGATATTATAATAGGAAAAAAAAATCAGAGTATTGGATAAGACTATACTTGTAAGTAATAGCAATTTTAATAAATAAAAGATGAGAAAAATTCCAAGAAAATAAAAAAATTGAAATAGGTTGTAAAAGAAGTAAGAAGTCAAAAAAGTTTAATAAATAATGAGATAAATAAAATGAGAGATAAAAGATGGTGGAATATGAATTAGATAGATGATAGAAAGCTTAATAATAAATTGAAATGGAAAAAAAGAGATAAAGCTATGATGGAGCAGTTAGAAAGAAAATAGAGAAATTACAAAAAAAATAAAATTGTGATTGAAAATGAACATAGAACATTATGAGTGAAAATAATAGATGAATTGAAAGAAGATATAAATTATGAAGTAGAAATAATAAATAATACATTAATTGAAAGATGGGTAAATAATGATGAAAAAGATTGTGCAATAATGAAGAAAGAATTTGTAAAAGCTTCAGATGAGACAGAAACTAGTAGAATTTTTAATGAGGGAAAGTTTGTAAGAATCTGATTCAGGAAAATAACCAGATTTGTTTTCAACAGTTATGATATCTATTAAAACAAAATTTTTTTAATTCATTGATAAAAATTTTAAACTTCAGAAGGTAAAGAGAGCATAGATACATCTAGAATAGTGAAAAACTCTTGTAGATATCATCATATTCTAGTGCCTCACTGAAGATAGAGATAATTCTAGATATTTTTTTAAATGCTTTCTCTTGTGGCATTTATTGGAAAAGCTTGTTTATCTTGCTCATTAAAAAAAATCCAAGTCAGATATCACATGACCTAATTTAATAAGCTTAGTTGTTCTGCTACTGGTATTTTTAATCTAATGCTTGAATATCCTGGCACCTCACTGACAATGCCAGTAGCAGAAACCGGTCTGGGTTGGGAATATTCTCAAAGCTTGTTAAGAGCTTATTTTGCAAGCTCTATATATAACATTTGTAAATACAAGCTTATTAAATTATATCATGTGACATCTGACTTGGATTTTTTTGCAATTTGTTTTTTTTGCTAATAAGGCTTTCACGATTTTATACTGCTAAAGCTATTAATATATGGTGTATCTGAACTTAGTTCAGTCCCATATGGCTATTTAAGTTAGCTGGATTGGAAGACATGGATGTCTGAAAATTTCAGATTTTCTATAAAGTGCTGGGCTTATCCTGGTAATTTTTAATCTAATGCTTGAATATCCTGGCACCTCAATGCCATTGGCAGAAAACGGTCTGGGGTTGGGGATATTATCAAAGTTTGTTAAGAGCTTATTTTGTAAGCTCTATATATAATATCTTGCTCATTATATTACAATTATATATATATGTTGTATGTTTAACTGAATTTAATTTGAAAATGTCTATTTGTTAATAGATGAAACCATGGTTGTAGAAGAATTTTAGTAAAATTTTGTTTTTTGGCTAGTATTGTAATGTTATGTGAATTTCTATTTTATTTATAATTATTAGTACAGCATTAAGCAGTATTTAATTTATATATATATATAATCAAAATCATACACAGAAGAATCCACAAAATATATTTATATATATTGAGAATTTGTTAAATTCGTGTCATTTTGAAAATGAAATTAAAAAAATTCACTCTATCAGATTTGTTGATAATATTGCAATATTTAGATGACAATGACTTAATTAAATGGATGTAGCATTAGCAGAACTTGTAAATTGTTTGGGATGAAATTAAATGTAAATAAAAATTAAAGTAATATGAGTATATATATATGTAGAGAGAGAGAAGGAACATTAGGTGTAAGTATTGGGCATGAAGTTATAAAGTCAGAAATGCAAAAGCGAACAGAATTTTAATAAGGTTTGTTCCACAGAATGTTGGAATAAGGTTTCTAAAAGGATTCTTAAATGTGGTGATTGGATTATAGCTTTATATGGAAAAGAAACATATCAGTAATGGAAAAAAATCAGCTTTTAGAAATGTTGAAGAAAAAAGAAAGGATAAATTGGAATGATAAATATTGAAAAAAGTTAAATGAAAAAAAAAAAAAAAGATTTGAAGAAATTATGAAAAAAATTGGGCTAGGAATATACTTTAAGGCAGAGAAATTAATGAACAATATACTGGAAAGAATAGCTGAAGATCTTGAGGAAGGAATGAGCTATGAGATTTTGAGAAATTGAACAAAAGACAGAAATATCTAAAAACCTTTTAGTCAATGGTGAACAAAAAGGCTCATCATTTATTATGAATATTGTTACATGAACACAAGTAAGTGCATATGTATAAGCAAAGGAGAATTACCAGTAAATGTAATCAGCCTTTATATATCGCAATATACATGTAAACATATAATTACCAATGAGTTGTTTACATTAATAATAGAAAAGTTATATTTTATGAAGGTGTAGTATAGATATTAATTTTTTTTCTATATATTTTATGAAAATGTAATATATATATATGCTAGATTTTTTTTACATATTACTATAGATTAAACAATAATAATTGAGATTGGATTCTAATTTTAACAAAGTAAAGAAGTTTATCATCTATTTATTACTCAATTTTTTTTTTCATATCTATTTTGGTTATAATCATTTAAACAGATATAGTAGCTTAAGTGTAATGTATGATGACTATAAAAGAATATTTTTTATTTGCTCCACTTCTTACACCAGAAGATTATATGAACATTACAAATGATATTATTATCCTTCCTTGAGTATAATTTGCTCATTTATTTGTAGAAAGCTGACCAGTCCATTTCTTTTTGTTAGCATTTTCTATATCTACCATTCTAGTATTAAATTAGTACCACCAAATTACAGAAAAATGGTGAGAAAATTATCAATTCATGGGATTTCTAATATCACTAACCCTGCTTTATAATACTATTTTATTTTTAATTATCATAGAAATTGAATGCAATATTATTAATTTTATGTGTGATTTATTGAAACAATGATTTTTACTAAATGTTTTCTTTTTTAGCTAAATCATTCTTACTAACACTGATGCACTAAAAACATTTTTATTAGATTAGATCTGATGAATGAACATATAATATTCAAATACCTTTTAAAGAGATTTACTCAAAGTAGAATTTTATCACAGTTAGACTTTCTATACAAGCTCAAGATTTAATTTATCAACTTTATAGTCATGAACTAAATGTCTTATTATTGTTAAACTTTAGTTCATTATACGATTAATTTTTATTATTGTTTAAAAGTAAATAGAAGTGCTAATCGATTAGCCACTGTACGCTGTTTAATAGCTTTGTTGCTAGTCAAAAACCAATAGATATAACTTTTTTTTTTTAAAGTGTCATAGCATCGGCCGGGACGCGAACCCGCAACCCGGGCAACTACCTGCAAGTGCAAGGCAGTCGCGCTGACCTCTCGACCACCAATGCTAGACGTAGATATAACGTTACCGGGTTGATTTACAATTTTATTATTTATTCAAAAACAAATAAATATAATGCTTTCACCTGTTTGTTTTTTTATAGGGATTTACATTTATTATTCTTAAAACCATTTTTAAAAAAAAAAAAAAACTGCATTTACTTTTTTTCATTTCTAAATTACATTTTTTAAATTACATTAGACATCTCAGCGAGTAGTGCTGGAATGTGCACGGAGGGGTCCAGTTCTTGAATTGAAGATCAGTCAGATGCTTGGATGTCATGACTTCCTAAGCAAATAATCAATTATTTTTATTGCTTCTTCACATCCTGACAATTTTTTTCAAGATTTATTAAAATATCTCTTCTTCAAATATACCTTGATTGATCTTTCTTGAGAGTATCTATTTAAAACACATCAATCTTCTAAACATTTTATTGAAAACAAATCAGATGGAGGTATTTTTGTATCTTCCTTTTTCATAATGACTTCCTCTTTTTTTAAATTTTGATTTGACCCATTTTCCCAATATATTTTGGATATCACTTTTATATTTTTCTTGATATTCTCTAAAATTTTGAACTCATTTTTTAAATTTTATTAATCTTTTGAATCATTTAACTAGTATTATTATTTCTATATAGCTTAAGAGAGGCTTTATTAATATTATCACTTATTTGCGAATAAATTTATTAAAGCCACTAGTGTCTTCTATTCTATAATCATTTTTTAATTATTAACTTCAAGATTCATATTCTTCATAGTTTATTATTCCAACTTATTGTCATCAATTTTTTTTTTTTTTTATCAAATGTTTTAATATTATGAAGTAAATTCTACCACTTGTTATTTTTTAGTATTCTTGGAAACCCTTATTAGAGCTTCTTTTTTATATACATATTGAGATAGGCAACTTATAGGATAAGATGAGAATGCAGTTCTTGTATATAAAATTAGAAAATAATTTGTATTTAATTTGAATAATTGTAGAGATTTTCATAATTAGAACTATAAAAAGTAATAAATTAGATAATATTCAAATCAAAATTTACATAAGTGATATTTTATATGTAAGTAATGATAAGTGTTTATACTTCTCTGTAACTAGTTGTAATATGTGTTGGGTATACTGAAACGTAGCATTAGAGAAGCTGATAAATGCAATGATACAATGACTGAGCACTTTTAAGAACTTATTGTATATGTAAGTACATGCACATAAAAATATACCTTGCAAAAAAATAATAAATTACTAAAATATTTTTTAATTTAGAGATACAAAATAATGGTAAATTTAAATAGTCCTGTAAATTTATTTTAAAATCACTAGTTTTTATATTTTATTAAATATACAAAGTATGTTTTTAAGTTTGAGGGGGGGATATTTTTGTTAAATTTTATTTGATTTATCAAAGCTTTCAAAACACTGACACATTCCATAAATGACATTAAATTTATATTCTATGTTTCCTCAAAAACTAATTAAAAGGTATGTTAATAGACTTAAAATTCAGATGTTTTTGGAAAATTTTAATTAAAGTTATTTTTCTTATTTTTATAAATTCTAAATAGTTGCTTCATTTTGCATTTTGTTTAAATCTATTGTAAAAGGATTAGAATAATTCTTTAATCTGCTAGTGAATCTTAAACACAGATGTTATAATTGCTATGTTTTATTGTTTATACAATTCAAAATTTTGTAATGATATAAATAGGAAAAAGTACAAAATGTGTTCTAAAATTTTGTTCCAATTGCAACAAGTTTGCATAAATGATTTTTTGGCAAAATTTATATCTTCAGATGAAAAATGAATAATGAGTGGAAAACCTGAGGTTTCTTTTCTTCCAGCAGCCACTATGTAACTCAATTCAAATTCCTGAGACATAACCTGATAAGAGGAAAGGATAAAGTAGTTTTATGCCATTGCGTTTAAAATAATTCATGAAACTCAGACAAAAGTAGTAGTTTCTAAAGCTATGCAATTGAATGTAAAAATTAAAGTTCTCCCCATTTTATCAGATTATTAACTGAATGTTTAAAAGTCTGTATCTTAATAAAACAAACACACTATTCTGGGTTCACTACAGTGATTTGTGAAATTAAAATTTATTAAACTAAAGAAGCACTTAGAAATGTGTAAATATAAGGGTTTAAAACAAATCATTTTTCTTAAATTTAAATATTTTCTTGTACACAAAGTTGTAAATATTAAATAATTAAATGTGTGGTTTATATATGTAATGATCAGATCATTACAAAGTTGTAAAACAAATGTATTGGTAATAATTTAACTATTTGAAGTATTTGCACATTAAATTGAAATATTAGTTATTGGAGATGAAATTTATAAATTTAAATAATATTTTTAATGGATCAAAAGAAATAAAATGCCAATCTAGGCATTAAATTTGATTGATAATTTTATTATAAAATAGAATGCATATGAAAATTCCATCCTGAGTTAAAGAATAACTGGTTAAGAAGGAAAAAGTTAAAAAGATAAAATTTTGTCTATCCTTGATTAACATATTAGTGAATATCAGTTGAAATAATATTTTACATTATAATATGAAATAAATAAATTCTGACCTAATTTCAAATATGCAAAGTTTAAAATATGACATTTAAATTCAATAATGGATGTAAATGTTAGAAATGATTTAAAATAAGTTAAAATATAACATAATCAATATCAAATTAAATGTTTGAATGCATATATAGAATAGAACTAATACTGAAATACCAAATAGATAAAATTTATTTATTAAAAGCACAATAGTTTTAATTTAATATAACTGCAGTTAAGTGATATATTTATTATACTTAAAATGTTATATTTTTTGCTGAAAAATAATGATTGATTTAATTGGAGACCCTCATCTGTGTTTTAACTGATATTGCTGGCATGCATGTATTAAATTACCATTCAGTTATTTAAAAGTATGTGTGGATGGACATTCATCAAATAAATGATTATCATCATCATTTTACGATATACCTAAAGGAAAGTTCTCAACCTTTATATTGCACTATAATTTTTATGGGCAAAATGATAGACAAATTATATAAAAAATAATTCTAGATTATAAATCCCTCCAAAGAATTTAAATCAAAAAAATATTTCTTATTAGAGGATAAATTTTGAATTATCAATAGGCAAGAGTTGGGAAATAATTTTTAAAGATAATCAAAATAATTTATTTAAATTTTGGTTACAAATTGACAATGAATATCAATTTTTGAGTGAAAAAATCATAAAATTATTGTGTTTGCAACAACTTATTTAACAGAAAGTGAATTTTCAACAATGGTTATTACAAAAAAAAAACAAAAAAACAAATTCCAATTGAAGACATTCAACAACATTAATAGAGTCATTAAATGTCATTAATTTTATTTCTTAGTTATTCTGTTTTTATTTTTTGATAAAATTATAATTTTGTTAATTTTTTTTTCAGCAACAGATTAAAATATATAATTCAAAATTTTTTTAGGGAGTCTTATTTTTGAATTGTTTAGTTTTTTGCCTGATTAACAATAATTATTTGATTTGAACAAATATTAGCATGAACACAAGCAGTACTCTTTTATTACAGTTAATTTTATTGGGTTAGACTGAAATATAACAATTTTATAACTAATTTGTTGGTTTGCACTATAAAAAAGTTGGCAAATGCTGTCTTAGAATATGTGATTTATTAATCCCAGTATTACTATAGTCAATGATTTAAGTTTGTTAATAAAAATAGTGCAGTAAAACCAACAACCAGAATATATTTTAGAATAGGCTTTAAAGTTAACAAAGAAGTTTTAATAATCTTTATGATTAAAGCATGAGGAAAGAATTAAAGTAAACAAGGTGAACACTTGCATTTTAAAATATATTTTGATTGATTTGAGATCTTTTCTTGAACCAAGATTTATAAAATAAGTATATATGAGTAATTTTGATTTCTTAATATGATTAATTACATCTAAGAGAATTAAATTATTATTTTGTTGTCAAAAATCAATTTGATATTTAATATCGATTTATAATGCAAAGTATGAATAAAACTTTCTTATACAATTGTTAGCAATATGACATGCATGCATTTGTGAATATACTAACATGACACAGTTAGCTAATGAAATATGTATAGTGCGATAAATAATAAATATGTGTATATTTAATATTGTTATTGTAAATACTTTTATTATAGAAAATAATTACCACCTAACACTTAAATAATTATTCTATTATTCATTCTAGCAAAATTTACAAGAAATTAGCATGGATATATATGTATGTAGAACTCACACATTAAAAAAAGCAGCAGCAGATGAAGTAAGTATATGCAAAAAATTTGGAAAATCACAAGCAGATTTTCGTATTAATAAATAAGTAATGTGAATACTGAACTAATATATACACCACAAAAGCTGCTTATGCTAGAGACTGTTTCAATTAAAGATTAATAATTAATCCTTTATATACACATACATATATATATATATTATCATGAGGATAATAAACTCACATTTATTTTATATGTTCCTTACTTAATTGCGATGTGACTGGTATGCATATCTCCCTGGGGTACACAACAAATGACAGGTGAACTGAAGTTTATAGTATGTTGGCTGCAGGTAATTAGCATGTCAATATTGTAATTGAAAGAACTGTGATATTTGTACATTAATTAAACAAACTCCAAAAATGGTATTTCAAATAATGTTAAGGAATTTGTTGTTAACAAAGCAGCAAATTGATATCAACCTAAAGATAGCAATGCTGATGTTGTTGGGAGTAAAGACATTCTGCAAATAACTGTAACCTCCGAAGAAGTAGCATACCTTGAGTTAAAAAAAAGATAAGTACATACTTTGAACCAGCAATGTCTAAATGGGTGTCATGTCCACTTTTAGAAATAGGAGACATGCACCAAATGAAAGGTATCAACAATATAATACTGTGGGAAATAGCAGAACAGTATGAATTTTGTGTTGAACTGGATGACATGCTCTTTTGTCAGTGGCTATGGGGGATGACTAATAATAAGTTACATCAAGTTCTCCTCAGTAAAGTATCATTGTCTTGCAGTAGGTAAATGCATAACACTAGAGTTACTAAGGAAAAATGCTGCACAATTTCAAAATAATAGAGCAGTAGAAACCTATAAAATGATAGTTAATGAAGATGATATTCAGGACCATGAACTGTCAAAGCCCTACAAAGTCTTTTATATGCTATTGTTGTAGTGAGAAGGAACATTTAAAGAAGGCCTGTAAATTTAGAAGTTCTAAATGTCATAACCATTGGAAAATTATCATTTTCAACATGTTTGTTTATGCACAAAAGATAAGGTTATAAAAAAGAAGTTACAAGTGGATTTCAAATCATGGGGATGAAGGGTCAAGAGTAAAATTGAACTAAAAACAGTAAACAATGTAGATAACTATATTTATTTAAATGTATGAATTGTCAAGCAAAAAAAAAATATATATAGAAATTGAAAAGTGGTGTAGGATTATCCTTAATTTCACTAAAAGAATGGACAAAACTAATAAAGGTGAGAATGGAGGTTAAGTAATTGTACCAGTTAATTGAAGACCCAAATAAACTCACTGCCTTTATATATCAAGAATTACTCCATTTTTAGGATGGTCTGACTGCTAGGAATTTGAGTAAAGAGAAAGAATATAGATTATTTACAATGGTATTGCAAATCATGAGTAGAAATCTGAGTCAGTAAAACAGACAGCAACAGCAAGAGTTTGAATAGTTAGATTGTCAAGTGTAAAGATTGACAATCTACTGCTTTGATGCCCCCTAAGAATATAGAGCCTTGGATTAAAGCAAATAAACCATGGGAAAGACTCTTTATAGATCATACTGACCCATTTAATGGAAATATATTCCTGATGCTGGTAAACTCTTACTCAAGATGAACAGAATACAGTGTGAGTATATACAACAATGTGAAAGCTTTAAATGAAATTTTTATAGGTTATGTTTATCCCAAAATTATTGTTTCAGATAATGTAACTGGTTTCATGTCTGATTTGTTTAAAGACTTTTTAACAACTAGGGGAATTTGTCATGTGTTTTCACCCCAGTATTACCCAGAATATAATGGTCTGGTAGAGAAAGCAGTACAGCATTTGAAACAGATGCTAAAGAAAACTTTGTATAGTGATATTAACAAAACTTTAACTGATGCTATGCATCAACATTTCACTCCATATACATTGACTAAAAGGTCATTGGATGAAATGCTATTGCATCGAAAATGCCAAACATATCTGTCTGTATTAATGCCTAATAATAATGCATCGAGGCAAATTGATTTGTATGATAAAACCATTCAAGTTGTTGATATCTTTTGGGTAGGTAACATATTAAAGACAAAATAGTTCAAGACAAAAGAAAAGCAAACTTCAAATGGTAGAATGAGTGAAGAGATACAGAAATCATTTAAGAGGTTGTTATCCAGAATCATTAGAAGAACCATGTCTTAGTGCTAATTCAATGATAAATGATACTACTTTACTAAAAGAAGGTATTGATACAGCACAAGAACTGCTGGACTTAAACTTAATTAGTGAGAAGCATTTATTTGAAAAAAATTTGTTAAATGAATTTTTTCAGAAGTGAATTTGTCAGTTTCAAAACAGTTTCACTGGAAGAGGAGAAAGTTGCAGAGCAGGAGAGGAGAAATGAATTACCTCTGTCTAGACCTGAGACTGCAAGATTATTTTTTTGAGAAATAAAAGTTAATTTTTTAGAATGAGGGGAGGAATTGAAATATATATAGTGTTATAAGTAACATGTGAATATATATAAATATAATATTAATATAAATAAAGTTTTATTGTGGAAAATAATTATCACACAACACTTACATAATTATTCTATTATTCACTAGCAAAATTTACAAAAAATTATATAGAACTTAAAATGATTTACGTAAATTATATATATATATATGTAGAATTCACACTAAAAAAGCAGCAGATGAGTAAGCTTGTGTGCAAAAACTTGAAATATCAGATGTAGATTTTCTTATTAGTTAAGTAATGTGTATAAAAGTAATATATGCACTACAAAAGTGTTTTTTAGAAACAGTTTCAATTAAAAATTAATAATTAGTTCATTTACAATGAAATATTATCAAGAGTATAATAAACTCATATTTATTTGAAGTGAATTCTGACCTGACTGGTATGCATATTGTACCGGTCAAAACATGTTTATCCATCTAACATGAGCTGGAACTCACAAAATGTACTTCAAACCCAGTCAAGCCCAAGATTTAGCTCAGGGACCAACCTGAATTTGAATCCACTCCATAAGCCCCAAATCAAATACCTAATAAATAACATATAATGATGGCACACAAGAATTTATTCTAAATCTGGCCCACTAGCAGAGCAGAGAAGACAATGAGACTCATTTACTTAAGTAGGCATACATATGTTGTACGTGTGAAAGTGGAAAAAAAGGAATTCAAACTACTCAAACAAGTTAGACAATAACAAATAGTTTAATATAATAAATTATATACATTATGAATTAATTGAATACATTAGTATGTGCGTGAATGAGCAAGCAGTCTACCAAACGATAGATAATTACATATTGTCATTCACGCTATTATTTTTCATATGCTCTTTTATTAATTAAATGACATATACTATAAATAAAAACACATCTTTGGTGAGTACAGTATTAAGATGACAATTAATTATTAGAAAGATTGCCATTAACGCTTTGATTTACGGTTCTGAAACATGGTGACTAACATGATTTCGGGGAGCGTTCTGGGATTCATTACAGATATAATATAAACTATTTTCATGCAATTACTGTCATGAAAATAAATAAAACACATTTGAAATTTACATTTAATTTTATGACAAAATATTTATTGAAAAAAACATTTAAAAGACAGAATGCTTGATTTTCGCCAAGGCAAAAGATACTCTTAAATACAGAAATACTAAATTATGATGGCGGGATTGTAAAGACTGAAATAACATTATTAATTAATAAAATTAGTAATACTCGGCATTCACATATATATTTGAGCAGAGTGTAATTTTAATATTAGAGCACTAAAAACAGGGGATAAGTGGTGGTACTGACATAGTAGCCAAGAAATAACTGCTGGACGAAAACGAAGTCTAAGACCCCCATTGTAGGGCAGTGCTTAGAGAAAAGTGGATTAGGCATGCTGTGGACATCACCAATGTGGAGATGCCTTTTATATGAAGAAAGTGGATATTCATAGCATGTGCCAGGCATATTGAAATCACCGCCAGAAGCCTTTTATATGAAATAAGTCCTGGGAAGATCAACTATCCAAAGAATAGGGCATGAGAAAAAAATCTATGGGTTCGATCTTGTCGCAACCCCCAGATTAGAAGCATGTAATATATATTCTCACAAAGATAGACCGAATGTCAGTAACACAGTACTGATAAATGTCACTAACAATACTGAATAAGATTTACTGCTTTACAATAAATGACCCTTGCTTGAATGCCATAATTTATATAAATAATATGCTATGCCACTAGAATATATATATATATATATTTATAATTTTATTTTATAAAATATATGTTATGATTTGACCCCCCTACTTTTCTGCTATATTAAAAATGATTCATTCACACCTTCGTGGATTTTATAATAACTGGAAAATTTAAGTATTTGGAATTTTAAGAGTATGGAAAAATAAAAGAAAACTAGCAGTTATAGAAAATAACTAATAGGTCACCTTTTCAGAATTAAATAACAACATTTATAAAATAAATAAAGTTTCAGAGCATTAATTAGCCTAAATTCTGGATTCACCCCTGGTAGAATCCAGAGTTAAACAAATAACAAATTTTTATATTAAAATATAAACAAAATGTTGACTCATAAAACAATCTGGCGAGCATATTAATTAATAAAGCATTATGTTTTAAGGGAATATTAGTAACCTTAATTCATGGAGGTTTACTTAAAAAGAAGAAAGATTTTAGAAATTCAACTCGTCAGATTGCTTAAGATTGGCATATTAATAATAAGTAAAATAGACACATAAAATTAAGTAATAAATATATATAAATAAATAATTGCACCAAAGTTAAAGAAAGTTAGAGCATATGAGAGAAAATTAAATTTATAGAAATCATTTGAGAGCAATTTACATATTAGAAAAATTACAAAGTTAAATCATACATTAGGAGAAATTGATAGTAGAGTTTGAGATTAGTCAGCTAGATTTACTTTTAGGCGGTATGAAACTCATTATCTTGCACAATTTAAGAGTCGATTTTCAAAGTACGGCATTTAATGAATCCATGTGAGTTCTTATATGACAGCAAGCTTCCATTCAGCATTCCAGAGTTTTTTTTTAGGCTTTCCTTTATTTCAGGACAGCAGGATATTACGGCAGTGAAAGATGACCCACAAAAGTCGGAAAAGGCTTTCTACTAGATCATCATTTTTAAGATTTGAAAGCAGCATGGAGTCTAGTAGCAATCAGTTCTCTCAATAGTAACTAATCTGTTGGTACTCAAAATTAGCCCATTGTATACTCCTGCCCAGGTATTTGAAGAATGCTTTCAATTTCTTATCTCTAGCTTAAACGTAATCTTTAATACAACAGAAATTTTAAGATTTCTTTGTCGATTGTTTTTGAAGATACAAACATTAGATAACATTCCAAAAATATATTCAAATCTATTTCTAGATTGGAAATAGATTTGACAAAATGTTTATACAAAAGTAAAATCTTTAATCTTAAGCCCATTTTATTTCAAGTAAAAACTTTAATTAAAAATTCCTTCCCAAGACTAAAACAATATTATATTCCCAACCCTTTAATTATTTTTGGACAATTAACGGTTGCATCTTCCATCTTGAATTTTATAAAAATATACAGTTTATAGAAAAAAAAAATTTAAAAAGAAAAAGTGGTTTTTTATAAACAATGTATAATAAAATATTTATAAAACTAATATTTTGTTAGACTTTTTGCTCCTATAATATATATATTTGAGCCGCACCTATGTACTTTAATAAAAAAAATTAATAATAATAAAAATTAATGATAATAAATATTGAAAAATTAAACTTTATAAATTTTAGGCACGCATCTCAAATATATACATAAAATGGTTGTCATCGATTAGGCACCTTACGCCACCTGAGGGCATTCTACCTAGGTAAAAGCACATTAGAATGCCATTTACTAGGCATACCTATTAGTAGGCCTACATATATATGCTGTCAGTAATATTATACCGTAACATATATACATATTTTGAGTTGTTTTTTTTCGCGACCATTATCTTTCACAAAAAAAAAATCACTCTTTGACACCTTCAATATGCTTAGCAGTTTCTACAAAACTTTCGCAATTTACATTTACAGTATTTGTTTTCTTTTGGGATTCTAGAATTGTAGTGTAAGTAATTCTGCAAATGTTTATTTAAATTTTTTTTATCTCGTTTCAATGTATGTGATATTTGTTATTTTAAATTTTAACATTGCAAACAACAATCACTAGAGACATGGTCAATTATCAAAATTTGGGGGTGTTTTTAACAAGGTCTCTGGCGAAGTAACGTCACTCGCGAGATTTTAGAGTCGAGAATTAGAAAATGGCCACGAGTGAAATCAACATTTTCATCAGGAGAGTGTTCCAGTTGTTGTTAAAGTAATATCTTTTGAATGTGATTATTGTAATTGTATGCAATAGTTATATTTTGTGTTTGTTTATTAAAACATACTTCACTCCAAAAAATTTGTTATTATTATTTCTTGAAATATTGACGAGTGAAATGGTTTTCGTTTGTTGACTAAATAAATGTTTCTGCTAAGTTAGAATAAATGTAAAATCATTTTCAGGTTTCTAGTTAATTAAAATCGATCGATATAGTTCAAAAATGGGGTGAAAAAATCCAATTACAAAGAGATTTTTTTTTTTTTTTTTTAAACAAAAAAAAAAGGTTACTTTTATTTCAAACAAGTAAAATTAAAAACAGATTTAAAGGTTTTTAGTTAAAAAATATCAAATTACAAACACATTTTTAAAAATTTTTTTTATTTTTACTTAAAAGAAGTGAACGTAAAAACAGATTTTTTAAAAAAAAGTTTAGTTTTATTTAAAACAACAAAACAGTTGTATTGAATTGCGGGCCCATAAGAAAAAAATTTGGCTAGAAAATGTTAGATTGAATCGTGTGCACGCTAGGAAATGTTATATTGAATCCTAAAATGGAAAAACATATTTAAAAAAAAAAGTTAATTTTTATTTTAATTTAAAAAAAAAGGTTATATAGAATTATGCTAAAATATGTTAGAAGAATTAATCGCTACTTTTTTTTTTTTTTACGCTAGAATATGTTAGATTGAAATGCGCACTGGGGAATGTTGTATTGAATCGTTTTTGTTTAGCAACAACGCCAGTAGGCGGGATATGGTGGCTATTCGACAACTACCCATAAAATATATATAGATGACTAAAGGAGCAAGATGGTATATAGGGTTTGAATACAGGTTAGTAGATGACACCATGAAGCTCAATCTTAAGCTAAGATTGACTACTTCAATATATCCTAGGGGTACACATCAGTTGCAATGATAGGTATAGAGAAAACAGAAATATGATGGAAATAAATGCATGAAAAAAAGCATTTTGTAAACAAAAGTATGATATTCAATAGAAAAATAATGCCCCCTTCTATGTTATAGATATTGAAAATATAATGGTAAAAGAGTGAATAAATAATATATTTAATCTAAATAATTCATATAATCATATTATTAACAGTTGCATTTATGTTTGTTTATTTTATAAAATTGTTATTGTATTCAGCAGAAAGTTGTGCAATTGAAGATTTAATGAAAAATATAATATTCAGTGTGATGATGAAAGTTCTGGCCCATGCAGAATAAAGAGGAAGTGAAGAATGATGATGATGATGACAATTAAAAAATATCAAGCTCATAATGACAAATTTAATGTAAGTTGTCTATGTGTGTAAAATTCACATTATTTGAGGAATATTTGATCTTTCAGAATACATAAACATAAATGAAGTAAAATATTTTATTATTATACCAATTAAATAATTCAAATACATATGATGCTTGATGATATCCAATGTGACAAAAATTATTTGATGAACTGGAATATAAATGTGCCTAATAAGAAACAGTGTAAGTTTGAACCCAGGAATAAGAGAAGATACTTAGCAATAATAAAGGTAAAGCCTGAAGTAAAATGGACATTTCAATAATACATTACCAAATGTGTAAGATTCATAAAAGAGAAGCATCTTCAACTGATGGAAAGAACATTTCTTTGATATAAGTTCAGGAGAGTTCAAATGATCTTTAAAATGTATAGTTATTACATAATTTAAAAATGTTCAGACATTTATAAAGAAAAGGTAGACATGTTCTTTTAAAAATTGGCTTTATTCATGCTGAGCATACTTTCAGCACAATGTGGCTATAATCATAACTATGCTACATTACTATTATTAGTTGTATTTAAGTAAATTTTCTATATTTCTTACAGAAAATTAAATCATTGGTGCATGATTACTTTATTAAATTTCAATATTTAATTTTTGGATCAATTTTGAAGATATTCAATAAAATTCTTAATCAATACTATAGCAAACAGATACTTGATCACAACATTATTTGAGTGCTGAATTACACAAAGAAATAATAACAGCTAACACATAAACAAAATATCTCATGACAATTCTATCTATTTATTCTAAGACTATCTATTATAAGAATAAGCGTTGGTGGCTGAGTGGTTAGCACAGTTGCCATTACAAACAGTTGTCCCGGTGTTCGCTTCCTGGCTGATGCTTTGACACATAAAAAAAAAATTACTAGAACCAGATGGTAGACATAATCAGTTTATTAGATTAATTTCTTTCATCAATGAAGATATTAGATTGATATATATATATGTGTGTGTGTATGTGTTGTAATAGTCCAAATTTGCTACCATGATGAATGTTGATTCTACGAATTCTCTGGCTACAAATAATTGACTGCACCAACTATTTTCTCTTTTCATCTTTCAAGGTCAGTGAGACACAAGACCAAAGTTAAATGAATAAACACAAATAACGTAGTTAATTCAAGTAAATAATAAAATGTGTACATTATTAATAGAATGGATATTTATTGGTTGGAAGACAAATTTATTTAAAATTTACATATGGGTATGCAAGGTATTAAATCATTATCTTCTTATAGTCATTGATTAATACTATGCTAGTTAAGATTCTAAAGATGAAAACTTGACTAATTAATAGTTCAGAATCTTTTATGAACTCCAAAGTTTACTAAAAGGTTTATTAAAATTTGAATCAAAGCTAGAGTAATTGGTTATTAATGGCAATTCATTTATTTGTTACACAATTGAATTTTAATACTTTATTATTCCTTATATTACACTGCCTTATATACCTTTAATTATATTAATATGTAGCTTCTTATTTTACATTAAATTTAAATTTGAGGAAATATTACATTGTAAACAACAAGTAAGTAATACAATGGATATAATTAGGTTATATTAATCTCATGCTATATAATGATCTCTGGATGGATAGTCTGACTGCTGCCTAGAAATTGTATCACAAAATAAACTTTAGACATTATTAGCTAGTTTTAAATTACTCATATAGTATAATCAACTTCACTCTCAAAATATCTAAACATATAATTATCAATAGATTTGAAATATCTTATAGTATGAGTTATTTCAACATTCATAGGATAATTTTTCATCAGGCAAATGAGTTGAATTTCAGTATGGTCAAAACAGAAATCAGTATATGAGTATAATAATGAGCTGCACTTATTTAATACATAACTATTAAGTAGAAAATCTGAAAATTTCAGATATGTAAATGTTTTTAAATTCAGCTATATATATATTGTAATGATCACGGGGTGGGGGTGGGTGGGGATAAGTTACAAATAAAATACATTAAAAACTAACTGTGATAAAACACAGTTGCTGAAGCTTTAAACATAAAATTACAAATATAAAGCTGAGTGCTTTCGGGGAGAAAAATGCGTATCTCAAATAAAATGTAAACTAAATCTAAATAAATAAATAAAATAACATAAAAATAAATATTATAATGTCCATATTTTAGAAATATTAAAACAAGAATCCTTTCTACTAATAGCATTGGGATTACCAGCTATAAAACAAGCTTCTTTAATCTTATGCTTTACGTCATTCTTCTCCATACACACTAATTTTGCCTCTACTGGTTAACATAGATGTCCAGCCTTATTTTCATGTTCCACAAACACTGAATTATCCAAAGATTTAGGTTTAGTACGATGATATAAATATTTATGCTGTGAAACTCTATTTAAAATATTGATTTTAGTTTCACCATAATAAATAGAAAGACAATCTTTATGAGGACAAGAAACACTATAAACCACATGCTGTGTTTTATTTGAGGTATGCATTTTGCTTTTAAATAAGTATTTATATTTTGTATTGGGCTATGATTATGGAAGCTTAAGTCCCCCAAAGGCGCTCAGCTTTATGTTTGTAATTTTATGTTTAAAGCTTCAGCAACTGTGTTTTATCACAGTTTTTAATTTATTGATTTTTGTTGAAGTATATATATATATATATATTCTTTTCATTTATGGATTTTATATATTAATAAAATACAATAAAGATTATTATTTATTAAGACTTAACTGATTATTATTCACTGGATTTGATTTATTAAACTATTATTATTCAATATATTAACTGTCTATATTTGCTATTAGACTACGTATCTTTATCAACGTATTGTACTGTTAACATTTCAACATTTTATACATTACTTAACAAAAACATTATTATTTCTATTTATTTAAAAGTTCACAACATCTATACTCCAGTGATTGCACATTCAAGCAGAGGGGTAGAATATCATTGATTGATTAACTATCAATGACACATATGACCAGATCAAGGTGTAAACACAATGTACAGCGCTGATTATTTTTCCTGATCATAGCATCCCTCTATACTGTTGGGACAACACCAACCACCCAAGACAATTTATTTGCTTTGAGATGAATCTCAGGTGCCATCTGGTCATATAAAACTTTATATAGCCAGCATGCCTGGTGAAAGTTTAAACAAACCCAGCACTTGAAACTTACCCAGGTTAGCTCCAACATCTTGAACAGGGGATCCAGCACATTAATATGGCAGCATCATATAATCAATGTAACACAAGTAAAGGAGAGAGAAAATAGGCCAAGCAATATCTAAATACTTTTTATTCATATGCACACACTAATTGATTAAATATTTCAATAACAGATATATAAGCAATCCAATAAAATATATACACAATAATTATTTAACATTAAATAACATTTATAATATAGATATGCTCCCTTTTAATAGTTCATTTTCTCTTAATAATTTCTAGACTTTCAATTTACAACTTAAAACATTTATATTCACATAGGTTTTCTTAATGGGAAGATGTTATCTTTTTGGCAGTTAGCATATTTCCTTTGATCTTGTCCACTTCTGATGTTTCTCAGGGTTAAACATTCGGTCTTCAGTGATGATTTTCTTAGTTTCCTTCCATGCTTCTGAATGATAATAGGAGAGTATGTGGCAGTCTTATTTTACGATTGAGGCATTGATCACAGGAGAGAAATTGATGTTGCCGGGGACATGGGGCACGACAACACATATCGTTGCTTTTACTTTTACACAGAAATAACTGATTCTCTGATGATCTTGTTTAATACCACTCATGTAAAATTTAAGTAATAATCATCAACAATAAATAAGCTACCACTTTTATACCTACCTCTCCTATTGTCCACTTTTATCAAAACTAGTTTTTAATTAAAATTTATTTATCTAATCTTTTCTTAGGTTAATCTACTATCTTATTGGCCAGGAATCTTTCCAAAATTTAAGTCCATTCCTGCTGATGAGAGTTTACAAAGTTCACCTTAATTAATTTGTTGTGAAATATCATTAAGTAGCAATGGCTAAGCAGGGTAAAGGTGTATATATATTTGCGAGCACCACAATATATAACACCGATTCTTTTTTTATGTATAGTATACATATATAAGTCAAAATTATACTATAAACAAATTTTTAAAAATTATTAATAATGAATTGAAGGGATATATTTACATCTATTTTTTATTCATTGAAAAAAAATAAGAAAAAAAAATATCACATTTTTAAATAAAGTAAATAGTGAAATATCCAACTTTCATTCCAATTAAATACAATGTGGATGAAATTCTTTTTTTTTTTCCAATATTTTTTTTTCTTTTATAGAAATATATTAAAAATTACTATCTCTTGAATTGTTTTGATGTTTTCAAGTCAGTATAAATTTTAATAATGATCTAAAATCTTGTAGAGCTTTTAACATTATGCTTAAAAATATTTTATCATGCAAAATGCTGCACATCAAATTTGGACAGAATAATAAAGGAAGAATAAAATATATGTGCTTTTAATATAAACTGAAGACATTTTATTAATAAACATGATCATGTATAGCATTTAGAGATAGAAAAATGGCTGCTGGCATATTGTAAAATTTATTTTCAATTTTTTTTTAAACATGATAGCATACAGTGCTCAAAAATGGCTGCTTAAATATCATAAAATGTATTAAATTTATGAATTTTAATGCGTTCTTTATTTATTCATTTATACTTTTTTGGATAGCATATGATTGAAGTTGTATATAATGATACAGCATAGTTTGCAGCTTCACTGTACTTATAATTAACATAAAATTGAGTCATTAAAATAAAAAATTAATGAGATTATGTCAGATCCAACCAACTATATGAGCAATTTAACTTGGATTCAAACTTTGGGCTGATTTTAAATTCAAAGCTATTAGTATTCTAGCAAAAAATGGTTAAAAGTGGATAAAAGTTGTGTAATGCAAATAGTTCAAAAATCTTCAATAACAGATGCCATTATCCTGAAAGCAGTCTGGGATTATGTATTATAGTAATACTATCAGAGCCTATTGATAACTCAAATTTATGATAGATGATATGAAAGAGTAATAGAATAAATTCCTGCTCTTAAAAGCATTTGATAAATTTAAGCAAAATAATGTTTTGTATTTTATGTTATGAATAGAAATAAAAAATAAACAATTGAATAAATATGTTGCATCTGACCATGAATACTAACCTTTCACATTGTCTTTTACTAATTTGTCTGACTGCTCTATTTGTGACTTTTATATTTTCTTAGATAATAACTAAAACATGTAATCATTAACTTTTTAAATAAACATTTACTAGATTGATCTTATCATAAGAAAAAATATTTTTATTATTATTATTTTAATAATATAATATTCAAAATATATTGTAATATACTCTTCAATACTTCCTCTTTCCTTTTTTATTTTTGCTTTTTTTTATATAATATATAATAACAACATTTCATTCTTCTTACACTTTAAAGCAAAATATATTTATTTATTCTTTACAGTTTTGAAATATGATTGTATTGATATAATGTTTTAAATTTTGTAGATCTGACAAAGACTGCTAGTAACAGTTGAAACTGTAACAAATAAATAAATATATTTTGCTTTAAAGTGTAAGAAGAGTGAAATGTTATTATATGTTATATACCCACTAGAGATTAAAATTAGTAGTTTTTATTTAAAACTTATCTTTAACATCTGTCTAAGTTTCTAGTAGTATATGGGTGCTTAAAAGATATAGGAAGAGATCATTCTAATCTGAAAAAAAAAATTAACACAGGAAGGCTAAGAAACTAAGAATAATTGATTAATACTATTATACATAAACAATATTAATCATATTTGATAGCAGATTTCAAAATGATCTACTATTTATTTTTTGTATCATTATATGAAAATATAGTATAATAGTAGTGTATCAGCCTGAAATTTCTATAACCTGGATTTAAATAAAGGCTGAGTAAAACATCATTTCTTCATGTTGTAATCAAGCTTGGTACTTTTCTTCCTTGCAGCCGACCAACACACAATCTAAATAATCATCCAATATTGGAGCATTAAATGGGTGAAAGTTACTCTTAGCTTGAAAGTAAAACAAAAATAGAAAACTATAATTTCTTGGATTATTATACTTCTGGAAAATATTAGTGCATTTAATCTTCAGCATCTGGCAATTAGCAAGTTTCTTGTGTAATGCTTTCTCATTTAATATTTTTCTATGAGGGGCTTTCAAGAGACTTTTCCTTCAATAGATTTTAAATATTTTTTTCCATTTCCCTTATCATTATATATACTATTAAGAATTATGAACATGAAACTTTTGTATAGCTGAATTTAATTTCATTCATAAAATTCTTCAGTTTAATAAGTTCTTAATAGCAAATCACAGTTCTTTGATACTGACTTTGATTATTACAAATGAAAATTATTGTACTGTATTGGGTGATAACTTTTCTTCATAAATTTCATATCTATTTATTCTTTGTTATACTTACATTGAGAAGCTCCTTAATGCATATATAACTATATAAAAATAAAATTTTTCTAATTCCACACAAAAAAGAATCAATAACAATATAAAAATTTTCACCTTATCACATAATATCATTCTCAATTCAATGTTACTTCTACACTAACATGAATGCAAAGTATGCAATGTTTAAAAATAATAATGCAAAATTTAATATTATTATTAAATCTACTTATGGAAGTAATTAAATTATTACTTCACTAAACATTATAAACAAATGTGCAAAGCACGATTCTCTTCTATTGATGGACTTAGAGTCACAAGCTGTATGAAACACCACTCTAATCTTGCATCGAGCATCGTATCTTTTGGAGCATAAATTTCCACTTCTATTTCTACAACGCAGTTATAACAACACCAGCTATGAATATAAGAGCAAGTAGTCTATTGAAAGTGCTAAGCTCTATAATTTAATAGTTTTATATTTTAATAAAATTTCGCTTTTAAACATATATTTTCTAACTTCATTATCTGTGCATACAGCACATATA
Organism: Epiperipatus broadwayi; assembly: GCA_028023455.1. Lineage (NCBI taxonomy): Eukaryota > Metazoa > Onychophora > Udeonychophora > Euonychophora > Peripatidae > Epiperipatus > Epiperipatus broadwayi. The sequence continues at coordinate 1,715,663 of JAQFVV010006213.1, read as the reverse complement.
TATATTTGTTTATGGAAGTAATATAATTTTGTACTTCTTCCTTTTCCTATGTATTGATTTCTACTTTAACATATCATCCCATTTATACCTTTCTTAAACACTTTATCAATACTCTTTATTTATATCAAACTAACAGTTTCGACTGTCCTGCAGTCATCATCAGAGCTATAATATTCAAATATATAATTATACAATTAATATACTTATACACATATTCATATACATAATTAAATACACAATATAAACAAAAATAAATATACATTTTAATCTGACCATTATAAATAATTTCCCATTTTATTACTTTACTCTTAAAATAATTCTATCAATATTTATTTTATATCACTTTATTTTATTTTAAAAAAATATTATTTATAATAATTATAAACTTCAACATTTATTCTACTATAAAATACTTATTATGAATTAACTTTTCCGACATTACAAATCATTTTTTTACATTACAAAAATTACCTACCTCTTTAGTTTGATATAAATAAAGAGTATTGATAAAGTGTTTAAGAAAGGTATAAATGGTATGATAGTAAATTTATTTAATAATAATATAGAAATATTTGTATTCAGAAAATATAAGTGTGCATATATGTTAAACATACCTTAACACATGGCTCTTAAGCCCATAAAAAGTTTATTTTTCAGATTAGATTTAACACAAACATAATTATTTTGTTCATCTTGCAATTTTAATCTACTTGATCAAGTGTTACAGATTTTTAATTTTATAATAAAACATGTAGTTTATAACTCAAATTATATCACGATTATACAATATATTACATACACACACAATGCACTCATTTCATGTATAAATAATAATGAAGTAATAATATTGTTAAATCATTTTAATGGTTAAAATTGTATTTTTACAGTATTATATAAAAAAAAAAAAAAACGAGAAACAAAACCAAATTCATAGTGATTAGTAAATAAGATTCCATTGTAATCATTACCAATGATACACACACACACACACATAATTAAATATATGATTGATTACAATTTCGAACTATGTTCATAAATTACATATTTAAATAAATCTGAAATAGGTGTTTGTCCAGTAAATGATATGAATAATTCAATCTCAGTGTTTCATAATATTATAAAGTGGATTTTATCTTAGACAATAACTGATATATATATATTTACAAACACATATACATACAGATAAGAAAGTAAATCTAAATATATGCATGTATGTGCATATATATATATATGTGTTTGTAATAAAAGTATCACAGTATCTTAGAAATACATATATAACCAAATATATATAAAAAAATGTATGCATTTTCAACAAAGAATCAAAATAAAGTAGGTCATGTAGTGTAATAAGTACATAGTAGCATAAATGCATATTTATGCAAAATTCACAAAAAAAGGTAATGAGAAAATGCATTATATAGATAGAAACAACTAAAAATGACAGAAGTGAAATTTGAAATTCTAAATAATGTTTAAACATATTAAAAATGTGAAGTAGCCCCCCCCCCCCCCAAAAAAAATGCAGACATTTGCCATTTTGGAATTAGCCTACTATTTTTTTAAATTCTTAGTACAGGTCTTTTCCAATATTCTAAGATGAGAATATAGAAGTATAGTCAAATATGTAAATATTACATTGATTAGTGTACAAAAGATAAAATACAAATAAGTCATGCATTTTTATATACTTGAGCATTACAGCCAAATATTTTTTGTAATATAAAAAATGTGGTTATCAATAGATTTCTACTATTGACAAACCAAACTAATGCAAAGTGACCTGTATATTATTTCAAAATAAGAAAAAATGACATATACTGACAAAAAAATTTATTAATTTTTTTTTTAAATCAGAGAAAATATATCAATATTGATTTAATTTCATTGTTCCAATAAGAAGATTTGATTAAGGAAAGTGAAAATTGAGCTCTAATAAGAGGACAAAAAAAACCCCTATATATTTGTAATATTATCCAAGGTATTTATACATATATATATATTCAACATATTGCATAACAATCATATAGATAGGCATTTACATACTTAAAATTTGGACTGCGCGTGTGTGTGTGTGTATATATATATATTGGCTATATTTTAAAGCAGTGAGAGTACAGCCTAAAATTTTAGTGCTCTAACTTTCTGAACAATTGACCATATAATTAAATTAAGAGAAATTGCAACTCTGTTTGCAGATTAATTGATCTTTCATCAAATCTTTTGAAGATAATTTCAAAAATTTTTCTTCAACTAGCAACTGAATTTCCACTGCTTCAAAGCACAATCAATACATTAAGTGTTGAGACTTTGTGGTGCCAACACATTGACATATATATTATACATATTTTGATATTAGATTTAAGTGATTTTATTTGACTGAATTTTGTATATATATATAAAATATAAATATATCTATTCAAACTTTTGCAAAATTCTTGACAGCTTCCAAATGTCATTATAAAACCAAATATATATATATTTTCTAACTATGATAAAATAAAACTAGCAGTCTTCTGAATAAATACATCTTTGTGACTGACACTTTTGAGTATCTGTTTATTTGGTCTTCGAATGATTGTCTCTTATTCACGGGAAAGTGTTCATAATAATAATAAAAAAAGAAAATGGAATTTTTTAGAAAACAAAAAAGTCCACTTTTTCCCTATTTATCGTTATATGCCATTTGGTAAGCTACCTGGTGGAACTAATAATTCTTTATATTCTTGCAAAACTTCTTTGAGTGCTGAGCAAACTTGTGAGCTGGTAGATGTCACACACTCCACCAGAAGAGGATATAAATTTACAACTTGGATCCAAATGTTCTGCTCAACTAAAACAAAAAATAAATGAATAAATGCACTTTTATTTTCTAAAATACCTATTTCTATAAAATGGGTTAATCCTAATTTTATAAGACTTTCTAATTATCCAAATTTTTAATTATTCAAAACTGCCACTGATACAAAAACTAAGAAAATTCACATGTAGTACATAAAATACATATCTTATTAACTAGTTCTCATAAAGAAAACATACTTTTGCAAAATGCATTTGAACTAATATATAAAACAAATTAAATATAACTAAAAAACTTAACATCCAATACTTCTTTAGTCATTTAATTTTGAACAAAGTTCATAAATATCTAAAAGTATAGTATAAACATTTTTTAAAGACCCCCCCCCCCCCATCTAATTATGTGAAATTAATCTACAATCAAATTATTTATCCAAGTGAAACATGGAATTTTTTTTCAAATTTCAAACACATTCAGAATTTTTCTCGGAGATAATCAGCCCATATATTAACACAGTTAGTCATACAATTATTGAATATCCAACAATTCTTAAAGTAAAGCAAGGAAAAACCTATGAGCTTTTGCTATATAATAGTATTTGATAAGAATAGTAAATATTCTGATTTTCTGTGGAGGATTTTGGAAAAGTTTCAGCTCTGTAATGGACTATTTAAAGGCTATTTTGCTTACATAACATAATGAAAAATAAAAAAGAGGAAATGCTGATGAAAAATCAACATAATTTGAGAATGGGAGATATTTTCATTCAGATTTGTAACATTTGAGAGGAAATGAAACGATTTTAAATTATGTTTGATATAAAGATAAGTAAATATAATTTTAATATTTATTAATAAAAATCAAAGCACAAAACTAACAGAGAGTATTAAGCTAATATCAAAGCTTAACACAATTTGTTGTTTTACAATTAAATTATATGTGTAAGACTTCAAGTATTACACACAATTTATAATTTAAACACAATATTCTAGTATTAAGTAATCTTATGACAATTTAATCAAAAGATCATGTGACATTTGAGTACTCTAGTGGCAGATTAAGCATCTAGTAAGTTAATTTGAGCCAATGTTTTAGTGAGACTCAATCATTGAACTTTTAATTTTGAGTTTGCCACTCTACCCCTGCAATAACCTATACAAAGTATTCTAAAACTACTTCATTCATATTAATGATGATTAATTTAAGTGTCAGTAATCATTATTAGACAAATATATCAATATGAAAACTTCCATCTATCTTTTACTCTAGTAAATTTTTATAATGGATATAATTTTAGAACTGAAACACTTTTATTTCAATAAAATAATAACTAGAATGTGTAAATAGTGCATACCTATATTAAAAACTAATTAGTAATACTAATTTTAAAAATTCTGGCATTTAATATTTATTTAATACACAGTATTAGTATTCAACATCCTTTCTATTATTTTATTTCTTCATCTTATATTCAACATTACTATTCTTTCAGTCAATTTATTTTATATTCACATTCATTACTATATGCTCACTCAATTTTCTCATTTAATACCTATTTAATTAATAATGACTACTTATTCACCGGTTTACTTTCACTTATACATTATCTCCCAAATTCTGAAACTTTTTTAAAAAAATGATCAAAGCTATTCCTGTCCTCTCCAAAAACCACTCTCACAATATTGTATTTTTTTTTTAAAAGAAAATAATAAATTTATAAACAGATTTTTATTATTATTAACAATATACATTATTTTAGAGATTATAAAATTCCTTATATGCAAAAATTAAATATATACACATAACTCTGTGTATATAGAACGTAAATATATAAATAAATGCTGACAATTAAATGATTATTTTCCTTTGAAATTCAACATATTTATTATAATTTTTCATGGAAAAAATTTCAACTTTTGAAATCGAAGTTCAATTTGTTGGAAATTAATACTATGAAGAGGAAAACAGAAATAGTAATACATAATAAATTTTTATTTTATCCAATCCATGATAAAAACACACAAAATTCCTTTTTAATTTTACACTTCCAGTATACATGTATAACTCCTTTTATTTGTATGCACAATATTTAAAATCATTTTAAATTTCATTATTTTGTAATACCTTACTTTCATCAAATAGTTTAAAAACATGTAAAATATAAATGCTAAAACTTTGGACAACAAAGTGCAAAGAAAATTATATTTTATACATCTAAAGAATATTCAATTTAATTTGGTTAAAGCTATTCATTCATTTTCTTTTTTTTTCTATTGTAATAAATAAAATAAATGGACTTTATGTCAGCACATTTAGCTTTTATTAAAATTAATAAAACATTAAACTACTAAATATCACCTACTCTTACACAAGCTGTTAGAACAGAGGCAAAACTCTCCATACAGTAGTGTCACTCAGTGCAAGCCAGAGTAATCAATGGATGCCAAAAGGCTTTTGCATAAAATCCCTATCTAGTGCCAATTCATTCAATATCCCCAGACTAGTTTCTAGCTTGTGGATTTTATCAGTGAGAAGCTTTTGATCTATGTGCAGTGCTCTCAGATATCCAAAGTTCTTCACTGATGAAATTCACAAGCCAGAAACTAGTCTGATGAATAGATACTGGAATTTTATGCACAAACTTTCTTGCATTCATTGAATATTCTGGTTTGCAATGGATGGGAATACTGTATGGAGAGTTTTGCCTCTGTTTTAATAAAATATGTTTCAGTCAATGCTTAATTGCAATAGAAAACTATTATTTTTAAGAAGCATTCAGTATGAACCAAAAAGTAATTGTAATAAACATAATCACAATATGCCCCTCCCCCCTAAAGTCCTCACTGTAATTGTTGAATGAATGTGTTTTAATTAGATAAACATTACTGAATAGTAAAAATGTCAATTTATATGGTGTAATCTACCACTGCACTAAAAAGTGTTAGGCTTTTAATTAGATAAAACTGCTTAAATAATAAAGGAATAAATTAATGTAAAATCACTAAAAAAAAAAAAAAAAAAATTCTAAATAAAAAAGCATGTAACAAGGCGATATAATTTTAAAGATTTTAGTTTCCAAGATAAATAGTGATTATCTAAGTTATTTTAGATTTATGTTAGTTTTGTATTACCGGCAGATGGCTTATCATACCATTTACAACTTTCTTAAACACTTTATCAATACTATTTATTTATATCAAAACCAAGTTTCAACTGTCCTGCTGTCATCATCAGAGCTATAATATTCAAATATATAATTAATACACTTATACAGATATTCACATGATCACATTTCCTATACTAGCACATTAATTGTTGATAAACAGAGCAAAATTCTCCATACAGTATTGCCACCTGTGCTAACAGAGTAATCAATGGATGCCAGAAGGCTTGTGCATAAAATCCCTATCTAATGCCTACTCATCCAATATCCCCAGACTAGTTTCTGGCTTGTGGCCTTCATCAGTGAGGAGCTTTGGATCTGAGAGCACTGCATCTAGATCTTAGGATCTAATGCAACCCTCTAGCAACCACCTTTTATCTCTACTTAACTACAAAACTATGAGAATGAAATTGGAAAACACAAAAAAATATTTTCAATCTAAGCTCAATAGGTTATATAGTCATATGGGTCTGAACTCAGTTCAGCACCCATACATTTTGGTGTCTTTGGCTCTTTTACAACCATAGCCACCACTATCCTATTAGGCAGGATTGGTGTTAAACCATTAAGCATCACATGATCACATTTCCTATACTAGCATATTAATTGTTGATAAACAGAGCAAAACTCTCCATACAGTATTGCCACCTGTGCTAAACAGAGTAATCAATGTATGCCAGAAGGCTTGGGCATAAAATCCCTATCTAATGCCTACTCATCCAATATCCCCAGACTAGTTTCTGGCTTGTGGCCTTCGTCAGTGAGGAGCTTTGGATCTGAGAGCACTGCATCTAGATCTTAGGATCTAATGCAACCCTCTAGCAACCACCTTTTATCTCTACTTAACTACAAAACTATGAGAATGAAATCGAAAACACAAAAAATATTTTCAATCTAAGCTCAATAGCTTATATAGTCATATGGGTCTGAACTCAGTTCAGCACCCATACATTTTGGTGTCTTTGGCTCTTTTACAAACTATAGCCACCACTATCCTATTAGGAAATGTGATCATGTGATGCTTAATGGTTTAACACCAATCCTGCCTAATAGGATAGTGGTGGCTATGGTTGTAAAAGAGCCAAAGTCACCAAAATGTATGGGTGCTGAACTGAGTTCAGACCCATATGAATATATAAGCTATTGAGCTTAGACTGAAAATATTTTTTGTGTTTTCAATTTCATTCTCATAGTTTTGTAGTTAAGTAGAGATAAAAGGTGGTTGCTAGAGGGTTGCATTAGATCCTAAGATCTAGATGCAGTGCTCTCAGATCCAAAGCTCCTCACTGACGAAGGCCACAATCCAGAAACTAGTCTGGGGGATATTGGATGAGTAGGCATTAGATAGGGATTTTATGCACAAGCCTTCTGGCATCCATTGATTACTCTGTTTAGCACAGGTGGCAATACTGTATGGAGAGTTTTGCTCTGTTTATCAACAATTAATGTGCTAGTATAGGAAATGTGATCATGTGATGCTTAATGGTTTAACACCAATCCTGCCTAATAGTGGTGGCTATGGTTGTAAAAGAGCCAAAGACACCAAAATGTATGGGTGCTGAACTGAGTTCAGACCCATATGACTATATAAGCTATTGAGCTTAAATTGAAAATATTTTTTGTGTTTTCCAATTTCATTCTCATAGTTTTGTAGTTAAGTAGAGATAAAAGGTGGTTGCTAGAGGGTTGCATTAGATCCTAAGATCTAGATGCAGTGCTCTCAGATCTAAAGCTCCTCACTGACGAAGGCCACAAGCCAGAAACTAGTCTGGGGATATTGGATGAGTAGGCATTAGATAGGGATTTTATCCACAAGCCTTCTGGCATCCATTGATTACTCTGTTTAGCACAGGTGGCAATACTGTATGGAGAGTTTTGCTCTGTTTATACAGATATTCATATACATAATTAGATACACACAATAAAACAAAAATAAAATATACATTTTAACATGACCATTATAAATAATCATTTCCCATTTTATTACTTTACTCTTAAATAATTCTATCGACATTTATTTTATATCATTTTATTTTCTTTTTTAAAAAAATTATTATTTATTATAATTCCTAAAATTTTAACATTTATTCTACTATTTAATATATATTATTGTTATTTTACTTATAATTCAACTTCTAACCTTTTCTTATTTTTATTAAATATTTTATAATTATCAATTAACTTTTCCACATTTGCAAAGTAAAAAAGTAATTTGTAATGTGGGAAAAGATAACTGATACTTATAAAATACTTAACAAAAATAAGAAAAGGTTAGAAGTTGATTTATAATAAAAGTAAAATGACAATAATATGTATTAAATAGTAGAATAAATGTTAAAGTTTTATATTTATAATAATAATTTAAAAAAAAAATAAAAATCAAGTGATATAAAATAAATGTGATAGATTTATTTAAGAATAAAATAATAAAATGGAAAATGATTATAATGGTTAGGTTAAAATGTATATTTTTGTTTTATTTTGTTATTTAATTACGTATATGAATGTGTATAAGTGCATTAATTATATAATTATATATTTGAATATTGTAGCTCTGATGATAACTGCAGGACAGTCAAATCTTAGTTTTGATATAAATAAATAGTATTGATAAAGTATTTAAGAAAGTTGTAAATGGTATGATATATTAAAGTAGACATCAGTATATAGGAAAAGGAAAAAGAAGAACAAAATTTTATTACTTCAGCAGATGGCTTATAATAGAGAATTTGTGAACTATATTTAAACAGTTTAAAAAGTAGATTGAACAAATAATTTAATAATGCCAAAGTAATGTTTAATAAATGTATTTTGCCTTAGAACATTATAATTAAAGGAAAAAAAATTACAGAAATAGATAATCATGTTTATTTGTATCAATTAGAGCAAATAAAATGAAAGCGGTACCATTCAATATTATACTTAAAGGAATCATGTCTTTTTTTTACAAAAAAGGTTTTAGTAAACACAAAACACTATGGAAAACTTTATATTGAAAATAACTATTAAGAATAGAAAGGAAAATGATATGAGTCCAGAATAGTACTATTACATTACTGTAAAACTTGAAACAAATAAAGATACTAGTATCACCGATGGTACAGTCACTGGATGGCACTGTTCTGACTCAAAAAGTTAAATGTACCATTTCTGAGGCAAGCTATAATGATCTATAGTGTGTTCTTCTAATTTCTCGCAATTCATAATCGGTTCAAGCCCTGTTCTTACTCTCTGAATGATCGCTATTGAGCCTTGTGTATAATATAACTTGAGTGTGTGTATAGTTGAATTCAACACAATTTTTTTAATATTATTAAATCAATTTTTCTTTTATATTCTAATTACATACTATTATGTAGAAAAAATTGTGAGAGTCGTATTTTTTTTAAAATTTTGTTTTGAAATGTGTAAAATTAGCCAAAGTTTGTTTATAAACATGATTTATTTGATAGTGACGTTATCGCGAGATCTTCGAGAGAACAACAAAATGGCGCATACTACCATCAACGGTGTACGATCCATAATAGTTGTTTGATTTTTAATATTAAGTTTACAAAGTTCTTTTTTAAAGGTACGGTGATTAAAAGAATAAAAAAGTAAATATGTCAATAAAAAAAGATAATAAAAAAAAAACATTTATATTTTGTCCAAAAAAACCCCCACGGCGATTAAAAGAAAAAAAAGTAAACTATAGTAAATGGTTTACTATAAACTTTTTAAAAAATATCAGTTCTTTAATAATATGTCAAAACTATTTATTTTATTTCTTTAATAAAAAAAAAAAATTAAGATTAAAAATATGATATTTAATCAGTTCTTTAATAATATTTAAAAAAAAAAAGGTTAAGAAAAAAACTGTTCTTTACTATTTCTTGAATAAAACAAAAATTAAGATAAAAACACGATATTTAATCAGTTCTTTAATAATCTGCCAAAAAAAAAAAGGTAGGGTCAGGTAGACATTTTTTAAAAAAGACATTTCTATTTTCTCCAAAAAAAAAAAAGGGGGGGGGGGGATTAAAAGAAACAAAAGTAAACTATAGTTCATTGTTATCATTTACTATATACTTTTTAAAAAATGTCAGTTCTTTTAATAATATGTCAAAACTATTTATTTTATAAAAAGAAAATTAAGATAAAAAGATGTTCTTTACTATTTCTTTAATAAAACAAAAATTAAGATAAAAACACAATATGTGATCAGTTCTTTAGTAATATGTCAAAAAAAGGTAGGAAAAAAGACTGTCTTTACTATTTATTTTATTTATTTAATAAAAAAAAGAAGTTAAAATCACGATATTTAATAATATGTCGCGGCTAGGTAATGTTATACTTCAATGTTTTTGAATAGCAATGGCACCATCCTGCGACCTGTACCATCATTGATACTAGTACCCAAATAAAGATGGATTTTCTTAATTTCAACCATTAATAGAAAACTAATTTTATTCTCTGATATACCATTTAATGTTAACAATTCAACCTAAAAGCATTTAAAAGGGGGAGAATATTTTATTTTCAATTATTACTAGCATTTAAATAAAAAAAGATATATAATTATTAACTGCAGACATTCATTATTTTAAATATTAGAAATAAGATGTTTCAGATATTTTATAAAAATGTTTTCAGTATGACTATAAATGCAATTTTTGAAAGAAGATACCACTTAATTCATTACAGTAATTTATATGTAAATCAAATTATGTAAAAATGCTATAAAATGAATTATTTCTGTAAATTGAAAACTGTCTATGTCTAACAAAAATACTTATTTATACAAAAAAACATCTGTGTTAAAGCATTTTTCATGTCCTTTGCATTAACAGCTGGATCAGTTCCTTATAAGCAACTGTTTTAGTTCTGAAATTTCAGTTAAGTATGAAAAGTATCATATAATTTTTTAATTAAATTAATAGCAAAAAAAAAAAAAAAGCTTTAAAAAATGTACAAAAAATTTGGGAATATTTTTAATGGAAATAATATTTCCTCTCCCTCATTACCATTTTCTTCAATCAAAAATTATTCAATCCTCAAAACAAATATTTCATTCACTCTTAAATTGTCTTTTCTGATACTTTAACTAAGAAGTATATATTAATATAAATATAAATAAAAGAGGTATAAAAAAACTATCTGTATCTGGAAGTACTCCAGCTGAAAAAACAACCCTGACTTTACTTTCTTCTTCTGTAGCATATAATTTTGTATTTGACAATCCACTGAAGATATTTCTTTTTATTATATGAGCTTATTTATTTTTGCTATTTTTTTTTAAAAAAGTTCATTTTTACTATCCTGTAAGTTTGAAAATTTTTATTATTAAATATAGTATACATAAGCACTTTAATATGCTGAAGAAGCTGTCAGTAGTAACAAAAACAATTAAATTAATCTAGGCCTAGAAGAAAAACAATTTTTTTAATGTTTAAACATTTTGAATTAAAATATATATTTGCTATATTTAAATTGGTTTAATTTAAATAAACAATTGTTTTTAGAATATTTACAAATAGATTAATATGATAAATTGATTTTTAAAATAATTTAATGATAAATAAAATAAAAGGAAAAAATTAATTAAATAGTTATGAATGATTCTATATAAGATTGACTATGATCATCATTTTCAATCCACTACAGAATGAAGGTATCTCCAAATTTAATCCAATTTCTCCAATCAAATGCCTCTTTTCTGCATCACACCAGAAAATTTTCTTATTTAATCTATTCATTTCATATGTGGTCTCTTTCTAGTCTTTTGTAATCTCTTGAAATGCAATTTGATACTTCATCCAGCTCCATTTCAGTTATTTTATTTTTTTCTATGATGTCAATGTGATTATCTATATGTTTTATCACCCATATATTTCATTTTTGATCACTTTTTATTACTGTCAACACATTTATCCACAGTCAGGTGAGTGATGTGCAATGTCTATATTGCTCTTCTGCTGAATGCCCAAATTCATATCCACATGTAAGAACAAATATTTTCAAATGCATAGACATATTTCATTTTAATATTGTTATTTTAAAGAAAACACTTGATCCAAGTTTAATTCTAGGATGTTTCCATCCATATTAAAAACCTAATTATGTATTTATAGTTGTTAACTTAAGTTCTTGAGCATTATCCTGTATACCAAGCTTGACAACCATTTTTTATTTAAATATACACTTTCAGGGGTTTATAAATTCCATTCAAAAGGTTTATTTCAACTTTTTTAAAATTTATATTATAATGTTGGAAATATAATTAATTACAATTAACAATAAGAAATAAAAGATAAAAATGTCTGCATATATTAAACAGTAATCATATATCATCACTTATCCTTCTTTATAAATAGTGTATATAAAAACTGTTTCAAGTATTTTGTAAAAAAAATAAGAGAAATGTCTTTATATGCATTATTTATAAAAAAGGATGAGGGTATTTGATTGTTGTTTTAATATATATAGACAATGGAATTTACATGTTACATATAAAAATACATGAAAAGTCTTTATATGTGTTTTTTATAAAAAAGGGTGAGCACATTTGTGATTATTGCTTTAATATATATAGACATTGGCATTTTAATATTATGATATTTACCTTTAATTTATTATTGTTAATTAAAATATTTCCACTTTATTATTATTTTTTTGTATTAATATAAAAATAAAAAAAAAAAAATAGAAATATAACATTATAATATAAATATATAAAAAAATTAAAATAAACTTTCTGAATGGAATTTATAGGCACCTGAAAAATGGCTGGCAAGCTTGTGTAGATGGAATAATGCACAAGTACATTAATTTATTCTAATTCACGATAATCAATATTTATTTTTTTCTTCTGAGAAAACTCATTGAATATTACTTTAATTTTTTTAGCATTTTTCTTGTAGTCACATTTTCTTATTTTCATTTGATAAACCATGCACATTTTGTGAATTTAGAAGAATTATTTTCAAAAACAAGCATATTATCTGCAAAATCTAGATGATACTTCAATAAGATCCATGTTTTTTCATTTTCTTAGCTTTCCATTTTAATTCACAAAATACTTGTTATAAAATTGCTGTAAAAAATTTTTGAAGGCATAGAATCATTTGGTCATATAAATGTGGAAATATTTTTTTATAAACTACAAAACTAAATTCAATATTTAGATATGATATACTACACTAAAGTCACTTTGAAATCTAATTGTCTTTTTGAGGGAGATGAGTTCAAAGTTTACTATAGATGAGTTGTAATTAACTTGATAAATATTTTATCTTCCAATAATTTGACACATTTTTATTATTTGAACAATTGGTATATAGAGTTTGAATAACAATTTTCCTATTTGTTCAGCTCTTTTTTTTAACGTATTAATAATAATTCCATCACTTCCTGATATTTTTTGTTTCTTCATATATTTAATTACATATCTCATCCTTTCATTTAAAATATTTGGTAATTCAGAAGACATTACAAATTGTTTTCTTATTCTCTATTGCTTTATAATTCTTTATAGAACTCTTCCACACATTTTACGGTATTCTTCCATTTAATAACAGTTCCCATATTTTCTTTTTATTCATGAAATAACTTTCCTTCCAGTATAAAGATGTCTTATACTGTTAAGATTTTTATTCTCTTTTATAGCTTTCATTATCAATTCTTAGTTATATTTTTTATATATCACTATTAACTGTTTTTCATACTATTTTATAGAATTTAAATATTCAGTTTTCTTAATAGATTCTCACTGCAGGTCAAAATCAAAAAGAAGGCAGTATTCTGCAGGCTTTCTAATTATTAGTGATAGTTTGAGTGCATTTTAATTCTTGTTTATCTAAACTAGTTAAGGATAAATAAATACTCATTTACCAACTAAATAATTAACTAAGTTAATAATGGGCCAGCTATCTGAGAAAAAATCCTATGCCTTTTGCAAAGAATTTAATATGATTTGTATTTATCTCTGTATTATGAAATGCTATTCTAAGAGATACAGTTTTCAAGGCTTGCTTTGAGATGATCAAATTGATTTCTTATAATAAATAAAACCTAGTCATAAAAACTTGATGTGTTTCTAAGTGATATTTTTCTGAACTTCTCTGAATTTAGCTTCATAAATCACTAAGATCTTATTATAGCCATGAAAGCAAGTCATATAGTTTACAAATTCTTAGGGTTTCATACAATGAGTTCAAACCTTATGTTCTGGAAAATATTTATAAAGCAATAAGAATTCAGAAAAACAAGTAATGATTTACTACAAATGTAAATTTCTGAAGTAATAATAACAACAAAAAAAAGATGATGTACAATACAATACTATACATTTAATTACTGAAAAATGATGTATTTAGTTCATATGTAATGATCAATCATGTCACATATCTTGGAAATTTTCTTGATGCAAAATCCAATGATCTGTACATTTATTAATAATGTATAATATTTATAAATCAATCTTGCATATGTACTTACCATAATCTAATAAAATATATATATTAGGTTAATTATGACATTACAATGCAATACATAATGTATTTCATATGCATATACTCAATTCACTTATCTTATTATGTAATTCTTGCATGTATTTTTGTTCCTAAATTTTATTTTTATTTTTAAATTATTAATAATGTATAATATTTATAAATCAATCTTGCATATGTACATACCATAATCTAATAAAATATATATATTAGGTTAATTATGACATTACAATGCAATACATAATATATTTCATATACATATACTCAATTCTTGCATGTACTTTTGTTCCTAAATTTTATTTTTATTTTTAAATTATTGAGTTTTTTCTTTTGAAATTTAATATATTTACATAAAAAGAGGCCACTTGATTATAGGCCACTGATATATATATATATTAAACAATAATTCGGAATGAACAAAAAAACATTTATTTTATATTGAAAAATCCCTTTTATCATATATTCAATAATCTTTATACAAACTTTGCAAACAAAATTAAAGCATTGTGAAAATAAATCACATATAGTATGATTAAACAAACAAACATTTTCTCTACAAAAGACATAAAAATTAAAGAATTTCAGTTAATTTTTTACCAATTAATGATTTTCTTAAAAATATGTCTATGCATTATTTCATATCTAACAGTTTTGGGTGACTCATGCTACAAGCTGCTTCGCTAGTATGTATATTTCTAAATGGATACATGCAATAATTAGAAAGCTTTACTAAAATCTATTCTTATATTAGGTTTTTGATATAGATTATTATTATTAAACTAAAAAATAAAATTAATATATTCATGAATTCAAAAACCAAAAGCAATCATTCTTTACCTGATCCAGAAGGAACTTTTTTCAATGAAACTAGTAGGGTTCCAGCAGCTTTTAAAACAAAGGAGATTTCTGACATCCGATGTCTAACAAAAAAAACAAACAAAAACAAATATAAACAATAATATATATATTTACATATAAACAAAAATTGCCATGAAGATATAGTTTCATATAAAATGAAAATTTTATCATGAAATGATGCAATGTGTATTATAAAACTGCCAAATAGAATAAGTTAGGTAATTATCAATTTTTTTTTGTTCTCTTGTCAATAAAGTATTCATTTTATACACTTTCATTCTTTATTATCATGCTAAAATGATGTATTCACCATCATTGCTAGCAGTTACATCTTTGCATTATATGAATGACATTTTTCTAAAATGATCTATCATCTATTTTTTCAGAATGCTTAAAAGCACAGTGGATGCCATTAACCATATTATATTGCTAATCATCTTCCAGTTTATACATTATACACTTTTCTAAAATTATATTATCTCATATTATAGACAAAATAAAACAATTGTAATCACTATTTCCACTTCAAATGAGAATTCAAATCTAATCAAATAAAGTAGATACAGGTTCCTTATCTTCCTATCCATGTATTACTCAAAAATCTTTGCTATCATTCTTCAGCATCTAACATTCATATTCATAGAATATGAAAGATAATTTAGTTTATATATTTCTGACTTTTGTTTTAAAATATGTTTTGACATTTAAAAACTTTTTGAAACTGAATTTCACTTATAATCAAAAAAAAAAAAAAAGTCTTTCAACGATTTCTATACCTTCATCAACAATGTTTGAGTCTGGAATCTCTGACATCATAATCATTGTTTTCTTAATAATTAATCAATATTTTGAAACTTTAGCATCAAGTTACCATTCCTAAAAGTATATTTATTATTCAAATAATGAAAAAACAAAAACAAATGGTGTGGCTTTCATTATTAAGAAAAATATTGATCATTCAATATAACCCTGTAATTAATTGATTTAAATTAGATTGAATTAATAGAGATTTGTTCAATATTATAATATAAATCTGTGCCAAACAATTCAAGCAAAGTGAAGAGGAAACTGATTTTATGAGCATATGCAGGTAGAAATTGCAATACATGCAGGCAATATATACTTTTAGAAGTGGTGATTTGATTTTAAAGTTTAAAAATGAAAAAAATATAAAAATGCCATCAAGTAATATAGACTTTAAGCAAAAATGAAGCAATTAGTTTTTGTGCATTCATTGATATTTTTATTATCAATATATTTTTAAATAGCCAAAACTTTTAACTATACACATGAACATCACCAGATGGAGCTCACAGGAATCAAACTGATTACATATTTGATGCATAGAAGTGGAAGTCTGGACTTATAATATTGACAGTATGACTCAGGACTGATTATGGATCAGAGTATAAATTTCTCATGAATAAGCTTCAAATGAAATAACAAAAATAAAATTGAACTTTGGAATGTTATTTGTGGTAAATCAAATGAAATGAGAATGAAAGTGCAAGAAATAATGAATATGAAAAAAGTTTGAAGATAAATCAATTACAAAAATTCATATACATAAAAGAAGTTGCAGTAATAACTGCATAAAAAAAAAAAAAAACCCAAAATTAAATGTATATATTTTATTTTAAGGAAACTGAATAGGAAATTTCAGTGAGCATTCAGAATAGATAAGGAGCACTATTATAATAGTGTTTGCAAAAACATTGAAGATGGAAAAAAAAAACTTTGTAAAATGAGTTATATTATGAAACCAAAAGAAAATGTAATGAAAAGTGTTAATGATGCAGTTTAATATTAATGATAATTAAAAAGCTAAAAAAAAATAATTCAGACACATCTTTTCAAAGCTTTGAATAATGATGATGTTGAAAGTAAGCTGAAAAAATTATAAGGTACTTTGTTTGATACATTTCTTATCTGATTAAATGACGAGATTTATCAAATGATATAAACACAGTTTCATTAATCAACTCTGCAACAAAAATACTCTTTAACAATTAAGTAGACCAAATGAATTTTTTTATTTTATTAAGTTTGAATTAATCACATTTCAAAGTTTGCAATGGTTTGTCAAGCCATTTTGGCTTGGTATATTACCATTAGTGGCTAAATATTATTGTGTGTTTTTTTTAAAAAAGATTCTTATACAATTCTTGCAGTAAAATTGTATTTGAAAAAATTGTAACTCATCTTGCTACAAAAAAAATGTAATCAATTTAATTAAAATTGCATTTTTACTCTTCATTAAACATTTTTTTATAATTATATTATCTTTATATAGCTTAATTAAATACTAAACTAATAAAGAGCACCTAAAATGCATTCATTCATAATAATAAAATAATATATAAGAAAGAGCATTAACTGAAACAATTTTAATGAAATATTGTATTTAGTTAAACTGTAGTATACTGTCTGGTTGTGTATTTATAACTTTATTAATAAAATTATTATATGTATGTACAGGCTGGTCAGTATAGGTAGTGAAATGATAATGATATGTAGAAAAAAAATTAGTTTATTGCAAGAAGCAACAGGCTAATTTGAATCTCAATAAAGTCTAATGTTATGCAAATTAGCAAAGTTGATATGCTGGTTGAACTTTTAAATGTTCCAGAATGATTAACCTAAAGTTGAAGAAATAATAAAATGAAGTAGAGGGGGGGGGGAACAAGAATTGAAGACAGACTTGGAAAACTTTAAGTGCAAAGTAAACCAGTATTCATAGCAGACTTGTAATATAATTAGACTATCTCAAGAGATATGTGTGAGCAGTAAGGTACTTATTGAACTACAGTTATAAAGAGATTTATATATTATTTATCTTCTGAAATATGAACTGCTACATAACTAAGACTGATCTTGTGTTCAACTAGTAAATTACCAGTTGATCTACTAATCCTATTCTACTAATATCCTTTCTATTAAGAATAAATAAAACTATTGAATTTATTATTAAAACATTTTGTGTTTGTTTCTAGACACAAATTATATAATTATTCAGTTTTCAGAATAGTTTGATCCTGGATTCATTATGTGGTGCAGTCAAAAGTGAGTACTTGTGAAATATTATGTGGCACCCTCATTGGAATAACGTGACAGTAAAAATTAAAGTTTATTATGCCACTCTGAAAGCATATATTAGTGATTAGGATAATTCTGTAAATATGTAAGAACAACGTAACAATGACTTTTGATGTAAAAAATCTAGAACAATAGGTAGATATATGTGAACCATGTGGAGAAATATAGTATAATAGACGATAAACTGAAAATTACCAGTTTATTATGGATGTCAGGACAAGATGTCTTATATTTGACAAATCATTTATGTAATCTGAAGCTGCCTGAAAAAATTCTGTACGAGGAATTATTAATAAAATTAAATGCTTATTTTAAACCAATGTCAAAATTCACAACACATTTTTGTTTCGGTGATAGGATGCAATTGCAAAATGAAACTATATATTACAAATATAATTTAATATTACAGACTTTGATGAAGGATTGCAAATTCAAGGATTACATTGATAAAATGTTATTGAACCAATTACTATGGTGCATTAGAGAAGTAAAGCTTAGATAGATACTACTAAGCAAATCTGCACAAACATATAAGATCACTAGTGAGTATGCTATAGCTCATAAAGCAATTTTAGAACACATGGAAGCCTTCAAAAATGTGATGGATTCAAATATCTTGAAAATAAGTGTAAATGCAGCAAAGCTACAAGTCACATGAAGGAAATTAAAATGGACTCCTACTTGTTATTGCTGTGGAAAAACAGGCCATTTAAAATCTACATATAAGTTTAAAATGAAAAAATGTTTCTGCGACCTGACAGGTGATTTGTTAAAGTTATGCAAAAACAAATGACAAAACAGGATTTATCAGTAAAAAGTAAATCAAGTGGAGGAGCATTTAAGAAATTTACAACTGTAAAGAAATTGAGAAACAATGACAATTCACCTAAGTTAAAAGTAAATAAATAGCTGTAGTTAAATGATAGAATCGTACATCAACAGTGGGACAGGTATATCACTGATATTACTAAAAGATTGAATAATAATTCAGAAAAGAGCAAAGATAAATTTTAAGTTAAAGAAAACTACTTTGATAGCAATAGACAATAATGGAAACCCAATATGTATTAAGGGAGCTGTGACAGTGCCCATAATGCTAAATAGCCATAAAAAAATTTACTATTATAGGTAAGTACAAAGGACATTAGCCTAATATTAAGACAAAATTAGTTCAAGCCTCTGGGGATTAAAATTAACTTCAAGAAAAGAGTAAAACTTGAACCTAAATTTAGAGACAAATTTCTGCAACTCTTTAAATCTAACTCAGCAGAACTTAAGACAAAACCAGTAGATATTGAGTTAATGGATAATATGCAACAAGTTATGTAAGATCAAGGAAGATCGCTTTTGCTCTCAAACCAAAAGTGGAAAAAGTCTTAAATGAATTAAAGGTATAATTACAGCTATAGAATCAGCCTGGACTAAGCTGATAGTAGCAGCACTAAAACCGAACAAAAAAGTGAGGATATGCAGAGACTATCAAATTATGGTTATTAAGAACATTAACAAAAGAGTGTACTCCATACCCAGCTTGAGAGAAGAACTAGCATCCTTATAAAAGGCTACATACTTCATAAAGCTAGATTTGAAATTGGCATTCATCAAATTCCAGTTATAAACAAAACAGTTAAAATTCTAACTACAAACATGCATGTGGGATTATGTACATTCAATAGACTACCTTATGATAACTATCTTCCAAGCAAAGATAGAGATTTTATTAAGAGCTGTAAAAGGAGTTATATATATTTAGATGCTATATTAGCAGTTGCTAAAAGTGAAGCAGATTTAAGGGAAAGAATATACATAGTCCGAGAGAAATTAAAAAAAATTTGGTGGATAAATATATTAGCATCATATGACTATAGACCCAGAAAGCTGATAAAGCATTATCTGCCCTCTCAAGAACTCTGGACAAAAGTACACAAAAGTGGTATGTGTGCAAAATTAATTACCTAGATGTGTTAAAGCCCAAAATTGTTAACAGAGTGGACTAAAAAAAACAAAGAATACAGCATAATAAAGAATTGGATAAAGCATGGATGGCCCTTTAAATGGCTAGATAATTTGTCTCTGGAAATTTGGAATACCAGGAAAGCTTATCAATCTGCCACGAACGTATTTTTATGACAGACTGAGGGAAGGAGAAGTGTTCTATGATTATTACAAATGACACCCCTATATAGTCAGGCTAAAAGAATTGGCTCATTCATGTTTGATGACCAGACTTGAATAATGTCATCAAACAGACTGTTAGAAATTGTCTAGTTTGCTAACAAACAGCAAATTTACCATCTAAAGAATTCAAATCCTGGCCTGAAGTTATGAAAGGACAGCAGTGAATCCATTTAGACCATGCTGGGCCATTTTATGGATGTATTTTTTTTTATGGCAACAGATATGTATTCATAATGGATAGAATACCATCTAGATAAAGATATCAGTACAGAATGTGTGACAAAAGTTTTAAATGAATTTTTTTGCAATGCATGAGTATCATGAATCCATTGTAACAGAAATTTGCATGGGCTTCAGCTCAGAGAAATTTAAAAACTTCCTTGCTCTGATGAGAATACAGCATATGCTGACACTAGCTTATCACCTTCAATAAAATGGAATAGCGAAGAAAGCAGTACAGCAGCTGAAAAATCTATTAAATAAACAAGAATACACTTACAACTCTGATGTTTTATCAGCATTTTACACCTAGCTGTTACAAAAAAAAAAATATCTACGGAATTACTAATGAAAAAATGCCATGTTAACCACATAAAAAATGACAAACTGAAATATTAAAATATATAATTACTACTTTGAGTATAGATAAGGATAATAAGACTGATATTTCTACTAACATGGAGTTAGAAACATGAGATAACTCTTCAGTTCATGAGGAAGCTATAGAAGTAAATAGTGAACAGGAAGGAGAAGACTACAAAGCAAGAAGAATTAACCTCAACAAGGCCTACCAGAGTGTGGAGATCAGCAAAGTTACAAGATTACATTGTAAATAAAGCAATGATATAAGATTTATTTGATGTAAGATTTATTTGTAAATAAACTTCTGCTTATTTCTGGAGTGAAGGGAGGTATTGTATACTGACTGGTTGTGTATATATGTGTGTGTGTGGGCTGGTCAGTATAGGCAGTGTTAGGACTCTCCAGAAATAATAATGAAGGCAAGAAAAAAATTAGTTTAGTGCAAAAAACAATACTAATTGGCATTTCAATAAAGTGTAACCTTATGCAAATTAGAGCAAGTTGGTAAAATACCTGCTGAACTTTTAATGTTCTCAGAAAGAGAAGTGGTTAATCTAAATTTGAAGAAGTAGTAAAAATGAAATAGAGAAAAAAGGAAGAATTGAAAGCAGATTTGGAAAACTCAAGTGCAGAGTAAACCATTATTCATAGCAGAGAAGAGCTCCAGTCATAATCTAGTTAGACTATCTCAAGAGATGTGTATGAGCAGTAAAGTGCTTACTGAACTACAATTGTAAAGAGAGATTTATATATTACTTATCTTCTGAGATATGAACTGCTACATGAATAAGACTGATCTTGTGTTAAACTAGCATCATTGCTATTCAGAGTAAATAAACTCTTGAATTTATTATTAATTTTTTTTATGTTTGTTTCTAGAAACAAATTATAGACTTATTCAGCTTCCAGAATATAGTTTGACCCTGAATACATTATAAACCCACAGCAATGGATATGAGTTCATATTTGCTTTGATATTGCCACTATTGACCAGATTTTTGGGATTGTAACATTATATTAGAAAAAATTTGCAGGCAGCTAAGAAAGCAATAAAAATGCTGACTAAATTATACTAAGGAATCTAGAAAACTATTAAATATCAATTTCATACTCTTATATCAAACTTTTATTTAAATTTTTATTCAATTTTCTTATATATCATACATTATGCTAAAAATCACCATGCACAAGCCTTCTAGCCTCCACTGATTACTCTGACTTGCACTGAGTGGCAATACTGTATGGAGAGTTTTGCCTGTTTTAACAACATTGATTAGAGTTTTCCAGATGATAAAGAATGGTCAAATGTGTAAGCTGTTTCAGGACTGGGCAAGAAATATAAAAAAATCATTGCTAATTCATAATGGATAATTTAAAAGATAAGAAAGAAAATCTACATTTGATTTGTTAGCCTTTAATTTAGATGACCATGTTTAATTACAACACATTAATAGTAAAATTGGTATACAAAATTTTTTTATTGTTCATATAAGAAATCTCTATAAAAGATAAGAAATTAACAATTTAAATAGTCTATAGTGAAACAATTGGTTTCACATTAGTAAAAGAGTAGAATAGAAATGCACACTGTCACATTTATAATTGTGTCACTACTGATGTGTGATAATAAATTTACGCGTGTGGAGGAATAAAGTAAGAGATAATAATGATTAGATTTACATTAAAAGATATAATAGTAAATTTAGCTTTGTTAAATTTATATAATCAGAATTTTAATTTTGAATGCATTCTTGTTTTATGTGTGTGTGCCAGTTGAATTTTTCAATATAATATAGAGTTTCAGATTATGGTAGGTAAACTTCGTCTATATATAGGCAATCAACAGCATCATCACCATTAATAAGCAACTATAACATCTCAGCTATGGGAAAGTGCCACTAAGTGTAGTAATGATGAGTAAAATGAAATGTAACCACATCATTTATAACAATTTAATTCTGGTTATGACTAAATTAATAATTTTATGCTATTTTAAAACAGTTAAATAAATATATTCCTTTTACTTTGTAATAATTAGCTAAACATTTTTAACAAAGCTTTATTGAGTGAGAGCTATGATTGTGGTGTATCACATTAAAAACTCGCTCAGCTGTATCTAAAGAGTAAATAATAAATAACCTTTTCAGTTGAGGACATTAATTTTTGTTAATTAAATAAATAATATAAAATAAATATTTTTTTACAATTAATTACTATATATATATATATTTAATAACAGTACCTCGGTAGCGGACATTTTCCACTCAATCGTTCATCTACAACATATTTCTCAAGAATTTCCTGAAATCTGTGCAGTAGAGTAGTTACTGCTAATTTAGTAATAGCTCCTTCCTCTGTGGAGATTTTCTTACTGATAAAAGAAAACTGTAGCAGAGTTTCAAAACAAAACTTAGCAAACTCTTCCCGTAACTTCTGCCCAGTATCAGATTCTAAAACAAAACAATATCAATTTATATAATTAACAATAGAAATAAAACATATGATGCAACTCTTAATTGTAAGATAATAAGATAAATGATAAAATAAGAGAGGCAAATGTTTAAATAAATGCTTTTAATAAATAACATAAAAGCATACTTAATAATATATATAAATCAGACCCATAATAACTGTTGGATATCAATAATTATTTTGAACACAATAACTTCTAGAAACATATTTACACTTGCAAAATAATAATAAGTATAAAAACTATGAATTAAAAAAAAAAAGGATTTTTGATTTAAAAATAAGGCTTGAAGATATAATTGACTTAATGACAATAATATCAAAAGGTGCAGTTTATTCACAAAACAATTTTGATGTTATAGGAATAAAATGAGATTTAACTACAATTTAATATTGTTAATTTGATATTTTTCAGAACACTGGCCCTTCAATATTTGTCTGTGAAAAGATCACTTTTGCATTAAGGATTAAGCTCAAAATTTTCTTTAGTATCCAAGCTAGAATGGGGCAGATCAGTAACTTCAGAAGAAATGAATGGTTCAAGTAAAATAGTGTTCAATGGAAAAGACAACGAATTATAGCATAAGAAATGATTTTCTTATAAGGTTTCAAATCAATTTTCTTTTTCCAGGTCTAATAATAAAACAAGTTTAATATAATCTTCCTAAATATCATTGGCATTTCATTATTAAGATCAGCACCACCTATGATGCTGATCTTATTGGTTTCAGAAGTAAAATTTAATTAATAATCTTTTACTTACATGATTGTAAGTGAATACTAATCACGAATTTCCAAACTATGAATACAACAGCAGAATTGAAGGACTTAATAAAACCAATAGAAAATCTGTCTAATATTTAGAATCGCTACAGATTCTTTTACAGCATTTGTAAATAGTTAATTGTAAAAAAAAAAAAAGAATACTAAAGAAATAAATAAAATGTTGATTCATTGATTAAGCAGGCTAAAATTT
Source organism: Epiperipatus broadwayi (assembly GCA_028023455.1). Classification (NCBI taxonomy): domain Eukaryota; kingdom Metazoa; phylum Onychophora; class Udeonychophora; order Euonychophora; family Peripatidae; genus Epiperipatus; species Epiperipatus broadwayi. The sequence continues at coordinate 1,691,058 of JAQFVV010006213.1, read as the reverse complement.
CACTTACTATTCTCAATTCATCCCACTCAAAATCTTTCCTTCAATTATAATAGTAATATTTAGATCATCATTAATTATTATTCTATTTGGGAATTTTTTGATTCATTTTTAATCAAGTCAGTGGAAACTTGAGCGCTTACTCATTGAGATAAAAAAAGATACCTACTACATGGAGCATAACTGATGTTAATTCCTATTACATGATAGTAAAATCAACTGAACAATTTATCAGTGTTGTAAGAATTTCTTTAATGAAGGATATATATATATATTGTAATAGTCCACAGGAAGAGGTGAATCGCATCTCACTAAGGTCGGACCTAAGATCTGCTGGTAGGATACTGTAAATGATGCAATGAAGTACCTAACCAATGATCACATCTACTTCCAATGGACTAGCTCTTAGTTTACATATTAAATTCAGATACAATTTAGGCTAGTTCATCCATGCCTAACCCCTCTTTCAGACTCCATTACACTCAGTATTCAAACTCACTACATGGAGCATTACTGATGTTAATTCCTATTACATGATAGTAAAATCAAATTAACAATTTTTCAGTTGTAAGAATTTCTTTAATGAAGGATATATATATATATTGTAATAGTCCACTGGAAGAGGGGGATCACATCTCACTAAGGTCAGACCTAGGATCTGCTGGTATGATACTGTGAATGATGCAATGAAGTACCTAACCAATGATCATATCTACCTCCAATGGACTAGCTCTTAGTTTACACATTAAATTCAGATATAATTTAGGCTAGTTCATCCACGCCTAACCCCTCTTTCAGACTCCATTACACTCAGTATTCAAACTCAGGGAGAATGTTTGTATAGCAACTATCACACCTCTACATAGGTTCCCAATGACTTAAAATCCATCCAGCTCTATTGCTGTATCATTATATATGGAAAAGTATGTGTGCGCATATATATATTTAAATAAGTTGATGAATGGGTATATGAATGATTCTAATAAACTAGAGACCAGTTAAATTTTAAATCAAATTTGCAACTTAATAACAACAAATAAAATTTAAAACTCATTTAACATCAGCACTCCCTATTTACAAAACAAATTAAATTAATATAAAAAAAATCATGATTACATATACTAAGCGAAATTGACACACTAATTTACATTATAATAGCCTTGTCAAATTCCAATGATTGACATTCCATCTACCTTGGAACCTCCTGCCTAAGTATGGTTGGCATAGTTGACAGAAAAGAACATCCACATAAGATTAGTCATTCACCCAGAATAAAATAAATATAACGATTATTAAAATAAATCAATAAACAACATGAATTCTGTCCTGTAATAGTGCACATAATTAATATGAAATAGTATTAAAACTCTTATCTTATTCCATATTACATGTGGTGATCCAAATGCCAAGTCATTATGGAGGAAACTGACCTAAACTTTATTATATAAAAAAAATATTATTTAAGTTAATACCCCCTACCCCATGCATTGTTGTTTTTAAACATAATGGACTCTTGCAAGTGTAGGCACATTGAAATTTCTAGTATAGAAATGAAATAAGAATAGAATTTTATAAACATATGAAAAAAAAATCTAACACTTAAATCAAATTTTCTTCAATCATCCAGATTAAAGTCTATGAATCTAGCGATAATGTTTCTCATGGATACAGTCTATCACCCTTCTTTTCATTATACTCTGGTAAGTCCTTCCTTGATCATTCGAATTCCTCAGCAACGCATTTGGTATAATGTTTCCGTTTTCTGCAGATACTTTTCCCCTGGATCCATTCAGACAGTTCATATGGGTTGTTCGATGTTTCTTTAGGCATTATATGGATGAGTGAATTAAATCATTATGCTTCTATGGTTGGAAGAATAGCATTGTCCTATGGCAACTTTATTTAGCCAAAATTTTCTTTTGTTTGTTATTTGGTATTTAGTGAATTATATAAAAAAAAAATTCTATTGTCATTTATCTATATAAATTGACAATGTACGCTTTCCTTTTCTCCTTGCTTGAATAATAGTAGTCTTTTATTTTTAATTGTCAACTCAAAATCAGTTTAATTCTTTCATTAAACTGCTAGAAATTATCAACTTTCCTTATTTCAAAAATTGATTAAGATTTCTTTCAACTTTTTGTGATGTGAAAATTATATGACTGATACAGGATTTTCGAACAAATCATCATTTTTTTTCTTGCATTCTAAGATTCGATCTTGAGATATTGGTTGTGTGTAACTATCCTATCCGATAAATAACAAAGATGATGGAAATGAACTGGTTCACTTTTATACCATGCTTAGTTTCTGTTTCTTAGTATACAAGCTTTTGCATTTCCTTTTTCACTGCTGTAGTTGTCTATTGTTGCATGTATGAAATGGTTGTAGTTAAAATTACATAATAAAATTCTACTCTCACTTTCTATCACTTGGTTGCCTAGGTATTGACTTGACATTAGGTTGTAGCTATGTCTACTAAGTTGAAGTCATAAATCATGACATATAATACATTGACAAATATCTTATTGTTAGTATTGTAATGGACACTCAATCTATTCTGACACAGAGGGCGCCACCAGACCACTACATATCTGGAAAATTTATTTACTGTGATCAGAATGGATGATGATGATGGTTTGCGCCGACTAAATTCAGGGAGAAACAAGAGATCTTAAAATTGTTTAGACAATTGAGAAGTAAAAGCACAAAGACAAACGTCAGCCAAATTAAGTTTAAACATATTTAAAATATTTTATTTAAGAGAAAATAAATTGGGAGTATAAGTTTATGACACAATAAATAGGGTTAGCTCAGGCATGTACCAGAAAGACTAAACGCAAAGCTCTGGCAGACTGACTGATCTTCCAATAACGAATTATAAAGGGAGGAAGCAAATTTCATTCAGCAGAGGATTCACCCAAACATTGGTTTTCCCATTCAGATATTTAAACAATACGTTCTTGAAGTAAATCAATGAAAACCAGCACCGGCGAGCTTTCCGAGGTTTGAAAAATGTGTTGGACCCCGAATGTCATATGTCGGTAGAAGCTGCACCTATTTATTACATTTAAAATAAAGGTGATTGATTTACCTCAAGAACCGAAAAATATGATTGAAAATGAAAGGAAAACAATTAATTCTGGCGAATCCCAACCAAACGATTGGTGAAAATTACTCTTAAGAATCATAATTAAAGGTCTCAATAGGAGACAAGTAAATCATTAGAAAAACAGTTACGTCTGCCTCAGCAATTAAAGAAAATGAATTACAATTAATTATAATTAAGAAATAAATTTTTGACACAAGTTCCGAGTACACGTGCTGATAAATTAAGCTACACGTAAATACAAAATAAATCTATCGGAGAGTGCACATGAGTACGAAAATATAAAAGCTTAAAATACTTTAGCAAAACGAAAGTCTCGCTCACCTGTAATTTACAAAGGGATAAATATTATCTTCCTGCTGGCGACTTATAAAATTACAAAGAAAAACTATTCTAGTTTCTGCTTTAGGAACACAAGAAACGAAATCCCTATTTGCGAAAGACTAGTAAAATAAAGTCGCCAGCCAAAAGATTTTGGTGGTTCGCAAAAGCGCAAACACAGTATTTAAAATCAATTATTGGCTACAAAAAAATAACTACAGGTAAGCATTTAAAATATACATGACTGCTAAAGCATTTATAAAAAAAGCTAGGCATATAAATATAAAAACTCACTCGTCACTCTCCAATAAACAAAAATTGAAAGCAAATTTGGAATCTTAAAACTAAGATTCCAAGACACACTACAAAATACCGGAAAACACAATAAATATTAAGTATGAGGCTAAATATTGCTTAGGAATACAGATTTATAATTAGATTGAGCGGAGATTTAATGAAAAGAAATTTACCCTGGGAAGAATAAAAGAAAATTTTACCTTACGGTCAAGCACAGTTCGTGTAGCGTGTGCATGTTTATTTTAGTCCATTTTCAGGTCCTATGACAGTGGCAAAGTAGAGGCAGTGGGGTCTTGTTTATTTTAGGTGTTCATGGCAGGATTGAAGGAGAGCTGGCAGGCATGGGTCCGTCTTTTGAGTTAAACTAGCATGACATATTGTTGGTTATAAAACGTATAGCAGTATATTTTGACATCATGGAAAAAGAAATATTGTTTTAGTAACTGCAAATTTTGCTTTTAAAGATTAAATGTTCAAACTGCTAATGGTACAAATGTTGAAGAGGTTAATCCGACTCAATATTGGAACTAAGAAGCTGAACGAATCACTTTGACTGAGTGCTGATTTAATCTCTCTAGGATAGAATAGACTAGACTCATAAAATTTTTGGTGTTATTTATACCTCCACTCGATTTCCTGCAAAAACTAGCCATGTTGTTGAATTCTATGCCTAAGGCAGGGCAAATATTAATCTCCAGCTCAATCTAATCTAAGAATTCCACCCAGGGATTATTGAAACAAAAACAACACAAATCAAATCTCTGCTTTTAGAATGAGTTTACAATGGTTAAAATAAAAACAACATGAATGTAATTAGCTAACCAGCTTGTTTTTAATCAAATTGATTTTAAAAAGTCAAAACAAGCGGTATAAGAAAACTATTTTAAAAACAATTTTATAAACATTAAAAACGATCTATTTTAAATATAAACGAGTAGGTGTTTTAATACACTCTTTTTAATAATTAAAATCTTTTTTTTCTTTCAACTTTAAAAACTTAACGAAATTAAAAGTTTTTTTAATTTTAGCAGTAAAACCTTTGAATTGGATGTCAATCCGGTTCAGTATATATATGAAAGATCTTAAATTGTCTTTTTTTACTTTACTTTGAAAAAGATAAATTATTCCATTGTGACATTATTTAAAATTTAATAAAACAAACTTTTGTTGCGTGTGTATGTGTATATATGAATTTTTGCATTATAAAACAATTGATATGCATATCCAACTATTCATTATCTAGTTTATGTTTTAAATAGGTTTGATTTGCTGTTATGAATAAATAAGGGCTGGTCTAGACAGGATTGTAAGCTACCATTACAATATATATATCAGGTTTACATTAACAATATATGTTTATATTATGTAATATTTTATTATTCTTTTTCATGTAGTATTTTTGAATGATATTCTAATGCACAAAAGTCTCAGTGGAAAATGTCCCTATAAAATGAAAAGTATTGAATGTATGCAATTCATCTAATATTTATAAGTAGTCTACATGAGTTGACTGAGAGAATATAAATTTCCAATCACTTTCGTGATTGGATTGATTATCAAAGAACTCGGATTTAATAAAGAATTAAGACTTTCCCCATTGATTACTTTAGCTATAATCTTGGAGAGTAATCTAATTACATATTCTCTAAAGAAATCACCTGATAGATTGTTAAATTTGATGCATTTTTAAATCTTACACACTTAAAGACTAAATATTCTGTTTTTTGGGGGTTGTGAATGTTGTATAGCTTTGTGATCCTTATGGGAGTTTTCAATATTAATATCATTTTTATTTGCAGTATTATATTTAATGATGAAGGAATTGCATTTTTTGTCTTGTATAATCTTTCACGTTCTCTTTCAAAAAATGGCATGAATGTCATTTTACTTATGATGAATTCATTACCTTATCTTTTTTTGTTAAAATATAAACTGTTCTCCAGCAGTTGTTACTCTCTAATCTATTAGTTATCACAAAAGATAACATCAAAAACTCATAATTTAATAAGTTTTTAAATAAAACACATCCTTGAAAAATCTTTATTATACTTCTGTCATAAAACCACTATACATGTCAATCTGCTTTCTAAATGCCTTTCCACATTTCAATTTTTCCTTGCCTCATTCAATTCATTTTCTGTAAAACTAATATTTCATTACAATGTACTTTTATTAATCTTTTGTTATTACTCTGTCCTTCATATCTAATATCTTTTCTATATCCATCACATACTTATTTAAGATTGTCTCTAATACTATTTCTCTTGCCCCCACATTCCTTTTAATATACTTCCAAATTTTTTTACTTCTATGTCTTTCACTTTTACTAATATCCTCCAATAACTTACTGTTTAATTTCATTCTCTTTGTATAGTTATCTATTTTAGTCAACTTTTTCCCATTTAATATTAACATCTTTTCCCCTTTCTTTGTTTTTAATAGCATGTTTATATTTTCTGCATGCTTCTTGCCTCTCTTTTACACTTACTAACTCTCATTTTTCTATTACTTTTATTCTTCTGAATATTCTTACCTAAAACCCTAATTGCCACTTTTTCTACTTCACCACACCAGTCTTTCTATTCACAACAAACTCTTCCATATTTCTTCTACTTTTATTTTATACTCTTCTAACTTATTCTTACCATTCATTCTCCATCCACATATCTTTCACTATCCTTTCTACTTTTATTACCAATTTTCCATGACATTGCTAACTATTTCTATGGAAAAGAATTTATACACTGTTACATATTCATCTTCATTATCAAACACTTTAATTTTCCATACTTTATTCATTCCCTCTTTCTCTACTAATATATAATTTACTGTGTAAAATATATTATTAATAGGCAATGTGCATTGTGCCTCATAAATATTTGATAAATTTCCAATGTCCAAATTCACTCACTGACAAAAAATTTTTAAAAGCTGGCCATTTTTATCATCCATGCCATCAATTTCTTCAATATGCACATTCATATCCTCTATAACCAGTATTTTCTTCCTTCTTTTTTGAAACTGTATATCCTTAACTAGGCATTCATATATGCTTTTGTTCCACTCCATTATAGTTTGATTATCTTTAGTGGCCATATATATTATATCTACCATCCATTCTTGTCTTCCTAACCTTATCTCAAACTACAACTGTTCTTGTCACAGTATTTAAATATTTTTTTGACATCACTTCTATACCACCATCCCTTTTTTCTTTTACTTTTTTATTTATATCCAGCCAGATCAAATCTTCCAGTGTAGGTTCTTCTTCATCCCTTAAATGTATTTCCTCTACTGCTAATACCTCAAATTCTTCATTTTTAACTGCTTTGTTTAATTCCAACCACTTTTCTGGTCTCTTGCCACCTTGATTCAGATATCCAATTTTAACCATTTCTTCTTTTCTTACTACCCTTTTATAAATTCTTTTGATTCTTTCTTCTGTACTACTTTTGTAATTAGTTTGCTTATCATTAGTTTTACAGACCCATTCCCTCTCCACATCTACATTTATATCTGAAGCAGCTCCTCTTTGTTTACTTCTTACATTCTATCCACTCTTACCCTTATTTTTGATAACACTGTTCTTACCCTTATTTTTGATAACACTGTAATTTAAAACCCTATCTCCATTTATACATTTCCCAAACTATAATATTTTTCATAAATCAAACCCCTAATGCTTCTCTTCCTTGTTTGCTAAGAACAATGCATATTTACTGTATAATTCCCTCTCACTAATTAAAAAATCCCACACATCCACAAACATAACATTATTTCTGTCGCGTAATTTTTTCAATCTCTTATTTATAGAACATGCCCTACCTAACATATACATATTGTTGAATCTTGGTAGTAATCCAACTACTCCTACTCTTCCTTTAACTGTATTAAAACTACAAATCAATTTTTTGTACTCATCCATTTATTTGTCTCTTCCATAACACAAACATCCTTACTCCCTTGTTTCTTTACCTTACCTGTAATATCACTAATTCTAGCTCCAGGCAAACATAGCTCTTACATACCTATTTCTATGTTCCCTTATAATTACATCTCCACACCCTCTAATTAGCAAATCCCTTATCAAGACTGTCTCATAGTTTACTTTCCCTACTTCATCTGTAACATTCTCTCCCACCTTCTGCACTTCCTTATCTGTTCTTTCCTTAATTCCTTGATCTGCTCACACTTCATGTTTAATGCTTTTAATTTTACGTCAATATTCTTTACATCTTCCTCTATCTTATTTATTTTTTGTCTAACTATCTCAATGATGTGATGCATGGGACTTATATGGAGTCAGAGGAATCTTTCAGCAACTATGCCCAGAGAAACCTGTTAGCCACTTTACCTTCCCATTCCCCACCATAAGTTTTCCCATATCCTGCTCCATCCCATTTCCACAACATAATCTTTTCCAACTCCATGGCCTTCATATCTAAATCCTTCTTATCTTTTCCCAAACCCAGCATAAAAACCAATAATCCACTTTCTGTATAATCACTTTGTTTATATTTATTCTTCTATAACTTCATTATTTGTACCCTTTCTGCTTTCAAGCATTTACATTCAATTAACAGATGCCTAATATTTTTTATGTCTTCCTTACACAGCTTGCAGATTAAATCACCCATATTTTTCCATTTATATGTACATTCCCTTATTGCTAAAGATCCCATTCGAACTTTAAACAGTAGACTACTTTCCTTGTTATTATCATAAATTAACTCACACCCAATATTCCAATTACTTCTATTTATATTTAAACTCTTTTTACTCTCCATACTAGTTCTCCATCTCTCTAGTCTTTATTAATGCATTTATTCTTCTATCCCATTCCTTACCACTATAACACTCAACAATCCTCCTAACACAATTATCCCACCTTTTGTACAAGTATACTGACATAAATTATTTATCCAAATCTTCTGCATACCGTATTACCTTTTTCACCCATCTTGCTGCCTGACCTTTACTCATAATCGAATTAAATACTGTTTTGGCAATTCTTTTATTATCCATAAACTGCAATCTACTGAACATTTACATTTTGCCTTTTGCATCTCTCATATAAAAACTTGACGACCCCATTTCTCCTTGAATTGCTTACTTTGCTGTCCACATATCTGCATCTAATGCAGGTCTTCCAACTTTCCATTTGTACTTTTGCTAAGTAATCTAATACCCCTTTATAACACATCATTGTCATATGTTAACCCTGCTACTGCCACTCCCTTCCATACAATTCTAGCTACATCATATTTATTATATGAAAACACTGTTTTCTTTTCTTTGCTTCATTTATCAATTTTTTCTCCCATTCATCTAAGCAACTTAATAAAGAGACTCATTAAGAAAATTATTTTATTTAAATTGAAATTATATATTTTATTTATAACTAAAAAATAAAATAATATTAAAAAAAGTATATTTTTAAATAATGCTTTTATTAAATAGGCCACTAAAAGGTAGAAAAATAACAAAATAATAATACATTTTATAAAAATATATGAGGCTCAAATAAATCATAAAAATCAAGCCTCAAATGGTTTTATTAAATGGATTATTACTTTGTTATTTTTCTACTTTTTAGTGGGCTATTTACATAAAAGTATTATTTTAAAAAAATATTTTTTTTAAATATTATTTCTTATTCAACATATTCAAACTTGGTATTAAATCTTATTAGCCTTTTTAACTTTTTACTTTTCTTCATTATGATTAGTAGAATAAGTATTTGTTAAAACCATTCTTCTCAGTTAATTTATGCACCATGAGACATTACTCTGATACCATACAGCAATAAAAGTTTTAATGATTTTCAGTTCCTAATAAATCTTATTCATATTTCACTCATTATATCATATCTTATCAATATTGAGAAATCTAACATTGAAATAGGCATCATGGTCTGTATAAAAATGATGCAAAGAAAAAACTAATTGACAAGTTTCATATTTTTCCTATAAAATTTATAACAAAAAATAACGAATGTTTAAACACTTAAAAATAATATAATATATTTAAAAAATAAAAGCTGAAAATAATATAATCAGTGATCAAAGCAATGCAAAATGACTTCAAAACAAATATATTCAATAAATTTGATTAAATACAAGCATTCTGAAAGAAATTAAATTTACAAATGGCAAAGGTAATTTAATAAAAAATTAAATTATGAACCAATCTATATATAGTAAGTATTTAATAGGTACAACAATATAAAAAGTAAACTATGTAATAATCTATAAGAAATTATAAAATGGCAATAAATTCATAAGAAATTAAAATTCTAAATTATGTCTATCTAGGAGAAGAATGTGAATGCCATAAAAATATTTATGATAATAACTAAAGAAACTAAAGTATAGAAATATATAACACTTTAGTGATAAAGCAAAATACAAACCCTTAAAAGATTAAATTCCAAAAACATGAAAAATAAAAAAAGAAACTGTGTAGATGCTACAAAGTGCACAAGAGGAGAAAATGTACATTTATTGACATTGCAGTATAACATTAAAAGTATTATAATTGTACTTAATCACATCAATTGGCATAACTTCACCACTTTCAAAATGTTAATAAAATATTTCTAATGCCAAGAGCTTTAGCATTTTTATACCAATACCATATCTTGGACTACAGTGTCTTGAAGCTGTTACAGTTCTGACATGCAAGAAAATTGAAAGAAGAACTTGAAAGAATTTAATCCTATTTTGTAGAATAGACATTTCTGTCACCTACTTACTTACAGATCCTATATGTTATTTTTTGTATTGTTGTGCTTGTTATTTATCCCCATAGGTAAAATGCATATAGTTATTGTCATTGTTGTGTATTTAGCTATGAAGCTGACTACCAACAATTATCACAAAATTATTAATTACCCAAAACATTATTAAATAAGAATAAATACATATATTTACATATTATATATATACACATCCATTAAGATTTAACTAAATAATGATCCATAGTTTCTTTATATACACATTAACAATTAGTTTTCTTGATTTAAAGTTCTAAATCTTTAATGCTATAATCACTGCCAAACAAACAAAGCCACTACAATAGTGGTGGACCTAAGTGAATACTAAAAAAGTTTATACTCACAGTAATTAAAACACAATCCTAATTGGGCCTTCTCAGGGGTACACACAATAATAAAAGACTGGTGAGGTCTATAAACATTTCCCCTAAGCCGGCTTTCTTTCACCTTCAAAGGCTCTGGGACTCTTCCATCATTGCAGAAAAGTCTAGGACAATTTTCCCCTCAGCCTTGCTTGAATTCATTGACAAATTCCTATCATTCCAATATAAAAGTAATTCCATTTGACTAATAATACGGCTTCTAATTACGTCTGTTTCCATTCCTCAGTAATTAGTTTCAAATCCTTATTCATTTGTTTTCTATTAAAACAGTTTAATAGTTCAATTTTAACAATACACAGTTTTCTTGGTATTTTAAAACCACTAGTTATATCCGGCCTTGAAAATAATAATTTGCATTAACTTTTGGCAATCTTTTGTAGAATACTTTTAACTTACAATCTTTATCTGTTTAAATCTAATCTATCTGCAAACCAATATTTCTTTGCTGAATTAGACTTGAACTTAAATTATCAAAATAAAGTTTCCTTTATTTTTACAGAATTTATTTTTCATTACTTTTTTAAAAATTACATATCAATTTCCATTTCCATTAATTATTAGTGATCTTTTTATTGCTTTTTAAACTAGATATGTATTTACATTTTATTACTGTTTTTTTTTCTGAAGTAAAACTTAGATTTATAACTTATAGTTCTCAAGTTCATAAAGCCCAATATATTTTCTACAAAATATAGCAGTCATAAATGTAACTTTTCACCTGAGCACATTTTATGGCATCCACATTTGTTATTTTCTTCATATTGTAACCAGACCCCTGTACAACCCCTTCATTACCTCGGTTGTAACACTTTCCTGATGAGCATATTGTAGGAAGGAACCATCGATTGGCTTTCCCCAATACAGATGTCACCCTCCCTACAACAATATTTCCTGCTCATCAGAGGATGTAGCACCATAGAGACTGAAAACACCTAGAAATTTCTGTATTTGGTTTCCCAAATGGTACCACTAGAGTTCCATCTCACTACAACCTGACTTACCTAGGTCTAGTTATGCCAGACATAGCTCAGGAGGCATGAAATTCTCATGAACAAGTGCAATGAATAACAAGTGATGCAACATGAACAGCTGGATTGGTTTTATATAACAATAAATTTATTTAACAATATTTATTTCCATGTTTGGATCATCAGTCCTCCATGGTTATTTTGGTTGTATTAATATTTGGATAATAATTCAACAAAAGTTTGTTACTAGTTCATGTTTGACACAGTTCATCTTTGAGATCCCATTTTCCTGTATGCGCATATATACTCCTAAGTTATATGGATCACTTATTCATCATTGATGACATATTTATCCGTCGTATCCATTAATCCTTGTGTTATGATTCTCATATAGAATATTATTCTGATCCAGATACAGATATATTTTACTTAGAAGCCTTTACAATTCCTTCAGGCCTAGATGTATATTATATCTCAGCATTTGTAATTATTCCACATATAAAAAGATTTGATATACCAGCATTTATAATTCATCCAGTTATAAGCACATTTTATATGTGAATGTTTGCAATTTATTCAAGTACAGATGTGTTTGGTATATAAACAGTTATACTTTATTCGGATATAGACAGATTTTATTTATGAGCATTTATAATTTATTTAGTTATAGCTGTATGTATATAGTATCTCAGCATTTTTAATTCTTTCAGATATAAACATATTTGTATATCAACAATATAAATAGTTATAATTTATTCAGATATAGATGTATATTATATGCAAGTCTTTAATATTTATGCAGGTATAGACGTATATGATATATAAACAATTATAATCCATTTGGATATAGTCATAATTTATTTATACACATATATAATTTAGTTAGTTATAGCTATATATAATAGCTCAGCATTTCTAATTCTTCCAGGTATAAACTTATTTGTATATCAACAATATAAATAGTTATAATTTATTCAGATATAGATGTATATTATATGCAAGTCTTTAATATTTATTCAGGTATAGATGTATATGGTATATAAACAATTATAATCATTTATGATTTACTTTATTAAAAAGGCTTTTTGGTTATAGACATTTACATATTTATGATTTATCACCAATAAAACGTATTTTCACAAAGCTATAATTATTCATGATTTATTTTAAGAAAGACATTATGTTTCTTTTTTTTTTATAAACACATATAAGTATTTAATATTTCATGAATTTGTTACCTTCATTTTATCTGGTGTGTTCATCCACTTCAGGTTACTACTGCATTTCAAAAAGGGGTCGGTTTATTTAAGCTGAATGGCATTATTTATTTTCCATGATGTTCACTCAGGCAAGTCTTGGAGATTCATGGCTATGGACAAAGAGAGGAAGCTATTACAGATTAGCCCTCCATCCTTATGATTTGCTTATTAATACTTTTTTTAAACATCAGCAGTGTGGCTGTAAATATTATATTCCAAGGTAACTAAAATCAGTTGTCAACTAAACAGTTAAGCAACACTTAGATAAAACTTTTTAACTTTTTTAACTCTTTCACTTTTCTAACTTTTTAACTCCTTTTAAAATCCCCTCTGAACTTCAAACTCAATTATTTATACCCTGATCTCTGGATTGATTCAGCAGCACTTCCACTGTATCTGATTTGTTACACAGCTTTCATTTAAGCCAGAGTATTTTTCTCTTCTTGATGATTGGAGCACTACTTTTAGCAGGACAGATAAGGAATCATGAGGATTAAGCCATGTTTTTCAATTCGATAAGCTTGCCTCAAGTGATTATTACATTTTGTACGATAACATCATTAAAAAAATTAAAAATATAATATTTTAATAAATGCCAGCTTTAAATAAATACTTAGAGAAGTATTTATCTCCTAATTTAAAATTATAAAATCAATAATGAAGGTTTATCTTTTCTTTTTCAATTATAAAAAATAATGATTTTCTTTTAACTTTAAACTTTTTGCTTTATTTTTTTTTTTAAAAAAATATAATATCAACTTCTTTCATATACATCTGCCTTTTTTTAAGGTGGAAGGGTAAAATAAAACTTAGAATACATACGTGAAACAGAGTTTCTGTTTCAATATGTAGACACCTTTTTGGATTTTCATTTATAGACTTATTGCTGATGCTTACTTTTTTAAAGGATTACATTATTTATTTTTTGTTCTGATGTTCTTGTTAAATCCATACTTACATTTATTTAATCCACAAACTGATTGTGTAATTTAATTCTTTATGGAATTACTTGCCTCATTGCTAATTTAATTTCTTACAGAATACTTTTAGTGATCATGCAAGATCAAATGGTTTCCCAAATGCCTCACAAACCAAAATGTCAAATAAAAAATAAACAATTATAATGAGATCTTAAGAGGAAAAAATAAAATTCATTATTTTAAATTCATAATATACAAAAATCCAATTAAAAAACAAAGCTTAAATGGAAAAAAAACTATTAATTAATGAATAAACACTTTACTAAACATATTGTTACTAAAAAAATTACTAACCTGTGGATAAATATACTGTATAAAAACATTTTAATAACTAATTTTTTTACATAAAAAAATAATTTTTTCACTGGACTTACATAGACCGAGAATATTTCCTGAATCATGATTTCTTAAAATAAAGCATGTACAAAAATAAATAAATAACTGAAAATGTATATTTTAAAATTTTTAACAAAATTAACACAATATAATTTTAAAACTGATTTTTGGTGCACTTTATATTATAATTATCAAAGTTTTTATATTTGTAATACCTAACCAATAAAACTTTTGAGTTTTTTTTTAAAGCAGCAGTTTGTGAATTTATTTATTTTATATAAATATATCAAAATTAAATAAATATTAGATAAAAAAAAGTAATGCACAGGTAATTGCTATTGTTTTAAAAAAATGTAAATGCTTAAATCTTATTTTTTTGTCGATGTTGTATTTTTTTTTTTTTTGCCAAAAACAAATTATGAGACTATTGATTAAAATTGAACAAAAACCCAAACTGTAAATCAAATTGTAATTACAATGTAATAGAAACTATGTAAACCAAAGAAAGTAATAAAGTACCTTTTGAAACATAAATGATATTTTAAACTTATGTTTAGTAACCTTTAATCATATAAAGTTGATATAATGCACATATCATTTTTTCCTCAAAATAACTTACAATTATAATGATCATATTTTTGTTGTAGGAAAATAATGCTTGAAAGAATTTTAATCAATAAAATTGATTGAATGAATATATTTGAGCTAATATGCACAATTTAAAATTTAATATTAATGCATTTTGAGTACTGTGCTGAATAAAACTGGCATTTTTTTGTTTTGTAAACATTAAAAATGAAAATCTTCTTTACTTTAGATATGTCATAAATGAAAGCATTAATTGAATTGCAAGATCACTGAATGAAAATTAAATGAAATGCATTAGTCATATCTTAATTCTATGATCAAATAAAATTATAATATCATACAATGTATAATGAATAAATTCTATACTGTATGTTTTTACCACAAATGTTGCCGTTTTACACTTGGATACATAGCTTTAATGGAGCATTATTCTATGACATCACTAATCTTACATAATGGTTGCCATTTAAAAAAAAATGGCAGTTGTTTTTATTTTTTTATTATTAAAGATCATATTAATGAATAATCAATTGTAAATTAAAACAATGGATAGAAATTGATGATTGTTAAGGAAGCCTTGTATAAAGATCCATCGAATGTATTTAATTTTTAAACACCTTATGCACTGATTTAGTCACTAAATAAATTATTTTCATGTTATTGATATAAAAAGTATGAAATTTACTGATTTTCTTTTTGATGTATTGTATGTGGGCAGTGACTCCATCCTATAGATAGAGAAAGCATAGGTTTTACCAGAAAGATACTTTCTTTAAACAATTTTCATTTACAAATGATACATAAGTTTTGTTTGGAACCACAGTCACTATTCACATTTTATTAAACAGGCTGCTTATTTATAGAAATAATTCTATATTTATAAGTGGATATTTCACACACACATATATATATGCACATGTATATAAAGAGAGAGAAAATAAATTCCATTTATAAAATGGAGAATAAAATAAAACAAAAAGTTTTGCTTTCAGTTTTCTTTTATTTTTAAAATCATTATGGTAAATTTAAATTCAAAAATTAAAATTATTAACAGAATGGTGATTGAATTTAACAAATATAATTAAAATGTTAAATTATTTTTTAAAAAGTTAATCAATTAAAAAATGAACAACTATTACAATTTTTTTTTGCTAATATATCTATTACCAGTTGCTGCTGGGTATGTATTCTTAGCTGAAATATAAAAGAAAGAAAAAAACACATTAAACCCTCACCACTTGTATATGACAATCTAATGAGTAATGACTTCTCTTAAACTGTTCCTTTTACTATAAAAAAGAAAAAAATATATATAAATAAATTAATAATAAATTTACCAATAAAAGACTGTCCCGTTGTAACAGAATGAATAGACCCTTTGTTCAATAAACTCATCAACTTAACAACAAATTCTTTAGGGATACAGGATGAATAAGGCAAGATGTCTTCACGAATAATTTGTATCACCTAGAAATTAATATATATATATATAAGTTTTGTACGCTTATATACACAAGTAATTTCAAATCACTTGTCTAACATACATGAATATATGATTCAAAAATATAATGCAAGAGTTGGATAGACATTATGTATGAAGAAAGTTTTTAAATTCAAATAACAAATAATACAAAAATGATTATTTTACAATTTGTGTAAAACAAAAACTAGTCATACAAAAAGATGGTAAATATAAACATATATCTGAACTATTAATTCTAAAAATCTTATCATTATATCCATATATTATTAGTTCAATTAATCTGAAGTACAGTTATAGTATGTTTTAATTAAATGCTTTTTTTTAAAAAAAAAAAAAATCCCAGCAACATTGCACTTTACATACAAAAACTGATAACAGGTTTTCAGTATATTTTTATTACCATCAAATGGCAGTTGGCACTTCAAATTCATTTAACTAATAATTTCGTAAAAATGTTATAATTAAAACTAATGAAGCATAGGATAGTTTTATATTCAATTTAAAATTTTTAAGACCCTTAATATGGTATTATTGCTTTAACAATTTTATTATTGCTAATGTGATCATCTTATCATTTCAAAAGTTTTAAATGTATTACAGAAATAATAAAAAAGTACTTCTAACAATAAATTATGGTGAAGAATCCCATGGTACAACCTATCATTCCCATAACTTGGATTCAAATTGGGCTGGATAAAACTTACATTTTTTCCCACACTCCAATTAGAATAGAATCTTTCTTTCAGATAGCTAACCAAGCTAACTATTTAATATTGGTCAATAAATAGGTATCTATTTCTAAAAAATGGCAAATTAAAAATGAAAAATCTATACAAAGTATCACCAATCAACAATTGGCAAGCCAGTTGAATTATGCTTTCTTTTTTCATTGATCTTCTACAAAGCCAGTGACTGTATGCTAATACAGACCGCATACAGTCACTGGTCAGGCCAGTAACAAATGAAAAAGTGGAGAAAGAATACTACTGCTCGAAACATTGTATAATTACTAACCTGTGTTGTGTATTTGTATATTATTATTAACAAGTTGTTTGTATTTGAAAAGTTTAAATAAACTTTAAAAATTTTTATACATTCAACATTTACTGATAGATGATGGAAATAGGCCAACATATTATCACATATATTTGTCTGCCTTAGAGTGCATGCATAAATATATATATGCTCATAAAATATCATTGTGAAAATACACACTAATATGTAGCAAATTAATGTCATATACCAGAATTCCACTACAACATATGGAATATCAAAATATAAATAAAAACAATGAGCATGCATATAATAATTTTCAAAATAAAAAAAGGAATTCCACACCCGCATTTGTGTACTCAAGACAGAATAGTATACATACAATAAAACTCTTATTTCAGACTACTAATTTTAATGTATTCACACCCATTGCTAATATTGGTTATATATAAAACGCATATATATCTCAAGCTCAACATCTCCATAAATAAATAATATTTACTCTGTACAATTACATTAAGTCATACTATCATTTTCTGACAAAATTCTACAAAGAGCAAACATTCAACACTTATTCATCTGACAGATATATTATGAAGTCGAAAATTTATTTAAATTTAGATCATTTGTACTGTCCAACAATCTCAATTGTTCATTCAATCTTGTTCTACATTCATTTATTTAAATTCAAATTTATAACATTCAAAGTAAAATTGTTTGTATATATTTTAACCTTGACAATTCATTTATTTAAATGATAAAGAATTAATTCTTTTAATTGTGTGAATAATAAATAAATGTACATGAAATTTTTTATTATGATCAAAATAAAATTAAAATTCTATTCAAACCTTAAATATTTAAAATATTCTATCATTACTATAAATATGCACTATTTATAAAACCTTTAAAATACCTATGTTTCTATACCAAAAATTCTTTCATAAATATTAAATTTTATATACAAAGTTTACCAATAAATTTACGCAAAAAAAAAAAAAGGTGTTGATATTAGAAGCTAATTTTAATTTAAATAACTTTGTTGTCATAAATATTAATCGTTCTTTAATTATTTATTGAATTATATTTATAAAACTTAATATTGACAATCCCTTTTTGTAATCCTTTAATCTATTTGTTAAGTTGCTGTAGAGCATGAGAATTAACAATATTTTGTTTCTAATACACTCTGAATACTTTCCTATGAAATTAGTTCACATATCCAGGAAGGATCTCATATATTTCAGCCTAATATTGTAGTAAAATCAATGTTAAACATTTCAGTTATAGCCATTTTAAAAACTTACAGGTGATCCAATTTCTTATAATGCACAGATAATAACTTCATAAAACATGATTTTTCTAAATTATTTACATTTAAAAATAATGTTAGTTATAATACTTGGCCAAAGTGCATATATAAATAAACAATCTACAATATTTTAAATAATCTTTAAAATATATTTTTATTATAAATATATAAATAACATTATACACACATGCAAGGACATATATGCAACATATCACATGTGTATACCTATGTCTTTTTATTATTAGTTTTAAATGACTTTATCCTTCCCTTGTTTTTCTTAGCCTGTCACCAAAGAGTAAATGATTATATTGTAATATTCTCCAACCAACTCTGGCTGCATTTTCAAGTTTCAAAGATTAAATTTTAGAAATTAATAAATAAAAAGATATTAGCTGAAATCACCTTCCCTCAGGCTATGAATTCATAACATGTGGGAGAGTGTATATGCACGCATGTGAAAGTTGACATATAAAATAAAACAACCAGAAATTAATGAGATTAAATTATTTTATAAATTTCTCACTGTTTTGAGAAAAAAATATATATATAAATCAGTTTTAGTGAATGCATTTATTGATTACTAGTGTGACACAATTGTGTGATAATGGAATATATGATAAAAATTATACACAATGAGATAGTGAAATAAATTAATTTTCCAGCAATGCTTTTATATTAAATATATACTGTAATGGTATAAATTAAGGTTTTTGGATTATCATGTCCCATGAATAGGCCAAGCCAATTTCTATAATGGCATAAAGTTATTAATAAATAATTTAACACTTTCAGATACCAAATTTAATAACAATATAATGATATATAAAATGAAATAAACAGTATTCTAAAATCCAGTTGAAATATCAAATTGTATTCTAAGGAAGTATTTATAAATTAATGATTAAATAAATATAAGTTATGACAGTTCAAATAATGTTGAGCACCAATTTGTATCATTTTAAATTAAATATATTAGCTGAATCAATTAACATTAGATTAATATTTATTAATTATTTATTCATTGTAATAAATAAATCATAACTGAAATGCTGCAGTAATACAATAAATTATTAAAATATGTTGGTATTTATTCAATATTTTTGGTCAGCTAATATTTAATATGCAAATAAAGTATGTAGAAACTCTTGAAGTTTATTAAAATATAGTATAATACATAGAATATGAATAATCATAAAATCTAATTTTAATTAATAAAATAAAATAATAAAAATATAATAAGCAAATGAAATAAATAATCTTTGTTGGCTATTTGATTATAAATTAATTACGTTTTATTTATTGCATATGTTGTATAATTTTTTTTTATCTATATATCTAGCAGATGCTGCAAATGATACTCCAATAAACCAGAGAGAAAATATTATCTTGGCATAAATACTTAAAATCATACATATAAAATTTCAATTAAGTATGTATAAATTGTTTCTTTGATTTTTTTATAATTATAAGTTTGAAGTTATTAATTTAAGTACAAAATTATAATATCATCAAAGTATATTAAAATATATTAAGATCTATTGCTCTTTATATATAAATATTATAAAATATATTTAAATTTTGTTTTCTAAGATAATCTAATTGTTCTTTTTGGTTAGTTTAATATATTTAAGTATTAAAAACAAACACAACCATTCTAAAGTAAATAAATAAATAATGAAAACATATAACCCATTTAATTTATCCAAGAATTATAATGTATGTTCCTTAACTAAAACTTCATTAAAAAGCATATATATTAATAACCATCAACATAACAATATTTGCAGAAACATAATAAAATTAAAGTTCATAAGTCTTTAGAGTTCTTATTATATACTATGATGATTTCTGTGATGTGAAGATATATTAAATAAGCATGGTATTTGAACCTAATTATATTCCAATTATAGCATTTAAACATTTTTATCCCCTTGAACAAAGTATATATTTTAAATAAAATATTCTATAGTAAAGGATTGAGAAGTTAATATTTTTCTATTTTTATAACAATATTAGCAATGGTTAATCCCTAGACATTCCATAATGTAATGGTATGATAGAGATCAATGAGTATATAGGGCACTCCATGATCAGAGACTACGGAACCCTGAAATGAGATTACATTTACATTATGTGTGCTAAGTTTATCAGTATTCCATTAAATTGATTCCTCACCTCATACAATTCACACCAGTTATGAGTCTAAAACTATAAGAAATGATGTTAATGCTAGATCTGACATTTATATGAAGAAAACTTTATAAATGAATACCTTAATCCTTATTTATTCTAAATGAATAAAATTACCTAAATTACAGGCTTACAAATCATTGTTTATTCAGATACCTTATTTAATAAAAGGAATAGAGAAAATTAATTAGCAATAATAAAGTTTGTTTACATTTAGCTATAATATACTTCATAAATAAACCTGATCGAATATTAAGTGATAAAATGTTGTGTCTATGTAATGCATAAAACCACTTATGGTGTTAGACAAATCAATTTGGAATAGAAGAAAAATCTACAATTATTCTCTTTATCCGATATAAGAAGTTCATATAATTTATGACTTATTCAAGTTTGAAGTATTAAGAAATCTAAATAACTGATTAGAATGTAAAATTTATTATCTAATGATAACTAAGCATCAAATCTTTTCCTTTAATTCACACACACACACACACACATATTAATTTTTACTATGTCTAAAAAAAGTATTGGAAGGAAATTCAAGATGATGAAGTGATAAAGCACATCATCTATGCATGCTTGAATATTTTAAAGGATCTGGTATATTTTACTTTGTTCTGGGTAATTGAAAGATTAAGGTCTAATAGTCATTGACAGTTATTCCTTAGTAAATAGTTAGATGCTTTTTTTATCTGTAGTTTTATTAATCCTTATGATTGGCCTTCAACTTATAACTCAAAACTTTGGTAATAGCTATAAAGGCATGAACTGTTTAATTATTTAATATCTTTTTCAGAAAAATTTAATTGCTTTCATGATCATGTACATTCCTAAGGTAATAATATATATATAATTAATCAAAACAATACAATAATTAATACAGTAAACAATATTTTAAAAACAAATATATGCCACAATTTAATAATGACTACATAGATAGTTGAAAATACTTCTATTAAATTGTGGTATATATTTGTTTTTAAAATATTGTTTACTGTATTAATTATTGTATTGTTTTGATTAATTATATATATTTTATTATAATTGGAATACAGATATTGATTAATAATTTATATATATATATATTCCATGCAGTATGAGATAATCCTAAAGCATCAAGATCTGCATAAACATCAAATAAAATTATTTAAATTTTATTATTGTATATGTACAATCCCATTGCATACATCCTCTGAATCCAGTGCTAAATATTTGAGCAATTATTATTTGACATTTAAATTTCCATTTGACATAAATTATTTCCCACTTGTTTATGGCTGATATTATTGTTGTGTCAAGGTAATTTTGTCATCACTCCATATATGGAGTTTTAACATTCGATTAAAAAAAAATACACATATATAAAATGCTGCTTGGATTTGACTATATGTACTTGAAAATTTCATCATAAAAGAACGAATTCCTTTTGAGTACCAGATTAATATATCATAGGTGTTAGTAGTTCATGATTTACATTTAGATTTCATCAATGGAGGTAGATGTGAGTTATTATTTCAGCACTTCATCTCTAAGCTTTTCTTACATTTGTACATTTTAAATGAATACATTTGTTGTTATATAAAATTTACTTTAGTGATATTTCCTATGGTAGTAGAAATGTTTTTTTTTTTTTTGTATATATAAAATAGTAAATTTTATATAAAAGAACGAGGAAAAAATTTTCTTTCAACAAATTCTAGTTTTTTCTTTTCAAACCACTTTGTTGCCAGGTGATATTTCTAGATTCACAGTCCTTTGTTTTAATTTTCTTGTGGGATATATTGTTATAGGAGGGAATTAAATAAATGATCATTCTTATGTTAAATTTTAAAAAAAAACCAACAACATTATTTACAGGCAATCCGAGTTACTACAGAATTTAAATATTAAATAAAAAAGGAATAATAATGAATATGAGGAAGATGAGAGATCGGCAAGAAAAATTCACTAGCATTACACAAAACTAACAATCAGTCATTATTATGAATGATCAGTAACAAAAATAAATCAATAGTCAATCTTGTGACTGGATTTGAAATGAGTCTATTATAGACCAGGCTAATTATTTGGCCCTGCCAGCTTGGGGCCGATTATTTAAACAATAATTTGGATGCACCAAACTTAAGTGCTAATCCATAATATTATAACAATTAAAAAATAATGATGGGATACTAAAACATACTGATCATCATCAATGCTCTAACTACTTAAGACCATTAATGTATTGGCCAACTATAAACTTAATTTCTAAATACATTAAAATGAAATGCAGTGCATGGGCTTTGAAGGATATCCCCATTGTGCCATCCAGCATTAGAGAAGTAATGAAATCATCATCAACTGGATATCCACAATCACTAAATATAAACCCTTTTTACATAATGGACCATTTGCAAGAATCCAGCTCAATGAGCAAAAGCTCTATAACTGTTGTTACTATGACCAAGAGATATAATATAAACATATAATTCTAAAACTATTTTAGGATTGAGTAAATTCACTGGAATAATTTAAACAACAAAATATAATTTTATTAATAACAACTAAATTAAAATGAAATTAAGGTCAGTAGAATATGACTATAAATATAAATTAAACACTCTGATTTTGTTTAAAATACAAAAACAAAAAAATAAATAAAAGCTATCACATTGTGATTTTGGTTTATATAAAACACTTATATATCAGAACACAGACATGCCTGTATAAAAAAAAAAACATGTTCAAATTGTCATAGATTTGTAAAAAAATTAACAATTCATTTTAATAATTCATAAAGTATGATTAATTTTAACATTTATGTGTCTACATGACATTCATCTACATAAACACAAATGTGCTGCATAACTAAAAGTACATATCCAAATTGTGATAAACTAATAATAAAATTCAATTCGCTTTTAATAATACATAAGTGCACATGTATGTGTGTGTATATTGAACTGGATGGGAGTAGGATTGTTATGATTATATAAGACTCGAAATATAAGATAAACAAAACTAAAACTTATTGTTTTTAAATCTCAATCCACTCCAGTTGCACTATTTTGACGCAGCACACCCGTCCCTCAGGCAGAAAAGCAAAATACCCAATGGTATCTATAGCCAGACCAAGTTATACAAGGTATAACCTGCAATCACATTTCCATGATACAGAGCTTCTTATCTGCTAAATTCAAACCTCTGCCACCCAAAGCATTTCTATTTGTTTTGAGGATAAGCACCAGCTAATTACAAGATATAATTAGCATGCCTGGCTGACAGGTTAACAAATTTAGTGCCTGATTTTTCCCACTAACTCTTTATTTAATTATAAGAAATAAAATATAATAGACCGCTTAACGTTGTCTACACTTAATTAAAGACTATTAGTGGCATCATTATTAAAAAGAAGCTGACCAAAAGCATTTAGCAGACAAATAATTTATTCTAAAATATTTTAAACAAACATAATACTAAAATATAATAAGAAAATTATACATTTGTTTTAATCATACTCTTAATAAAATACGTAATAATAAAGATTGATTCAATTATATGTTATAAATCTGAATACGTACACAAACTTGAAATATAATTTGTTACCTAAAGGAAAGCTTTGCACATATCAATTAAATATATTATGAAAGATTAAATATGCATTCACATGCTAGAGTTTATGATACTTATAGGAAACACTAATTTATAGAAGACACTTAAAGATAATTATAGAAAACACTCAAAGATTGCTACTGCTTTGAAAGTTTAACAATCTTTTATATAAATATAATCAGTTTATGAATGGATATGAAATTGATAATTATCTAGGATTTTGATCACTCTGTACTCCCAAAAGATATTGCTCTCTCCTATTGTATGAATTTGGATTATCAATTGTTTGGATTTGTTTTATTTATTTCCGAAGTGCCTTCAGTAGCTCCTGTTCAGAAGTTTAGAGGTTCAACTGAGTTTGTGTGGAATCAGTAAATAGTACATATATGGGTCTTAGACCATTTGATCCACCATTTTATTCTGATTCAAATGAGGTATGCATTTGTTTTCTATGATGATATTTGAATTTTTTACAATTTTTTTTCTAAAATATAATATTGAATTATTTTTTCTCTCATTTTTTTTTTAGATTTACTAACTGTAAAGCTTTTTTACGGTTGAATTGCATTCTCTTATCACTTGATATGGATATGAAAT
Organism: Epiperipatus broadwayi; assembly: GCA_028023455.1. NCBI lineage: Eukaryota > Metazoa > Onychophora > Udeonychophora > Euonychophora > Peripatidae > Epiperipatus > Epiperipatus broadwayi. Next base: position 1,665,876 of record JAQFVV010006213.1, on the reverse strand, counting down.
TGGCTATGTGTGTTTGTAAGCCTTCTTTTTCTAGAAGCTCATTTTCGTGGCAGTTCAGATTTAGAATCTGCAATGTCAAAAAAAAGAAAGAAAAAGGATTTGGAAACTGCAATGTCAAAAAAAAAAAGGATTGGAGTCATTTTTTATCTGTGGGTAGACACATTTGATGCCTTCATGACTGGATTCAAATTTGAAACGGAATATAAAGTTTAGCCAGGATAATGTGAGTATTGAATTAGTTTATTACTTATTTTTTTATATAATTAAATATATGTGAAAACAATAAATATGTTATAGAATTTTAGACAATTTACATTTCAATGATATAAAAACATACACATTCAGACTCGATCATATACGTATATTTAGTGCAATAAGCAAGATATATTAGGATTCTATTTGAGTATTCAATTAGTTTTATTACATATTTTTATTACTTATTTTTTTATTACTTATTTTTTTATATAATTAAATATATGTAGAAAACAATAAATATACTATAGAATTTTAGACAATTTACATTTCAATGATATAAAAACATACACATCCAGACTCGATCACATACCCTCAGCCATACACTCTCATATATCATTTCCCATATAATCAGTGCTCATAATAAATTTTTTTATTTTGATGTTTATTGATTTTACTTAGTTTTTATTCATCTTATCTTAGAGAAATTTTTGTTTGATATTTATTTTTTGAGTACTTTTTATTTACTTGAAAATAATACATATTTTTGGTGCCCCCCCTTCCCCAATAATATAATAAATAATTATATAATATCTAATAAGCTGTTCTTACTGTTGATATTTATTTGAGTACACTTTTTACTTGAAAAGAATACACATTTTAGGTCACACCCCATTTTTCACTAATATAATATAATAATTAATATATAATATTATAACATAATAATATACATTACAATTTACGGAAAGTTCTCCTCATATAATATCTCATAAGCTGTTCTTACTGTTTGATATTTATTTGAGTACACTTTTTACTTTAAAAGATTACACATTTTAGGTCACACCCATTTTTCACTAATGTTAAGATAATAATTAATATTATAATATAATATATTACAATTTACTAAAGTTCTCTTTGCATAAATATCTTGTAAACTATTACTGTTATTTTTCCCCCCACTAAAAACCAAACATATTTCTAACAGATACCCTGCATGGAAGGACAACCAAACATTTCTAGCAGATACCCTGATATGGAAGGACAGGATCTGGGTCAGCTAGAAAAATGGAAGTTACCAATTGTATTGTTTTTGTAATTTTTTCACTGAAAAATTACCTCAGTTAAGACATATATATCATTTATTCCAGCAATTTATGAGAAATGAGATGAAGCTGTCTATGAAATTGTCATTTTAACATTTAACTTTCAAAATGCAGAATTTGTGAACCAATGTAAAAATAAAGATGTGTAAAAGTGTTAAAAATCTATTTTTTCTTAATTTTTTTGAGGTAATGATTATTTTATCAGCTTAATTACATTCTTTCATATTTTCTCTTTCTAACAATGTATATATATTTATATTTATTGTAATAAAACTTTTATTTCTTGTAATTTTTTTTAAAAATAAAGATGGCATATTGGGATTCCAAGAGTTAATGGTTATGGCTCCTGGCTGATTCCTATGTTCATGAAGATGGGCATTTTCCTACAACTCAGATCATCATATATGGGCATGGCTCTTAGATGGCAGGTTTCTGGCATTGTGGAGGGCCGGAACTGGAAAATAACCACACACTCTGGTAAACTGCTTAACACTGCATATTAATAATATGAGCACAAATTTTAATCTTACGATTGCTATCAATTAAGAGTCGTGAGAGGTAGAATCTAGAATAGATTTTCAGATCTTTTATGTGAGTCCTTCTTATTGTTCCTCCGATTATTGTTTCCATCTAGTTTAATTAATTTTATTAATTATATCCCTATTGTGCTTTGATCTGCATATTTGCATAGATTAATCTTGCTTTGGATAAGATTTCATTATAATTATTTCTTTTATTTATCAGTCGAGCAATCTTTGAGAAAATTTAAGTTTATATTATGTGCTTTCCTTGTACATATTTTAACTCAACTCTCATTTTTTTCCACACATACATTTTTATTTTTAAGTTTATGAAAAGAGAGAACACTAATTTCTTTTTTTCTTTTTATTTAACTAAATTTCTTCCCCTCTTTAATTGCCTTTCTTAAACTCATAAGACTTTATAATAATAAATGATGCAGTGTTTTGCCCTTTGGAGATCTGAAATTAAAAAAAACTCTTTAAATTAAATCTTTTCTTAAACTCTTCTAAATTATATTTTTATTAATTAAATCTTTAATAATTTCATTTTAACAAAATCTGCTTTAATCATTCTTGAGAAATAATTTAAAGGGCTTTTTTTCTTTAAGTTTTGTTTTTCAACTCTTTAAGCTACTTATAGTTTCCTTTTATTTTAGTTTCTTTTTTTAATAAAAAAAAATTACAAACATGTAATGCTGTTCAATGGTGGTACAATATATAAAAAATAGATAGTATGAATCAAAGTTACTAATTAATTCATTATTTATAATGGTAAAAAAAGTTTTTCTTTTTTCTTTTTAAAAAATATCATAAGATTCAGGGTGGAAAGTTCTTTTCTTAAAAAAAAAAACCATTGGCTTTTCATTTCTTTATATACAATATGATTTTCTGAGTTTACTTTCTTTTTTTTAAATTTCAAAATAAAATTGTTTATGAATCAATCTTTTGTTTTTAGACACTATTTTACTTTTAAATTAGAGATTTTAATAATCATCATTTTCACTAAAGAAAGTTCTAAGTTTCACTTTTAATAAATAAAACTGGAAACAGTCATTATTTGCTTTCATTATTCTAGTTTTAATTGAATAATTTAATCAAAAATTATTTACCTTTAAAACCAGCTAATATCTGTAAATATTAGGTACTTACGGATAATTTGCCTGATGACGTATTTGACCCACCGGTTTCCCTTCCGGTAGGCATCGACGATCTTTGTATGACAACGTTGTCATGGCAACGAAGTGACTGGCGTGATTAATCCATCAGAGAGTCAATTTTTTTTTTTTTTTAACCGCGAGATTTAAAATTCGGAGAGAGATTTTGGAAATTTTTTGATTTTTCTATCTATTGTGATTTTGCTATCCACTTGATAACAGTGATTTTTTTCCAGCACGTCAGCACCTGGACTCATATTTGAGCGAGTTTATGTGGAGGCAGTCGTACAAAGCGCTGCAATTTTAGAACATATATCCCAATTCAGTCCTCCACAGTTAACGCTATTTGTAAGTAATTTTAATTTTTTTTTTATAATAATTATAATTTTAGAATTAATTATATTATTGAATATAGACAATAAGTAATCCAAATGCATGTAAAAGTAATATTCGCATTAAATCTTTATTTTAAATGTACAAACAATTTTTGTTAATATTTCTTCAATGAATTTGTAAATAATTTTCAATAATTTTTTTAATAAAATTACCAATATACAGTCCGTTTTTAAAATTACCAAATGCTTGTAGAAACTACGTCGTGTTACACCACATTTTATACAAGATGGCGATTAATGGTAGATTCGCATTAACTTTTTATTTTTTTTTTAAATTTACAAAAAACGATTTTTTTTATATATTTCTTCAATTATCAAACTTCCACTTAATTACATTTAATTTGTAAATAATTTTTGGGTTAATATTTCTACAAATATCAAATTATTTTTCGTAAATTCATTAGCCAATGTATGTAAAAGTAGGGCATGTGATCGCGATTAATGGCACATTTTTATGTGATCGCCATTAACGGCACATTTTCACTAATTTTTTGTTTCTATATTTTGTATTGACCTTATTTTGTATTTCATGCATGTAAATTTTCACTAATTTGTTGGGTTTTGTATTTTTGGGTTAATATTTCTACAAATATCAAATTATTTTTCGTAAATTAATCGGCTATACAGTACGCTTTTAAAATTAGCGAATGATCGCCATTAATGGCACATTTTCAATAATTTATTTTTTTATTTTGTATTGACCTTATTTTGTATTTCATGCATGTAAATTTTCACTAATTTGTTGGGTTTTTTTCTACAAATATCAAATTATTTTTCGTAAATTCATTGGCTATATTTTGTATTTTATATCTTGTACTACAAGCTTCGCTTGGCAAAAACACCCAGGGCCCCCCCCCCAACAACTCCAGCGCTCCGCGCTGTGATCGCCATTAACGGCACATTTTCAATAATTTTTTGTTTTTTTATTTTGTATTGACCTTATTTTGTATTTCATGCATGTAAATTTTCACTAATTTGTTGGGTTTTGTATTTTTGGGTTAATATTTCTACAAATATCAAATTATTTTTCGTAAATTAATCGGCTATACAGTACGCTTTTAAAATTAGCGAATGATCGCCATTAATGGCACATTTTCAATAATTTATTTTTTTATTTTGTATTGACCTTATTTTGTATTTCATGCATGTAAATTTTCACTAATTTGTTGGGTTTTTTTCTACAAATATCAAATTATTTTTCGTAAATTCATTGGCTATATTTTGTATTTTATATCTTGTACTACAAGCTTCGCTTGGCAAAAACACCCAGGGCCCCCCCCCCAACAACTCCAGCGCTCCGCGCTGTGATCGCCATTAACGGCACATTTTCAATAATTTTTTGTTTTTTTATTTTGTATTGACCTTATTTTGTATTTCATGCATGTAAATTTTCACTAATTTGTTGGGTTTTGTATTTTTGGGTTAATATTTCTACAAATATCAAATTATTTTTCGTAAATTAATCGGCTATACAGTACGCTTTTAAAATTAGCGAATGATCGCCATTAATGGCACATTTTCAATAATTTATTTTTTTATTTTGTATTGACCTTATTTTGTATTTCATGCATGTAAATTTTCACTAATTTGTTGGGTTTTTTTCTACAAATATCAAATTATTTTTCGTAAATTCATTGGCTATATTTTGTATTTTATATCTTGTACTACAAGCTTCGCTTGGCAAAAACACCCAGGGCCCCCCCCCCAACAACTCCAGCGCTCCGCGCTGTGATCGCCATTAACGGCACATTTTCAATAATTTTTTGTTTTTTTATTTTGTATTGACCTTATTTTGTATTTCATGCATGTAAATTTTCACTAATTTGTTGGGTACATTTTAAATAATTTTGTGTTACTATATTTGTATTCACCGTATTAAATTTTCACAAATTTTTTTTTTTTGTATTTTTTTCCAGGACCAAGAAGAAGCATGCTGGTGTTCCTTTTGTTTTTTATCACATGCTCAACCGATGACGTATTACCCTGAAGGTATACCGGTTTAATGTTGCGCTTTTTAACGTGACGTGTTCACGTGATATGCGGGCACATCTTATCGAGTAGATGTGTCTGCAGATCACTTGGAGACGTTATCTTAAAAATCGCAACATTAGACCGGTATGCCTTCAGGGTAATACGTCATCAGGCAAATTATCCGTAAGTACCAAATATTATATATATAACAGTACTTTTGTCTGTACTTCTTTTCATATTGATAAAACTGTCTATAGCATGGCAATCTCTTGGTAAGCTGGTTCCTTCTAAAACCATAGACTGGCTTATTGTCATCTTTGGGAAATGCATAATCCAGATAACTGTTGGCCTGCAGTGAGCTCCAGTCTCTATGCCATCTAATATATACATATATATGAGCTATGAACCATATGTGAATTGAAACTCTATCATCATTGCATTAGTAGCTACAACTGCATCCAGACTCTTGCCTTCAGTTATAACTTCATAATCATAGCATTGTATAATTCTCTAAAACTCTTTTGCCTCCAGTTATAACTTCATAATCATATTGCTGCATAACCAGAACTCTTATAATCTCCCTATCTAATCTTTTTTCTAACCTTTTTATAGTCAGGGTGGAATTTAAAAAATACAGTAAAGTTTTCTCTACCTTGATTGAAAAAAGTTAATGACTCTTTTCAATTCATCTTAATGCTTTCAAAAACAACTTTGTAGAGTTTTTATCAAAATATGTTATACAAGCTTTAATTAAATTTTTTAATCCAATTAAGACACATAACCATGTTAGTATAGTAAATGTCTTGGGTGATAACTTTAATTTATTACTCTTATTTTAGAGTTTAAAATGTTATTTTGGCTTCTGTTATGAAAGGATAATTTCTGCTGGATATTGATATAAATGGTTTATTATAATGATATTAAATAAATATTACATTTTCTCTTAGAAAATGCAAATTAGATTAAATTGTTACTACTTCTTATTCTTAATTTTATAACTATTAAAATGTACGTATTGTATAGTAAGGTGTAAATTAAATAATGTGGAGATTGAATTACATGGAGATTGTAAAGATATTGATCAGTAATTTCATTAATCAGGAATCTTAAGTGAGTAAAAAAAAATTATAATGTATATTTTGATTACAAAAAGGTGATATATACCTTAATGGCACAACACAATAATAAACATTGTCATAGCATTAAAAATTTAATCCATAATAAATTCCACATTGTATCATTTAAGTTACCTTCTTAATAATATACATTGATCTGAGATCATTCTGTAAGTTAATATATTCATCTGGCACTGTAAATGCATTATATGAAGGATAATTTATTACAAGTTATTAGCAGAGCCCTCAAAAGTCTTTTGGAGCAAAAGTTTTTCTTTATCCAGTTCATTTTTATAGTAAAATCCAACTATTAATACTATATATAATACATTGATTTTGCTTATTAAAATGCACATTAAGAGAGTAACCAATCTAAAATCAGGGGGTTATATACTTTTATCTTGATAATGACACATTGACATCATTATTTTCGATATTGTTCCTATGATTTCATTGAAATTTAGCTTATTGTTGTGGTTTCTATTATGATGAGTTAAATTTCACTCAGCTATATATTTTTTGAAATACATTAGCATTCATAAATTAAAAATTATTTTTAACTTTACAATAAATAAATAATAATAAATAAATAATAACTGATACACAGTATCAGTGTTATTAGATAGAGTGGAGAGTGGTGGGTCATGTGAAAGTCTGTGCTTATATACCCTATATTAAATAAATAAATATTTAAAAAAATAATAAAAATAAATCTACAAATTAAGATAAAATCATAATTTAAATAAAATATGAATATACTTTGTATATTTGTTTATTCAATATACAATATTCTATACTTTTAAATACCTATTGAAATAATTATATTTAAAATAGTATTTTAGAATACATATGATCTTATATTATTTTAATTGTATAAACATGAAACATTTATACATGCACATACACACTAAACAAAAATTGACTATTTTGTTTGTTTATGTTTAAATATTATTCATTAAATATATACAGTAAATAAAAAATACTAATAAGTGAATATACCAATTTGTATTTCAGTCTATTCAATCATTCTAATAATAAACTATTAATTTTATTATTATATACAATTTGATATATAGTTGGTTAAAAAAATTAAAAATCACAAATGTTATCTTATATTATTCATCACTATTCATTAATAAGATAAATTATTGAACTCGGTTGAAACAATTGAAAAAATAAAATAAGCCAACAATTTTTTTTGTTTTTTAGGAATGTAATGGTTCCAGTTTTAAAGCTAGACCAAGACGGTACAATATATATATATTGAAGCAGTTGGATCTGAGTTCGATCCTAGCTTCATGACATCTAGCCATAAGCCCACTTCAAACCCTAGTACTAACCTTAAATTTCTGATGCAATGGGGCTTTATACGGTCAATCCATGCCAGTTTTCTTAAAGAAAAACTATTTTATAAATGTGCATTAAAATTAATTAGTTTAAGGTTTAAATTAATCGATGCTATTAATAAATTCATGATAAAATTATTCATGAATTTATATATATTAAAACTGCGTGGATTGTGTGTATATATTTATAAATATTTAAATATATATAATTGTTCGAAAGTTTCATTGCGTTGGGAATGTTTGATTTTACTTTAAATAATTTGTTAAAATTTTAGTGATTAAAAGCTACATTCTTTCGATAAGCTTTCAGATTTTCCCTTTCCAAAACAATGGGTAAAGTTTTATTAATTAGAAAACAAGATAAGTATTTAAAATGTAAGGATTTCCTAATTAAAATCATTTTTCTGATTTTAAGAATTCATTTTCTAATTAGAAAATGAATTCAAGTTAATGAGTTTGAAAGCCTTATCGAAGAAATGTATCTAAAAACAACTAGTAAATTTTATGACATTGATAATGAAAGAAGCGCTAGCCCGAAGGCATCAGATACAGTATAAATAGCTCTGAAAAGTTTGGAGAAGGGAGAAACCATCTTTGCTGTAGAGAAGTGCCATTAAATTCTGTGCATTTTAAAATCATGAATTCAAATAGTGTTTCTATCATGGTGGGGGCTAAAATGTCAGGAATCTGGCTACTGTGCTTGGAGTTCCCTGAAAATCTTCAATAAAGTTGCTAAACTTTTTTCCGGACCAATCATGCTGCCAAAATCATGAAACATTAATCAAAATGCTGTTCACATAATTGACCAAATGCACGCCTATGTTTTACCAACTCGGATGTGTAAACTAAGGAACCAGCCCAGGAAGAAATGGTAATATATTTCCATAATGAACCAGAACTTTCTGGACAGTTTCAAACTTTACTTTACACTCCCTTTAAAAGCTCTTCTCATTTATAAATGTAATAATCTGTACAAAACTTTCCTTTATTTATGCTATAATTAAATTATGTTGTAATTCTCTCAACTTCTAGTCTTTAAATTTTACTTTCCTTTCTTACAATGGCGGTTCATTTATTGTATATATTTATTGAGAGGTTTATTAATGTCGTTTATTTTTAATTATATGCCAATAATCCTTCGACTCGATGAGCTCCTTTGTTCCATTTGCTTTGTGGAAATAATATATTAATTCTGATAATAATTCTCGCCCATTAGAACTAGATTTATACAGTTCTATCAATCATCGAGTCGAAAGAAATTATTAAATGTTTGTTATTTTTATAATTGGCTAATACATTATTAGCTCCATTTCTAATCTATGCCCCAGCTATTTTCTCATATTCACCAATGTGTATTTATTCATATATAATGTTAACATGTTTTTTTGCAAAAGGGCCGATAAAGAATCAAATAAATATATTCTAATTTAAATTTCTCTTACTTTCTATTAAGATTCAGGAGGGCACGATGTTTGGAGCATAATTAATATAATTTTATAAATGCTTTAAAATAATTTTAATTAAAAGCTCATTTGACTTTAATTAATTTGATCAAATCATCACATAGAGCATTCTATAATAAATTGGGTTTTATTATTCAAACGGTGACTATCAAGTCATCATCTTCGAACATTGCTGTCGTAGGGCAATCTTCCGCTCCGTAGGCTTGTCGGTGGTAATATTACGATATTTTAAATTATAGAGGAAGAAAGCACTTCCCACCCCCTCATGTTACATTTGGAACACCAAAGATTCGTAGCTATGATTCGGCCTGGTTTTCCCTGTGTTCCACATCTCCTTAAAGGGCAGTATGACTTGTGTTACACAAGACACCATACTACTTAAACCACCGACCAGTGATTATCTCTCTTGTTCATTTTATAGCTCATAATTCATCAGCACCGTTACCTCTCTGTTCCAGTAAGGCCGCTCATATGCTCGTAAGTCGTGATGAAGTGATTTCAATTAAAGTCAAACAAATTCTCAATTATCTCAAATTAAATAAGTTTTCTAATAAAGGTTAAAGTTTTGCCCTAAATACGTATCTTGCTCTTCATGAATGGATTTGCGAATGTGAAAATAAATCTCACATTCTTCCGTATAAAAATAAGAATAACAATTTCCTTTACAACTGAATACCTTTATCTGCCTTTATTTTCTTGTTGGGGGCATAGACAGATAGAGTTCCATAATATTGCGTAATACTTGTTGGCATATAATAGGAACTGCCATTCTTATTATAATTATAAACTTTGTTTAAGGATTAGAGGTGATCAATATAATCATCAATTAAAATTGAACAAAACCGTTACTATTATTATTAAAATATTTTATTAACACAATTGGTTTCTTAATTCCTTTATTCAATAATTATTTTAATGTTAATGCTCGCTGTCTGTGTTGGCAACCCAAACACATACATATGATTCGATTTAAAATTATCTTTAGTTAATTCATTATCCGATATTAATGTCAGTTCAGGGGTCTCTAATCCTCACCAACCATTGAGCTAGTTCCTTGGCGCATAGCACTGTGCCGTCGATTTAGATCATCTACTGATCTGAGCTGGTGAGTTGGGTTTGAATTCAGTTTGGTTCGGCTGAGTTTGGATCCGATTTGCAGTTTAGGTGGTGGATGTTTTTCGACTGGTACAATATATATATAAAGTAATATTTATTTCAAAACATATTTGCATAATACTATGTACAGTGCCATCAGCTATTTGTAGAACTAACATAAGATATTCTTAATTGAAAGAAAACTGTCTGTTCTATGATAATCACTCATTAGACATTGCAACCTATCAAATTCAGTGACTGAAGGATGCAATCATGTAAAGAATTAAGTATCAAAAATATTTTCATTTAATTCGATTAAGTCAAATAATTTTTTACTTTTGGAAAATATATTATTATTATCAAAAACAGGTTTATTCAACTATGTTTAAAATAAAGAAAAAAAATATAAAATAACATTAAATTTGGCAATACATTTATAAACCATTAAATTACTTAATGTCCAATATTAATAAGATTCCATGTGGAATTTACTATTAGGTGAGGAGCTAACTTCAAATCTCTTTCTTTGATATCTTTTAATTTTTGTAAAAAAATTAATGTTGGATCAGGTATAACAGACTTGAAGATTAGGAAGCATCTGACAAACCATAGACAGAATGTGATGAAAGTTGCACTTCTTATAATTGCAAAATCCCCATAAGCAAAACCTTCTATGAGTGTGTTGATAATTGGATGTTTTGGTGTATAAATTTTATTAATTAATATTCTACAGCCCTGAAGAGAGGAACAATCATTGAAAATGTGAAATATGGTATCATCCTCCCTATGACAGAGTGAGCAAACAGGGTCCAAAGATGAAAAACCTCTATACATCACAAGAAAGTGGCTTGTTGGAATGGCATTGAGATTTAGCTTTAGAAGAAAGTCCAAATATTTTGGCTCTAGATTACATCTTTTATATTTCTTTATAATGGCAAAGTTTGTACAGGTGAGAATGTTATGATCTGGGATAATTGTTGAAAAAAAAAGAAGATAGGCATCCCAATAACGAAGTTTCGTTGGTTTTATATGAGTTAAAGGTGTGAGAATTTTTGCAATGTCAATTAAGACTTGTGTCAGCCAACCATCATTAATTGGAGGTGGAGTATCTGTAGGATGAATAGATAGAAAAGGTGAGTCATCAGGAAAAATCCCATTAAGTCTTGTAATGAGGTTATTTGATTTCTGTAGACAAAGAACATGAAGTGAATGCAGTGAAAATATATGTATTCAAGCACGAGTGCGTGTGCGGTGCAACTGTTCCCAAAAGCTATTAATAAAAAAAAGCTAACTAAAAATAATAAACTAGCTGAATGCTTTCAAAGGATCTTGCCTTCATAATCATAGTTTGCTAATACATTTAATGATATGCAAATATGCTAATTCCATTTTTTTGATAAAGCATAGCACGTATACTTCCTATTTATGGCATCATTGTCTCGTTAGATGAATAAAGCCTCTTTGATTTTTCTTTTAAGGTCATGTCTCTCTCTACACACAATTGTGGGATTATCCAAAATGCACTCATGGTGACTTGTGCTCTGGTGCTGATAAAAAACTGAATAGGTAGAAGGATCATTACGAGCTCTATTGTATAAATATTTATGTTGTGCTAATCATGTGGCCAAAGATGCTCTACTTTCCCCATAATAATTGTAAAGGCACATATTATGGGGAAAGTAGAGCATCTTTGGCCACACGATTAGCACAACATAAATATTCATACAATAGAGCTCGCAACGATCCTTCTACCTATTCAGTTTTCTATCAGCACCAGAGCACAAGTCACCATGAGTGCATTCCGGACACTCCCACAATCGTGTGTAGAGAGACATGACCTTAAAAGAAAAATCAAAGAGGCTTTATTCATCTCACGAGACAATAATTCCATAAATAGGAAGGACATGTGCTATGCTTTATCAAAAAAATGAATTAGCATATTTGCATATCATTAAATGTATTAGCAAGCTATGATTATGAAGGCAAGATCTTTTGAAAGTGCTCAGCTAGTTTATTATTTTTAGTTAGCTATTTTGTATTAATAGCTTTTGGGAACAGTTGCGCCGCACACGCACTCGTGCTTGAATTTAATTCGATGAAAAAGATTTTTCTAAAATTTAAAAAGGGTGTTGTAATATATTATTACTATTATTGATCAAGTTAGTTTATCAAATCATATATCAGTGTATATTTAAACAAATAGTTAATCACCAAATATCAATGCATAAATAAAAGCAATAATCATCTTATTATTCTACAGTCTTTTGTCCTAGAAATGGGAATGAAATATTGTAATGTGATGAAGTTATTATTGTTTTTTTCCTATCCATTGATTTACTTAAGTATGGTTTGATGAATCAATATTATTACATGTAAATATCTGAATGTATTTAATAATTAAATATTATTATAACATATATGTTTTTACATTCATTTTCTTAATTCAAAATTACTTTGATGATATTTACTTATTTAGATTTCAAAATTATTTGTGCCTACATATTATTTTATAAGCATAATTCACAATAATTCAACATATTACATGCATTTAAGGATTAGAGAAATTAAACATGGATAGTTTTAAATTTTTTTCTTTATATTGATATCATTATGAGAATTCCAATTTAATTTAATCACTTCATTTTTCTTTCTTTTATTATTTCTTATTAATTTTACATTTAAATTGTAATCTTCTTTATTTCAATTGAGACATGTATATAATAATATAGTCTAGATTAAATAAATTTTAAACAATATAAAATTTTACTTGCATAATTTAATATACATATATTGTACTGGTCGGATTTGTATGTTCACGTAACAAGACCTAGCATCTAGGCAAAAGTACCTCGAATCCAATCGTGCGAGAGATACATAAGTCAGGAACACTCATGAACTCTGCCCTATTTGCCTATTTCCCAGATCTACCCATTTATGAGCAACAATCCCGATGATATCGATCTAATTTCACTTCTCACCATCGCCACTGGCATTGCTCATCAGAGACACAAAAAGACTCTAAGCTAACTTTAATGATAGACTAACTTTTTTAATGAACTCTACTTTAGGAGCAATGAAGGCTCGTGACTTGGCATATTAACTATATATTTAGCGGAGATCATCTAATCATATGGAGCATAACTAATAAATTGATATTAAATTAAATAAAAGAAAGCAATGATTTGAGAAATGATATATATATATTTTAAGATTTATTATATTAATAACAAATAAATATGTCTGGTTATTTATCAAACACTAGCCTCATAAATATTATATAACATTCAGATTTTATAATAACTTTGCTGATATTTGTGGCTATGCCAATAATATATATATATATCTTAAGGAATTAGCGCTATTGAAAATGTACGACTAAAATACTATTCCACCCCCAGAGAAATGAAAAGAGCATTTACCCGACTTGAAATAAAATAGTTTAACAAGCAAATATTACATTTTGTTTTTATTCAATATCATTATTAATTTGATTTGTAAAATGACAAATGTGCAGAATGGATAATGAATACTTATATGAATGATAATAAATTTATCGCAATGACGCGCATAGTAAATAATGGAAATATATGTCTGTTTAGAGAAATCATCGCATTACGACTTATGGCTATTCATGGGTGACTAGAAATATACTGAAAGGCAGTGCATGCATGGCAGCAGGTTGGCGGGTCCAATTATGGATCCTGGAGTGTGCTTCATGAAGTTTATTAACGAGAATTACCGGCTTTCTCTGCAAACGTTGGCAGGATCGGTTTGACGAAATAATTCAAGATTCCCTGGAGTGAGGTACAGGCAAATCAAAGATGACGAGATTCCCCGGAGCGAGGTTGGGTGAATAAAAATGAAGAGTGGTCGGCGATGCATTTATTGGGCTGGATTTTTCAGAGCGATCCCATATACAGCACGCACATACAACCAAATATGTCCCCAGGGTGGTTTTACAGCCTGGTTCAAGGACATTGAGAAACGACGATGGGGCTCGACTTACCGAATACCTCCATGTTAGAGAGAAGCACAAATATATAAAATGAAGTGATCTATATGCACGCAACGCTTAAGAATATGACATAAATATAGCCTTAAAGATTATCTTATTTACTACCCATAAATTGTGAAATACCCAGCATAATGGTATGGTTTCTTCGTCAAACAAACATGGATAATAAATTTAATTAAATATAAAATTTCCAAGATCTGAAGATCCCCCCCCCCCCCGTGTTACTTAATATTATTCATAACTTCCCACACATTTAACAAATCTCAATCTCAGTTAATAAATGCCTTTATGAAAGTATATAAATTAATACAAAAATAAACGGGTGGTTATAATAGCTATGATGGGTTTACATATATAACATAAATTGATAATAAGAAATAGCGCATTATTTAGAAAGAAAAACATTTATAAAACAGATGTTGATCTGTTTTTCTATAGCAAACATAGAAAATAATTAATTTGTTTATCCAAAATCGCTAGCACCTGGACAAGTCGAATAAGACTTGTTTTGATTAAGTTATGAGTTAATTACCCGATAAATGATGGATGGGGAAAACGAAAATAAATTATGTGCTGGCAATTTTAAAAATATTACTGGCATTTTTCTTTTTTAAAACATAAATATATAAATATAAGCTAAAATTGTCTGCCGCATGGAAATAAAAGAAAAGAAAACATTTTATAAGAGGCTTAATAGTGATAAGTTATATAGAGTTATAAAGAGTTATATACTATGAAAACATTTAATATATATATGATCGGAACACAGAATAAATCTTACAAAGAAGGCAGGATTTGAGAATTACGCACGGCTAAAGTTCTTTTTACCTTGCTATCTGGAAGAGCAATTTTGATACAAGTCAATCCATCGGCATTGGTTCACTAGATCTAGGGTTGCAGTAATATATGGTAGGTAGCATTTTACTTTTACCAAAAAAAATATTTAAAGTTCATCAGTACGGGATGCAGAGCTTCGCTATGGGAAAAGCATATTAGAATGGAGGGGAAGGTGAAATTTCCCCTATTCGCAGCACATTGGGTGAAAATTAAAATTGACGTGGATTTGGTTTGGCATCATTATATTTTGGTGGTCTCCTCTTCCTTTTGGATTCAAATCCAGCAGTATTTATACTTCTATTTTGATGATGTAACATAGCAACTACTGCTGGACCTGAGGTGGTTTAAGCACTTAATGTACATCTGGAATCAACTGACCAGATACTTTCTTATCTAGTAAGACTTTTGAAACAATGCAATTCTGTTATCAGTTTCTCGAACGATTGTTTTAAAATAAGTCTTATGATTTTAAAACAAGCTGGCATGGACAAAATTTCCACTAATGGGTTTATTTTATTATTATAAAATTGTAATCCTTTACTTTTATCTAAGGGGCTCTTCCAGGTAATTGTTTTCGAGAGACTTTTTAAATAATTGCATCATTTCTGACTGCTAAATTACATATGAAAAAATAATAAGTTTCATATATGATTTTTAGTATCCTGAAATATATATTTATTATTTACACACGTATACACATGATAATAACATTAAATATTTATTTATTAAAAATGGTTTTAGATTAAGATGTATCAGCATTTACGTGATTTGTATTGAAATAATAAAGCAAAAAGAAATATACGTATTATCAGATATATATATACGTGCGTAAAGACGGATTTGAACATAGTTAGATAGTAGGAGATTGGATGTGGGCTGTGAAGCAGGATCTGAGCATCAGATCATCTGCTTCAATATATATATATATAAATGTTTTTGAAATTAATTAAATGTCCACTATTTTCATATAAGACCAAGGTCCAATCAATAATTTTGGGGAATATAATAAATTGAGTCTAAAAGTTGTCCATTTAAAATTTTACTTTATATACACCTTAGAATATGCATAGCATTGTTATTAGCTTCTACTAACAGATTTTCAATGACCATATTAGACATTATAATAATCATTTTACTTCAGTAATAGTTAGCATTCTTTATCTGACCAAATAAACCATAAATTGCAATCTGAAATTAAAATTCTTAATTTCCAAAAAAAATTGTCAAAGAATTTTAATCAGAGAAAAATGTTCACCTGGAAATAATAGTCATTACACACACACACACGCACGCACGCACGCACACACACACACACACACTATTCCAAACACATCACACTAATTAGTGAACATTTATGTGAAATATATGATTACATCTACCATCCATTCCTATTCTCAATTAAAACAATGCTCTGTATGGTTAATGGAATAATATCTTGGAGTTGCATTTACTACTTCCGGAGTAACATATTATTTAAACAATAACTGTAAGATTAGTCCACCTAAAAGAAACTAATTCAAAACAGGTTGATATAAAAAGGGTTTTTCACTTTGAAAACTTACTTTATGGTTTAGAACAACATTAAATAAATAAATCAAAAACATACCTTACAGTCTAATGCTTCATCTCGTTGAAAATCTTCAATACTTTGTGTAGATGGTGGCAAACTAAAGATGGATATGTTAAAAAAATATTAATATCTATAAAAAACATTAAAATGTGCCATGAATGCATACATGCATATACACACAAATTTTTGCACATCTTCTATACATATACATTCAAAAAGACTAAAAATGCAACCTATAGCTCACAAGCCAAGTATGGCTTGTTTTATGAATGATATGATCTCAATAATATAGTGCCTCCAAGCAGCCTACTTTCATACTATTGAAGCACCACTTAGAATTGTGATTATCTAAAGAGAAATCAGTTGAGTTATTTTGTAATACTTTATGCAAAACGAATTTTTGAAGTTGTACAGGCAACTGACAGGTCACTTCATCTAAGTATAAAAATATGTTTGTTCCATTTATGTTAATTGTTAATATATTAATAATTAATTTATAGTTACCCTAATTATGTGTGCATATAAGACAGTGAAATAAATAAAAAAAAAACATATGCAATTATCATTTTCATGAGAAATGAAAAAAATATTATTTTGTTTTTAAAAACACATGTAATTGTTTGATTTGTGGTTCAACAGCCGCTGTGGGAAAAAAATGCAACATAGAATGAAGTCTTACAATAGTTCATGAAATATATGATATTGAGTATTCTTCTAACAGCAATACAAAAAAAAATATTAAATTAAAAACTGCATTAGTTGCCCAACAATCAATGTTTATCAAGATCATGAATAAAATTAAAGCTGCTACACTTGCATCATTTAAGGTTGCACATATATTTTCAATGCACAAAAAAGCTTTTGAGGATAATAAAATAATTAAAGAAGCAATGCTTGTTTCATCAGATATGACTTCAAGAATTTAAAAAATAAGAATAAAATTATGTCAGTTATCCAAGAAATTCAATTATCCAGAAATTGGATCACTCATATAATAAAAACAATGTCTGAAAATATTATATTATAAGCAAAAAATGATTTATAAAAATAAGTGTTTCTAAGTTTATATTGTGAGAAATCAATAGATATCTGCAATGTAGCTCAAATGAATATTTTTACAAGGATGTTCTTTAATGATTGCTCAGTAAAAAAAGATATACTACCAGTTTTGCCATTAAATGGAAATATATATGGAGAGGACATACAACATGTTATTAAAAATCACATTGAAGAAATTAATCTCCTGTTTCAAAAGTTTGTGTCCATAACAGCAGAAGGAATACTTCCCATGATTTTGGTTCTGATGTTGGCTTCATCACATTATATGAGAATGATATTGAGTTTCCAATTTGTTTTCACTACCATTGCATCATGTCAACAATTATTGTGTTCAAAAGTGCTATATTATGAATATGTCAGGAAAGTTGTTCTAAAAGTTATAAACTCTATTTGTACCTGACTACTTCAGAGCAGATTATGCAAAATATTGACTGATGAACTTGATGCTGAGTATGGAACTTTAATGTTATATTTAGAAGTTCAATGGCTTAGCAAGGGAGAAGTCTTACAATTTTTAGAGTTTTTTCCAGAGATTAAACAATTTGTAGAATCCTGAAATAAAATTTATGAAGAAATTTGTGACCAGAGCTGATTATCTGATTTAGCTTTCCTTTCAGACATAACAACAACAATGAATATACTTAATCTTGAACTTCAGCCAAAACAAAAAACTACTGCTGAATTAATAGAAAGTATAAATGAATTTAAATCAAAATTACATTTGTCGATATCCCAAATAAAGGAATGTAACTTCAGTCACTTTCCAAATTTGGAAAATAATGTTAAGAAATATAAGAAGTTTAAAACATAAAAAAATATTCCAAAAATATCACTGAATTTAAAAATAATTTCAAAATTAGATTTTCTGAATTTCATAAAATTCTGCCAATTGATTCAAATCCATTTGTTGATACTAATATTTCTGAAATATCATAACAGATTGCAAGTATGATAAATAAAAATGCCACTAATTTAGAAATGGAAATAATTGATTTTCACTCTCATCTACATTTAAAAACAAGAGTATCTCAAACAGATTATTGGACAATTGTAAATGAGAAAATGGTTAAAAGTTTGCTTTGGGCAACTTACCTTGGTTAAAGTGGTTTTTTGACAATAATTTTTTTAAAATCAAAGTTCAGATCCGGATAACAAATGAACATCTAAATGACTGCATGATTTTAGCTATAATATCCTATGTTCCAGAGGGTGGAAAACATGCAATGTCAGGTTTCACACAAAAATCCTTTTCTTGTATTCAACTTGTATTTAAATAACAAATAAGAGTATGTAATTAAATATTTCCTTTATCATATTACAACTTTTTATTATTTATGCATTACAAAATTTATTTACATATTTTCTTTATCATATTACAAATTTTTATTTATGCATTGCAAATTTTTATTTGTCCATTAAATACATTTAAAATTGCAATATTAAAAGCAGAACATTTATTTGTGGTTCATTTTAAATTCTAAACTGGCTTGAGCTAAGTTAAAGATTAGGCCCCATTGATAAAAAAAAATAAAGTAGAAAACAATAATCAAATATTTAAGTTTAACATTTTGCCATTGCCAACTCTCAAATTAAACTTCTTGTATCATATTTTGTTTGTCAATTAAAACCTCTAAGAATATTTGTATAAATCATTAAAGATGTTTATAATGTCTTCACCCCTAAGTTTTTCAGAGGGGTAAAAAAACACTTACAATCCGATCGATAACATAAACGAGTACAAAGAATTATAGCTAAAATATATGAAACTCTGCTGCAACAACTCTTAACCGTTGTGCCGCAAATAGCTCTTAACAGCTTTAAGTATCCAACTTCTGTTAACAAAACTGTAACAAGTGCGTGATGTTTTCCTCTCGCAGTTTATATATCCCTCTGAGTTCTTTTGTTAAGTCCCATCTGCCACATTCCGAAATCTTAATCGCGTGTTTTCCAACTCCGTTTTGATTGTTCTTAACTTTAATTAGTTATTTTTATCTCTGATAAAAATAATCGCCACAACTTGTTTTTAATTATAATTACTTCCATTATAATTAGTTTTTTTTTTTAAATTAAAATAAATCCCCATAGCTTGTTTTCAATTATAATTATTTTCGATTATAATTATTTTTACTTTCAACTAAATAAGTGAAAATTTCTGGAGTAAATTGTCTCTAGTAAACTCGCTGTTTATTTCTCAATAAAGGAATACAACAATGTTATTATTATCTGCATGTCTGAAACAACAATAAAAACATTGGGTAGAAGATAGATGTTAAATGAATAAGATTCACTAGACAGCTTCATTTATGAACCTGTTGGTTTCTGAAAACAACATAGTGACTTTTTTTATGCATCTGTTGAAGATACAATTTTCACAACTTAATGTTGTAGATATATTTTGCATAAAATAATGAAAAAAAAAGAGAGAGAGAAATGTACTTATCAATCATTATTAATATATATATCTTCCAAAGTCTTTAGTCATTCAGCACTACCTCAGCTCTAGAATTTCTTAATATACTCATTGAATTAAATCAATTTATACACATGTGCACAGACATATATGTACATTACACAATATATATATATATATTATTATTTGATCGATTTCTTTTACAAACTATATTAAGAAATATAATTATTATTGTAGCAACAAACTTTATTTTCTTTTTGTAATTAAAAACAATTTTGCATTAAATTAAGTATTTTGATATAATGTACCTATAAGCTTTATCAATTTAAAAATTATTGTATATGAATTCTCTGTGCTTTTTTTTTTTTTTTCAAAAAATAGATATTTATGAAAAAATTTATGGGGGAAAAAAATTGAAAATTGTACTACCATTATAAATACATGATTCAAAAACAAAATAAATTACCAATAATATGACCTAACTCAGGCATGCACTATGTGAAATATTTTTTGTTTATACTTTCTCAAATATAACTAACACTTTTAATTAAATTCTGATAGCAATTAAAATGTAAGAAGCAAAATAAATGATAATTATGAAATGGATAGAATAATGGGTGCCAAATTGATTGGAGCAATATATCAAGTGAAAAAAAAAAATTGAACTATAATTGCTGAAATAATAGGTATGGGAAGACGAGTATGGTTTTGTTTGAAAGAAATTTTTAATAAAATAATAGTTGATAATAAGATTCCAGATGATGTAAGTATTAGATTATTATATAAAGAAAAAGATTTTAGGTTGCCAAACTAACTGTAGATCAGTAGCTATAACTTTTGTGGTTTATAATACATTTACATATATTTTAATAGATACATTTAGGATTTGAATGGAAAAAACAATTCAATCAATGTATCTCAGTTAAATAAAATGTATTATAAAAAATAATTAATTAATTATTGCATTTTTATATATAATATGGACTTAGGATTGATAGAAGTAGATTGTGAAGAAATCTTGAATTTTAAGATTAGAATCTTTCCAATTTTATAAATATTAACTGGGATATCTAATATCTTTATTAATTAATTTGATAGTAAAAGAATTGCAGATTGAGTTAGAAAAATTAGGACAGGGATGAAGCATGAAAATATATAATACAATAGCTCTTTCTGCAGATAATAAATAATTTTTTGAAAACATTGTGGAAAAAGTTAAGATCTTAGTATGAAAAGGATAAAACCAAAGTAGAGAAGTAAAGACATTTATGTACTTTGTTAAACAGGGGAGGGGGAATACTGATAATGGGAATTGGGACGAAAAGAAAAAAAAACCCAGTGGAATTCATTAAAAATCTATGTTTTTCATAATATAAATATGGCCGTGTAGAATAAATCAAAAAGTAATGATACTGCTTGTTTACCATTTGAAAATTATACTATGCAGGGAATTCAATTTTTTTTAAATAGAATCAAAAAAAAAAAGCAGATGGATACACATCAAGTAATAAATTGATCCCAGTAAATGAGGCAGTTTGATATGAAATGCCAATGGACTTCCCTTTTCAATGTGAGAAATCAAATATGAATTAATAACATTTGAGAGGTTTCAATATGTGGATGAAAATAGATTAGTAAAAATAGTGCTTAATTAGATTATGTGGAGGGGATAACAAACATGTTGGTTTTTCAATATGCTGAGTTAATGGATAGACAATTTAATCCATACATTTAAATAATAAATGAGATAAATATGTAAAAGATATACAGGCAGATAATTTAAACATTAAAAGCCTAAAGCTAAACTAGTCAATAAAATAATTAAAATTACTCTAGATTCAAAACTAAATCACACTAGTCACAGAAAATAAACTCCATAACACAACCATTTATTTTATTGCTAAAATAAAAATGTGAAAGGCTGAAACCTTTGACAGATGCACCTTAAAAATGCTTAAATGACAGCCAATCAGATAGTAATAATGACTGCACAAGGAACTCTTCAATTCAAAACACAAGTCAGAGATTTTAAAAGAAAAAAAAGAAACCCACCTTCTTCTCTACTTAAATTTATATATAAATAAACCAAACTCAAGCATTTTAAACTAAGAGTGTGAAGTTTTAAACACTTTCAGATTTAATTCACTAAATATTATATATAAATAAACAACATGAAATCTTTCGATTTATTGCATAGTAATTTTCAAATCTAATGAAATGATCGTAACAAATGTAAATATATTAAATTTAAAACCAAATTTCTTGAGTGAAAAGGACTAAAATATATCAACAAATAGATACTATTACCCACAATTCATAATTAGTTTAAAATGACATAAAAATTATGCATATAAAATGCGATAGTAGGGACCTCTACAGGTGTTTATAGCCTCAGTAAATATTACTTACGTAATCAATGTGCATTTAATAAATTTATAAAAATTATATAAAATATGAAAAGATGTATGATGACACTAAAGGGAACAGCTTATTATTATTTGGTACAAGAACAACATCATTAGATAGAAAAAAAAAGACACAAATGAAATAAGAATTTAGACTATAGATGTAGTTTCTGTGATGGAATAAAATATTGACTCTTGATTTACAGTGTACAATGTTGAAAGACTATTAGAATAAATTATATTGAGTATGGAGAAATTTGTAGATGAAGAGAATGATTTTTCATATAGGTTTTTTATAATGATATTGGGAAATATGAGAAAAAGATAGTGGAACTAACAAAGTAGCTTTTAATAAAATGGAGTAGAAGAAAAAAAAGTCAGAGCTGAAAAAATAAGAAGTAAAAAGTAAATGAATTTATTGTGATATATATGATGATTTTGGAGAAATGGAGTGTTTAACTTGACTAACAAAGTTTCTAGCCATATAACCTAATCACAGAAACTTTTGATTTCATTTAAAGAAAAACCATTTCACTTCACATCAAATCAGAAATATAAACCCACTGGGAAAGAAACATTTTATAATATACGAAGTTAATAAATAACCAATTTATATCCATGTATTTATATAAAAATGGTATAAATATATTACAAATTCAAAATTATGAAAAAAGAGGATAAGTTAAATAGACATGGAAAATCAATAGAAATTAAAAAATAGTTCGCAAATATTTAATAATAAAAAATATAAAATGATGTATGAAAGAGAGGAGAAAAATTTATTATTTGATACAAGAATAAGAATTTTAGATACAGAAAAAAGCAAAATGGATTAAGGATTTACATTATATATGTAGTTTATATGGAGATGGAAGAAATAGTACTGAATCTTTTAAAAATCACAAGTAACAATAGATACTTTTTAGAATGTGTGCAGTATTCAAAAACCCATTTAAGTTTTAATGCCCACTTTACTTTTCTCAAATGAGCAGCAGAAAATCCTAAAATAATAAATGAAAAAAGTCAATCTCTCACTCTTAAGTGAAATGTCTATCTTATGTGAAATGCTATCTCAAAGAATTTCTAGTCCTTTTTTTTTTGATAATTCTGCAGCAAATTATTTTTAAATTTTAAATAAATTTTGCCATAAAGATGAACTTATGAATGTTTCTTCCAATGGAATAAAATTTAATTCTATTATATGATAATATTTCATGAATAATCTAATAAGAAGTTTAAAAACTATTGACAAGAAAAATGGGATCATCAAAGCAATGTGGATTACTGTGATTCTAATGAGTGTATATTAATGCTTGAAAATTTATTAGATATATTTAACACTGTATAAACTGATATTTATTTAGATAAAATGAGAATACTCGAAAACTTGACAGAAATTAAAAAGTATAATAAAAGTATTTCCCAAAATACTTTAAAAATTGTGAAAATATTAAATTAGATAGGCATCTTATAATAACATTTTCTGTTCACAAAATACTCTTGACAAATTATGGTTCAATGCCAAAAAAAAATATTATATATACATAATTTATCTAATAATAGTTTTACATATGGATGCACAGTAAATACAAAGCAACTATTAAATAATCCACTGTAGGGCAAAAAGAACTCATCTATAGCCTTTTATAAAAGAACCGCATGCATATATAATTAATTTGTAAATGTATTTGTCAGTAAGCTTTATTTCAAATAATATTTTCATAAATATATAAATGATTTTAAATCATTTTTATTAGTTTAAAAATTATTACATTTCCTTTAAGTCCGGATATAAACTCCAAAGAATCTTTATAAACCTGCACAAGTTATTTTGATTATAATCAATTACTTCATATTACTTATACAAATTATTGTATAAATATTTATGAATTATTTCTATCACTACATTTTCCTTCAAAAATAATGTTGTTGAAATTGGGGAGAAATGTAAATGGTCTTAATATGCATTTCTACCAGAACCCATCTTGCCAATTAGTGTATAATTGTTGTAAAGGATTGCAATAACTAAATCTAATTGAAATAACTTATTCTGGATGAAAAGCAATAATAATGTTATAATGATTAGAAAGAAAAAAAAAATACTGAATAGTAAAATTATATAATTAATCCAAAAGACAAAAAGCATGAAAATTGAAGTAGCAAAATTATGCAATATATATATTGTGTGTGTTCGCATTCAAATTTATTGCTAACATTTATATAATATTTAAACATATGTGCACACATAGACATATTATTAACACAAATGTATCAAGAAATGTCTTATTAATTAAATATCTTGTTTAAAGATTTGAATAGGTTCAGAAATTTGAATCAAATTTTCTGCTATTACAAAGCAATAATGACCAAACTTAATATTTATTGTAATATATGGTAAAAAAAAGAAGGTCATATTAAATTTAAATAGAGAGCAAGTTTGTCAGTGATGAAATACAACTTTATTATAGATGTATTTTCATAAATATCTGAAACACAATTATTGGAATTTAAATGTTGTCAAAATTAGTGTGCAGATGAAAAATGGGATATTATAAAATGAATTTTTAAAGTAACAAAAATATTTTCTTTATTTTAATAATTAACTTATATAAAAGAAATTTCAATATTTAAACTTCAATTTTATAAAAACTCAATTGTTATTCAAAAGTAGAAAAATAAAATATAATTGCAATTAAGTTTTTTTTTTTTTTGCTCAATTTATTAATTAAATGAATCGCGTTAACTAAAAACTGGCCACAAAAAAAAAAAAAAAGGCAAATTATCACCTAGTAAACAAATAAACATTGGGGGTGGGGGTGGGTGGGAGTGTGTGTAAACAAATCTAGAATGTTTTTGATTAAAATTGTCATTTGGAGAGATAATAGATATTTTAAATGGATAAAAAAACTAATACCAGTGAGGTGAAATCCAATCACTAGTCTAGTCTCCTGTAAGTTAGCCTCAAGAAAGAGAGCCCAATATTTAAGGGCATCAAATATATAATTTTTCCAAAGAACTAGCAAAAGTAGCTGCAAGGAATAAGAAACAAAACTAAGTTATCGTTATCACTTTCAATTGCTGCTATAAAAATTAATCATCATGTATATATAATAAAATAATATGCTAATTGCAAATCTTAACTTAAAAACTTTTCATTGTCTGGAAATGTAACTGGTTGTGGAGTGATAGATATAAAGCCCTAAAACTTCTTATTCCTACTACTGATCTTATAAGATAAAATTTGACTTTGAGTCAATAGTCCCTATCTATGGAAGAGTTATGGGAAAACGGAACTTCAGCAAAGTTACTGATAAAGAAATGCAGCCATGAAAAAAAAAAAAAACAATTGGGAGGGAGTGGATGTAAATTGACTTTGTAAATAATTTGGTCATTTTAAGCATTTTCAAAAGTCTATTTCTCAAAATTAGATTGAACCTGGTGAACATAAAACGTGATATTAAAGAGAAAACACGAGTAAGAATTCAATTTAAATTATATTTTAAAATCTCCAATATTATAATTAACTAAAAATTTTCAATATGCTACCATTTAATTGCTAATAGAAGAATCTTTTTACATATAATATTTTTTATATGAAATACTAAACAATATAAATTTTTTACTTTAAGAAGATTGTATATAATTAAGTGATTTTATGCAGTATGTGCATATATCTTTGAAAGGATTAAGAAAGGGTTAAATAAGATAATTAACCTAATCAGAGATATATACAAATAGGAAAGCTATGTAAGGGTGATTTATATATTTCTAAATATTCTCATTATTCAAGGGTGATTCATATGTTTGCAGAGATGCAAGCTGTACAAGATTGATTTAAGTATTTGTATGGATAAATAGCATGATTAACTTATATTTCAAATTTCTTCATTATTTCAGTAGCTTGTTATTTCATTGAAATGTTATTTTAAAATTTAAAAGCAGTGCTTATTGGTCCATGTTTCATTCCATTTTCAGTCTGGGTGCATCACATACATTATGCTTATACATATGATTGGACTAGTCCATTGGGGATTTATTAGAAGAGAACAAACATATTTAAGAAGTTGGCAGGATAGAGAAATTAGTTCTTCAACCATAATTGGTTCCTGAAAGTACAGAAGCATTCTTAACATCAGAAAAATAAAACATTTCTGTATCAGGTAACACTATTTTTATGGTCAGTCAAAATGAATAAATAAGAGCAATTATTGTTAGGAAAATATAACTATTTCATCAGTATTACTTCATGGAGATCATACTTCTAATAGTTAAACTATGTAAATCATGATGGGTGATTCTAATAATATTCCAGTTAAACCACTACTGCCTTGTTTAATATTCCAGTTACTGACCAATATCCTGCTCAATGAATTAAATTATTATTTTTTAAACACCAATTTATGGAGGAGTTGTGACAGCACTTTTTAATCTGATACAATATATAACAACAATTTTCACAATTTAATTCTTTTTTTAACTGCCAATCCATCAAACATGAATATAATTCTATTACAAAACATGCAGTTCGTAGTCATATTTAATACCAACAGGAGGAAAAAAAATATAGAAACTAACATCTTTATATATATATATATATATATATATATATATATATATATATATATATATCGAATGTATTCTTTTGATGAGGTTTTCTATTAGCTATCACAGCTAACTCACTGCTGAGAGGTGTTAATGTATTATTACATCCACAAAAAACTAGAATTTTTTAATAATTTCAGGATAATAACACTAAAAATATTTTAAATGAATAATTAAACTGAATTAATAGGTTTGTGGACATACACATATATGTAAGATGATAGCGATTGTAGTTACTGGGCCCATCAAATTAATCTACAGCCAATTCAAAACTAGAAAAATTATTAAAAAGACTAAATCTCCAATTATTCCAATTGTCAGTTAAAATATTACAGTGAACAAAACAAAAAAAATAAACACACTGAAAGTCACCAACTATATAAAAATATTATCTCCAGTCTCCAGACATAATAGTGATAGTGATGATAATAATAAAAATCCTAATTAATAAATGAACAATTAAAATATATAGACAAATTTAAAAAAAAGTATATTAGTGTCATTTGAAAAAAATAATGTACTAGATCTAGGTTTGTTTATAAATAAGATTTCTCAGTAGTAATAGGTAAACATAGATTCTCTAATCAGTGGAATTCAAGATTATATATATTTAGTATAATCATAAAGCAGGACTTGATTTTATTAGCCTCATTTTAACTATATCCAAATCATATCAACATTAATTGAGACAGATATGAATTGCAAGATAGGATTTCATCAGCCTCATCTAAACACTATTGCAAATAAATATTATCCAAAAAATATATAATATTAATGTAATACAATAATAATTATAACATTTAACAAATATTTATATTAAAGCATATAATGGCAAATTATAGAATAATCAAATTCCTCAATATTAATTAATCAAAAACAATATTTCAAATATGTTTAGCACAATCAAAATACTTTGATAATTTTTCTAATAAGCAATTGTGTATTTTATTTTAATCTATGGTACATTCTAATTGTTAATTTACAACACTAATGTTATTTCGTTGACATTTGAATATAAAATGTTAATATTATTTTTTTATTATGATCATATTTATTTATAAGAATATTTAAATGCTACATTAAAGACTAGTTTGAAATTTATAGTTTCTCAATTAATACTGATATAATGGATATTATTAAATATAACTAATTAAATCAGTCAAACTTTGAAAATAAACAGCTAACAATATACAGTCTTTTAATTATGGTTAATGAAAAATTGCTTTTAACCACTGACTATTGAAAAGATCAGATTGCAAACAAGACTTAGGTCCAGTATATTTTTTGTCAAAATTTTTTTCTGTAGTAATGCACTTAAATTTTATTAGACATAATAACTGTAAATTTATTATATAAGTGCCATTTCTTTACTACATATTATTTGAATGTATGTAATTCATAAAAATATTTAATAATACTAATAATGGCTTATCTTGTAATTTATGGATTTTTCAGTTAACATTGATGTGATTTGGATATCTAAAAAGATGTGGCTAATAAAAGGTCACACTCTGAAAATAAATATTATGATCATGGTAAACATACAAAATCTTAAATTCCACTGAAAATAACATAGTTTAGACAAAATTTAGATTCTATAAAGTGTTTCTCATAATTTTTTTTGATTAGCAATGGTGCATTATTTAAATTTAAATTAGATGTCACAATTGTCAATTTATATACATGATAAAAAAACTATTAATGAGCTTTTTATTTTGCTAAAAATGGAAAAATCTTTTAGACTTTACAAAGCATCCAATTTTTGAAAAACAAATAATTAACACATTTTTCACTACTAAAGCTTTTAGTTTTGAAAAAAAAAAACACATCTGGAAAAACTTCTTAATATCATCACCTCAATTCAGAAATTATCAGAATATTACTTACAAAAGATAGATGCTGGTTATCTTATTCTAAAATACAAAATATATCACACATATATAAATACATTCATAGTTGTAAGCTTTATTATTTATTTTGTAAATATTTATACATATGATAAGCTTTTATAAACAATGGAAATAATTAAAATTAGTATCTGTAAAGAAATATAATAGTGTTGCTTATTTATAAAAGAGCACCTGTCAATGAATATGATTATCACATCTTTCACACTTTCAAATAAGATATTAGTTTTATGTAAGCTGAAAAAAAGGTTTCTCTGAAACTAAAGAATTTAGAGCTGAATTATTATATTTTATTTTTCAAAATTGTCAATTATATATTATGTAAATTTCATTTCTGGCTAAAAAAATCTCACTAATGGTATATCAATACTCGTAATTTTAATAGGCAGCTACTATATAATCATGAACTTAATATATATATTGTGCCCTTTTGTATGGGTCACCATCTAATTTTTGTGCTAATCTATTAAAAATTTTAAATTTAAGGTATATGTGAATATGTGATGTTAATTTTGCTTATGGTAATATTTCAAAAAGTTTAATTAAAGCAATCTATGAGTATTTGATATGTGAAATTGTGCTGAAATTGAGAGAGACATTTTAATGATGATTATTATAATATATGGTTGGAAAAACTGGCCATAGTTAATACTGCATTAATATATTTAATAAGTAGGTATTTAAAACTAAAAGTGTTTAAAAGACAAGTTAAAATTAAATGCATATATTTATTATTGATAAAATAATGTTATAAAAGAATATAAATATTTTTTTTTAATTATTATAAATACTTAAATAGAAGATTAATATTTGATTTTATAATATCGAATAATTATTTTAAAATCTGTTATAATATCTTATTTATTTTTAAAAATAAATATTTATTTTAAAAAATGCAATTGTTAGTTATTTTTAGATTATGGGAAGCGTTTCTTTTGTTGTAAAAAAGACAGATGTTAGTTAGATACGCACACACATGCTTGGAAGTTATTTAATAAAGTTGTAAAACTATTTTAAAATATATTGTAAAATTTATAAATAATACGTGAGCTATCACGAGATAAAATAAAGATAAATCAATGTAGAATATTAAATCGGATTTTTAAAAGTATTGCTTTAAAAATATAATGTATAAAAAAGACTTAGTGTATTTTGAATAATCTTATAAAAGTTAAAATTAAAATCAAGTAAATAAGAATATTTTAAAAAATATTTAGTGGATTTAAATAAACGATAAGAATTATTTTAAAAATGTAATAATGTAATAAATATTAAATATTAAATAAGTCATTATTTATTTTTAATTTTGTGTTGTTGGTAAATATGTAAATAAGCCAGCAAGTTGATTGTTTAAATGTACCAATCAAATGGGAAGTTTCTTCCGGTATAAAAGCTTAGTTCAATTGTTAGGAGAGGACTTTGTGATTGATTTTTCAAGTTAATTGTGTTATTAAAAATAGCAAAGTAAATTTGATAGACGCTCTCAAAATCAATTTTAAAATTATAAGAGTGTCATTGTAAATAATTTATAAAAGTTTTAAATGATAGACATGCAGTGTTAATTTAATTTTTCCTTATCAATCGTCTCTATATTGAAGCTCAATTTGCAAGCAAATGGTCATGGGAACATCATATATAGTGATAATATATCGGAAACTTTATACTAGAAATATGACAAACGCTGGATTAGTTCGGAAAGTTACGAGATGGAGAAAAGTAGTATTTTGGACAATATATAATTTTAAAAGCTAATTGCTATTGACTATTAGAAAATAGATATTTTAAAGAATAAAATACTTCTTTATGAAGAAAGTATTTTTGCAAGCTATAAACTTAAATGTATATCTTAAGTAAAGATATTAGAAATAAAAGTAGTTTTATAAATACTTGCCTTGTTAAGTCTTTATGTTTAAAAGACTGAATGTTGACAATTTTAAAAGGCAAATAAATTGAAATATAATTAGTTAAAAGTCTTAATATAATAGAAATTATTATATTGAAACAATTTAAACGCTGGTCGTTTTTAGATGAAGAAGCTTATTCTTACCTGGATATTTTGTTAAGAAATGCGCAAGTAATATGTGGACGTCCAAGTCAATTAAAATAATTAAATGATAATTTTTCATAAACTATAGAATAATATAAGATAATAACTTTAAATAATATTTTTCAAGAACTGGATCCGGAGCCTATAAACTATTTTAATTTTATTTTATTTTTCTTGTGGGAAACTTTTATTTTATTTTAAAAGAACGTTATCATTTTTATAAAACTTTTAAAG
Organism: Epiperipatus broadwayi; assembly: GCA_028023455.1. Taxonomy (NCBI): domain Eukaryota; kingdom Metazoa; phylum Onychophora; class Udeonychophora; order Euonychophora; family Peripatidae; genus Epiperipatus; species Epiperipatus broadwayi. Next base: position 1,634,435 of record JAQFVV010006213.1, on the reverse strand, counting down.
AAACCACATGATAAACAGGAAAAGGAAATGGTGTTTTAGTGAATTTATGCCTAGGATTAAAGAACTATATGGTGGAAAAGAAGACATCGCTGGAGTTACGTAATATGAATTCTGTTTATTTATCTAACATAAAAATTAAATATTATTAATTTATTAAAAATAAGATAGGTACATTTCTTAAAATAATAACTAAAAATAATATAATAATTAATTATATAAGTTTATTTTATAATTAATATAACACGTAATATATTAAAGAATGATTGTGAGTGTAAATGTGAATTATTTTATGAAGCTGTAATTCCGAAGAATATTGGAAGATGGACTGTACATTAAATCATTGCTTATGGTAAAAATTTTATAATAATAATAATTTTGATGTATTTAATATGTTTTCTTTAGATCAACCAAATGATATGATATTGTTGAATGAATGTATAAATATTTTAAAATACACACATATTATATTGGCAGTGACAGTTTTATTTAAATATGCATAATTTGAATTTATGATATAAATACGATGCAACATTACATAAGAAGCTTAGAAATAATTATATGATTCTTTCGTAAATAAATTTTAATATTTTGTTTATGTTACAGTATTAGAATTATATTTGTTATTCATAAATAATTATTTTATTGCAAGTTAGGAAGAGATTTTAAAAGTCTATATTTTATTTTTATTTTATTGGATAAATTAAGTTAAGTTTTATGTAGAAGTTTATACTTGAGTTGAAGATTTACCGAATATAGATGATGAAGTATAAATAGTTTGGATAATTAGTATTTATTTAAATTTGATGATTGTTTTTCCGGAAAGTTTAAATAAGTTTTAAAGGATGTTATTGTAGAAAGAAAGTTATTAAGAAGAAGTAGAATAACACATAAAGTAAAGTAATAATTTTACATAGAAAAGAATCATAGAATTTATCTAATGTAATACTATATGAATTTGAAATTGATGAATAATTTAAATATTATTATATTAACAGTACAGATATGTAATGCATATTTGATAAAACATGTAGCATGAATTGCATTAAATGAAATATAAATTATAATCAATTATTGTTATTACATTACAAAGATACATTAGTTTCTATATTATGCTATTAGAGTAATACTGATAGTAAAATAAACACATACTAGTACATAATGAAATAAGTAACAGTAATACTTAAGTGATGTAGCAATTTAATTAGTAAAGTTTAGTTGTTTACATATGCTACATAAATATTGTTTACATAAATTTTTCTGTGTAATAATTGAAGTTCACTGATATTTATTTAAAGTTTAAGTTTTAAAAGCATACTTCAATGTTATTAGTACAGCATTAAAAGAATGTATAATTACTTATTGGGAATATGAGTTAATAACAGTGTAAACATATTGTATTATGATTTTCTTATTTTTATTTTCTTTGTTTTCCTAATCTTGAACTGTAAATATTGTAAATAAATTTTAGTTGAAGTTAATGTAAATAAATTTGTTTAATTTGTTTTAAAAGTGTGTCGAGTTCATTATTTTACACCACAGCATTTGACAACAGATAATTTGAATAAACATAATATTTGCACAATATGAATTTATTATTATTATTTAGAAATAAACACAATATTTTCTTAATATTATTTTATAAGAATTGAATTGACATTAACATATAATATTATAATGGTCATAGGGTAATTAGAATGCACATTATAAGAGTACAATATTATTTATTGCCACAGATTATTGAATTATAAGATTTTGATCTATTCCAAAATTAAGATGCTATATGAAAATAAAAGATATACATATGATTATTTATTTAATGATTGATGATATAACAGAAATAGATAAGATTAAGTTATACTCTAAGACTAGTATTGTATATTATTATGAGAATAAGTTAGGTGTATTTAGGTTTGATATAAAATCCCTTATCATACTTATTTACATGAATTATTATTACCTTAAAATTGTTAGAAGAGCCTGAGATTATTTAATTATATTTTCTTAATAAAAGTTAAGATTTATTTATTTATTACATTTAAAGATAGTTTATTTTATTTAAAAGCCATAAGAATGCTGTAGATGTAGTAGTAAGTTAGTAAGGAGGTAATAGTATTCTTATGCCATTGAGACAGTGTCTTGGGAGGTATTGACTCAATGTAAATCTACTTATTACTTTGTAACTTTACTTCACAGTCTCATGATTTTGATAAATACTTATTTAATTAGTACATACTATAGAACTATATTGATTTTGATAATTGATAATAAATTTAATTAGAATATGATAGTATAAAAGTAAATTAAAAATAGATATGCAAATTTTAATTAGGCATTATAATTTAATTGAGCTAGTTATATTTCAAACTATATTATACATCGAGAAGTAAGGGTACAATATATATTGAAAATTTAATAAAATTTTCTGTATATTTTTTAGATAAATTTCATTTATGATGTAACCGAAAAAACTACTAATTAAAATTGGTGTTGCAAATTGAAATCACACCATTTAATAGCTTATATAAGGGTTGGCATGATTTCAATTTGCAACACTAGTTATTAATTGATGTTTTGCCTGGTTATATACAGACAACACTTGTTAAATTATCAATATTTACATCTAAAAGTTCATGAAAATCTTCTAATTATCATATATAGTCAATGAAAATTAAATTAATTAAAACAAATATACATATATATATATATTGTCTGAAAAACAACTTATCTAATTGAAATATTAAACAGCATGATAAAGGATTTCTGTTTTTTTCATTTAATATATATACATTTCACAAATAACTTTAAATGTAGAATAAATTATGTTGACAAAGACAAGTGCCAAAAATAAATTCATATTATTAAATTCTCATAATGCCTTCTTAGTTTAAATTTAAAAACTAGTTGCCATGCAGAGGTAGATGTTTACCTGTGAGTAAAAAGAAATTCCTCAAATGCTGAGGCCAATTCTGACCACATGCCTTGAAAATCAGCTTCTAAAAAAAGAGCAAGAACAAAGATTAAAAACAATGTATATAATCTAAATGCAATACAAAACTGAAAAACAAGGCTACAATTTATAATAATAAATACTTAAAATCATAATATACTTTTCATATTTCTTATATATATATACACCTGGGTCTCTTTTTACACGGATTTATTTAATGCAATTTTGAAGTTACGCGATTCATGTTTCTTCGGAAGTCTAACTCTGATAATGCGCTATTACTTTAAATAATAAATTTCGCACACTTACGTCATATTGAAAGTAATAGCACATTATTGGAATTCGACTTTCATCTTAGTAATTTCAATATTTTCAATGCTTTATAATAGTAAGATTTTATGCAATAATGAAATTAAAATCATGATTTCCACATTTTATGTATACACACATTAAATTTTACAAGATTATAATGTAAATTTTTTCAAACATTGTGCGTGTTAATTTTTCATTTAAATCACATTCTGTTTTTGCTTTTTAAAAAAGAACGTAATCAATTATTAATCATTTAGTGTCCGCAAGTTTATTTTTAATTATTTTCTTATTAATGACACTAATCACGAATGTGCTCTTAAATTCCAACGAGAGCTAAATGGTTGTATGTCTGGATATCGCGAGCTTCATAAACAATTAATAAAATCATCATATCAAAGATTAATTACTAATTACGTTGTCACCAGAAAACCATCAACACAACATGAGAGTAAAGTTGGCACTAGTTGTATTTTCTCTTGTGAAGAATCTGATTTTTTACCAGTTTGCAAATGAACCTGTTTATTGGCAAGCAGCGAAAATAATTAAAACGTGTATAAAAAATGTCAATTACTGTACTGTAAATTATGCATAAAAATATATTATTTTGAATAAAATTAAATATTATAGTTAAAAAAAGTTTGTCTTTGTATCAATTTTTTTCAAATTTGAAATTTTTTATTAGTCATATTTTATTTCCTTATTTTTTTTTGCACGAATTTTTGAAGTAATTTTACGTTGGTGCTTTGCTTTTACGTGATTTTTGAAAAATCAGTCTGTATCCCCCCCTTTTTCAAGGTAAGTTACGTCTATTTTTGTGCTATTTCATTTGCGCGTGTTTTCTGAGGAACCTATCTATCGCATAAAATGAGACCCAGGTGTATATAATTTATAAAATATTTTTATATTAAAAAAGTTTGAGAATAGAAAAATCTGCAATAAAAATGACATTGAAGATTAACATTGACATTTACAGTATATATTCTGTGATTAAATTCATTGCATAGATTTTACTGCTTTGTTGTAACAAATAAATATTTTACAAAGAAGTTATTTTAATTGTTTTAAAAATACCTTGAAAAAATTTAACCATCTTATAATATTGATAACTAAAATAATGTTTTCAATATTTAGGTTACTGGTAAAAATGAGTGGCTCCAAGTCAAAATATTTGTAGAACTCACAAGTAAAAAAAAAAAAAAATTTTTTTTTTTTTGCAGTTTCTGGCTAGATAAAAAAGTTATTGTGCTCAATTGACATTTTTGTGCTTGAACATCAATACATTTTTTGAGCAATATTTAAAATTTAAAAAAATGTATACCATAACATTAGATGCCATTAAAAAATATATGAAATAAAAATATTTATTCCAAAACTTTTAGTTCATGATCAAAAAGAATTGAATTTAAACAATATTCATTGAACAAAATTAAAAATAATTTACTAATGTAATTTATTAATGAATATTGCTTAAAAAGATAAGTAAATAAAAAGTAAAATTAAACAATTTAGATTCATAACTTAGATCTATTTGAAAATGAAGAAATCTTGTATTTCATATGTGGCAAAAAATATGGTAAAAGTTGTACCATTTTGTAAGTTATTTCACAAACTACGGTTTATTACACATGACGACATAAAAGTATTAGATATTAAATGATTTGTCATTATTGTTTTCATGTTAACTTTCCTTAAATGATATGCATTCAATGCAGAATTATAAATTTTTTGCTTTTATATTTTGTACACAGTGATTTAACAATTCAACTTTTTAAATAAAAAAATATGCTATGAAAACTAAATACATGCTACATTAGAATGGCTGAGATAAAACGTTTGAATATTAGAACCTTTTAACCATATTTTTTTGTTACCATTTATTTTAAAGATAAATTTATAGTAAGGAAGTGCAATTTATATATATGCTGTACACAATTAAGAATCAATATGCATTATAGATATTTATATACTATATCCATAAACACATTTTGATTTGATTTTTGAACAATTATCATTTTCATTAATGACTATGCTATGAAAATTGTAGACTTTGTGTATATTTTTTTTGATATCATAATGGCTGACATAAAAGCACCTGTAAAATAAATTTTTTTGAATTTTTGGATTTTTTTCTAAACATAATTGGGTAAAAAAAAATTCAATTCAATTATCTTTTTCATCTTTTATTTTTATTTAAATAATTTTATAATTATGATAACAATGTTATTTTGTTAATAACATTTTGCAGAAAATATTCAATTGCTTTTTAAAAAACACTGTTCAATAATTTATATAAATATATCTTAAATCTTAAGTTCTTTTCCCAAAGACAGGCTGAGTAAGTCTTCCTGCCTGCTTTAAACACAATTTTGGTAGCATATTGATATTTAGAGCTACATCATAAACTTTATTAAATTCTTTCCATTCTTAAGATATATAGTATATAAATTGCGGCAGAAAGGTCTTAGCTGACAATAATCATGTATTCATGTTAATCAAGAATAAATTTAAAAAGTAATTAAAATAATAGAATGATAGAAATATTTAAAGGTTGTGTTTGAAAATTTTTTTTATTGTGTAATAACAATTACTTTAGGAGTATCATCAAAAAATGGAAAATAATGAAATCTATTATACAGTTTTTTTTCATATAAATTATAATAAAAATATCATATATAACAGTTATATATATATATTGTAATGGGCCGGGGATTTAGTCAGGAGAGAGGGAAGCACATCCTACTATGGTCAGACTTTGGTTTTTCAGGTAGAATGCAAATGATTATGCGATGAAATACATAACCTATAATTGTATCTACTTCTAATAGACTAGCTCTACATGATTTATTAACATAAATACAATTTGGGTTAGTTCATCCATTCTCACCCCTTTCTGGCTCTGTTATACCACAGTTTTCAAACTCAGGGAGTAATTGCTTTTGACTCTCTTAACAGAGAACAAACTCACCCTAATTAGCAACTGTTACATCTCTATATAGATGATAATTGATTATTTAAACTCTATAAATATGGTGGTGGGTATAAAAATAATGATGAGCTAGAGACCAGATTAAAGCAACAAATTCTTTTAACATTTATTGATAACAACAAAAAAAACAACAAATGTTTAATAATACTGAATTATATAATCTGCTATGTCAAGGATGAGCTTCTACCACATTGTCATCTAATAATGATAATAATAAAAATTCTTATCCCTCAATTTTGGCATCAGTTATTTATAAAGACATATATATATAATATTTAAATAACCGCGAATCTAACTGGCTAATCAATCCTATTTACAGTCGCATCATAAAAATCCTAGTTATCCAGTTCATATTGATTGTGGTAAATTTTCTTGGAGCCCCCTCTATCTATAGACATCCCTAACATTAATTGAAAAAAAAAGCATCCATGAGGTGTTGTTAATCACTTACACAAAAGAAACACATAACAAAGGTTAGTTAACAATAAAGAAACTAACATCAATTATGTCCTATTTTATAGTGTAGGTGCTTAATGTGGGATAATATTGAAATCTTATCTTTTATTTCATATGCTGTCAATGTCAATTTGGTTGGGAAGGCAAGCTGCTCTAGATTTTATTTAATAAGAAAAAAACAACATCTAGCTAAATCTAATAATTTCCCCCTCCTTACTCTCACAATAAATCCTTCCAAAAAAATGTGAACACATTTGCTTCCAAGTGTGGAAATGAAAATAAAAAAATAACAATAATAAAAAATGAAAATTTTTAATCATTTATATTAGTTAAAGTTTGATGAGTCTGCTGGAAATGTCTTTCATATTATTAGTCCATCATTTTCAAAATAGATCTCTCTGGATAAAAATGGAACACTGTTCCCCTGAAAAGTGGCATTCTCCTGCTTAGAACGATAATATAGGAATCCTGTCCAGATGATTTTCTCTTGAATTAGATGGAGTCATCTTGTAAAAGACAATGGATGTTCTTCAGGCTTTACAGCAATGAACAGATGAAATCACTGTGCTTTCATAGCTCTGGTGATGGCATTCTATCCCCTATGTTATCATTGCTTTTATGATATAATTATATACGTAGTTTATTCGATTCCAGTTGAGTATGTAGTAGTGATATATATATATAAGAAAACAATTATTTACTTTCTTTCTCTTCAATTGCTGATAACTTTATTTTTCTTTTCTTCTTGCATAAATACAATCAAAGTTTCTAAGAAAAAAAATTTTTTTTTGCTTCTTCAAATTAACTTGGCTATTTATACATTTTTAATTTACAAAGAAATTAAGTCATATGTCACATGACCTATTTTAACAAGTTTATGTTACAAAAGCTCTTAACAAGCTTTGCAGAATATCTCTGACCCCAGATCGGTTTTTGCTACTGGCTTCCTCAGTGAGGTGCTACAATAACCCTAACCCCAGACCGGTTTTTTCTACTGGTTTCCTCAATGAGGGGTTAGGATAAACTGGTCTAGGGTTGGGGATATTTTGCAAAGCTTGTTAAGAGCTTATTTGCAAGCTCTCTCTATAAAATTTTCCAATTTAATTTGCTAGTTTGGCTTCTACTAAGTTTAATGCTATCTCAAATAGATTTAATTCCAAATACATACATACATCTTTGCATTTGAATTTTTAAGCATAATGAAGTTGGCTTTTATTTAGCAAAAGCATTATTTTGAAAAAAAAAAGGATGAAGATTCGAATTGCTTTTATATAGCATGGAGTTTGAAAGTGAGATTAACTCATTTCCATCTTTTGATATATTGAATCCTGCATTTCCTTACATAGTGACATAACTTCCTATTATATATATATATATATATATATATACTTTCAGTAATGGTATTAAAACAATTATTAATGAAGTTTTAATTTCATTACTGCATTTGGTTGCTACATGATTAATTTTAGATTAGGTTATCATTTTGTGCATCTTATCTAAACATCTTGTTTTAATCTAATTAATGACATGCAACACAAGTTTCTAACTTTGGTGTTAACATACATATATGTTTGATTGATTGTTCTTTAGAGTGTTTAACCTAATTATTTAATGATTTTTATAATCTTTTTTATTACAGTAGAAAAATTAAGTTGCTATGGAATTTAGTATTTTAGCTTTTAAAAAAAATTGTTGTACATATATGTATCTAAAAAAATGACACTGGTATGTGCTTAGAAATTTATTAGTTAAGCAAATATTTTTCATGCTCCAATCTGTAGGATGGGCTAACACAGGATGATGTGACAGGGTTGTAAGCCATCCTTACAACTCCCATTTCCTTATAGGGTTAAAATTATAACTTATGATTAGAATTTTAATAACACATATATGAGTAGGTGTCTGTTTGATGTTGGATTGAGTTTGGTTTCAAAGAAGGGTTTTAAAAGTTCACTCCAATGTTGCTTATATTTTATCAGCTAGTTTCTTGTGCTACTTCACAATTTCTTTTTATGGCTAGGTCATATCATTTAAGGCGTGATCTGAACTTAGGGATTTTGATGGTTATAATATATATTTATATATTAATAATTATTCATAAAAACTATTTTGGCACAAGGTTTTTTTCAAATATATATTTTTGTGTTTTATATTTAATAGTTATACATATGTTTTGTATTATATTGTATGCTATGTAAATTATGAATTGCTAATTAAAATGAAGATGAGGTAATGTTAATATTTAATCTTAAAAAAGGGGTAGATATGAGTCACTGATGATTAAATTCATCATTATTGTTTTCAAAGGTATTAAATGATATTATAATTGCAATATTGAACTTCAATATTGTGGTGATAAAATTATTACCATTTATTTTAAAATATGTTAAACAGCCTTATATATATATATTTAGTTTATTAATTTTATATCGTAATTTCAGAATAGTTGAACAGCACAGTTAACCAATATTAAGTCTAAAAAAGGAAAGGATTTTAATAACATGAACCTAAAGTTTGTATATTTTACTTTTAGAATATAAACAATTTATACATAGATGGCTGGTAGGATTCCATTAAATTCATTGTGTACATGGTAAATATATTTATAACTGATCATTATCATTATGAATAAAAATATTGAGTGAATCTGTGAGAGCGAGTACTAAATTAGTGTTCATGGTTGATGATGGGTGGAGATGACCATTTTACAGCTGTGAATTTTCTGTTAAATGTACCTGGTTTTTCATTTTATACTGGAATTATTGTATTAGAAAGTGGTTAGTATGCTGCAGTGTCATGGAGATATTATATGGTCATGATCTTAATGAATATGCTTGGGATGGTATGATATATTAAGGAAGTTATTGCTCTCTTATGTATTTTCTTGTATCCATATAGGTGCTGATAGACACCTGGATATTTCATTCAAGTATATTCAGACATGACCCTAGACTAATAAAATTATTGTCAATGCAGACTTGACTCTTTAATGTCCATGTTGGTAATGTTACCCTGTACATCGGGCGATAAGTCATTGTTGTATAAATGTTTATTGTCCATTAGTGTTTGATGATGAATAACTTAGGGAAGATATGCAAGATATATTTTTACAGGTTAAATGAATATTTGTAATCCAGCTAACCTCAAATGTAATCTAAATTAAAGTAATGCACTAAGGAAATTATTGAAACTAATAGTGCAATCCGTTCGCTCTAATAGACTCTAGGTTTTGTAGCTGTTTGTTTTTTGCTTGATAAAAATAATAAATTTAATCAATATTGATAAATATCTTATGGATAGATTAGAGACTCCATAAACAAGGGAATCAGGTATGAATGCCATTCATATTTATTTGAACCTATTCATACTTATTTGAACCAATGGAAAGTATGTAACTGTGATTAATTAGTATGTTAATTTTGCTGGTTCTTAAAATGAAATAATTTCCATAACAAGATATTATATTATCAAACTTATTATCATTTTATTATAATTTTTTTTTATGAACACAAATAATGCTCACTTATAATATTATTTTGGATTATCTTGGCAAGAACCAGTATTTCGCTGTGGACATTTAATATTGTATTTTGTTTTAATATTAAAATTATTTTTTTTGATGTATGTACCATCTGTAAATAAAATGTAAATATTAGTGTAATCTTTGTAGTATGCTAGTTATTGCTGTTGCAATCATGATTATTCCAAATCATTAATCACCAATTCAGTTAATTTCTAGCCATTACAGTTTAATGGAAATGTTATTGATTATGTATTTCAGTTTCATCAGCAATACATCATTACAATCATAAATGCTGATTATCACATATTCTTTGGGAATGGCGAAATAAGATTATTTAAATTATTTAATGAGTGATTAATAGAATCCAAGGTTATTTTCCCGTTATAATCAAATACCTGTAGCATGGTTTAAGCACTGTGGTTTATGCATAATTCAATCAATAGAAAATATAATATGTTAGTTGTCAAATCAATTAATTTCTGATGTGGTATTGTTCACTATGTAAATCATTTTAGCATCGCAACCAGATAAAAGACCCAAGCCAGACTATTAGTTATAAGGTCTCATAGTTATACTGGTGCCTTAGTACATTGAGTGGCAGTAAAATGAACCCTCTTGCCTAACTTAAGTATGCCTCGATTTCATATCAAAATTAGAACTCTGAAATATAGATATGATGTTTTATTATTTAAGTGTATCATACAAGATGTAGCAAATAAGACCAGAAGGCAAGATTTCTTGGTGTGCAACAATTTCACTGATGACCAATAGTTGGAAACAGTTGGTTACAATATATATTGTACCACCAATGAACAGTCTTACATGTTTGTAAATTTTATAAAAGTAAAATGTTAATATAAAATAATTTATAAGTAGTTAAAGGATTTTAAACAAAAATATTACAGAACTATTTATCAAGAAATGATTGAAGTAAAAATCTCATTTAAGAAATAATTTAGAAGAATTTAAAAAAAGTTTAATTTAAATAGTTTTTTTTAATAATTGCAGATGGTCAAAAGGCAAAACACTGCATCATTTATTAGTATAAGTTTACTAGTTTAAATTTTAAAAAAAGTAACTGGAGGGGGTAGAAGTTTAACTAAATAAAAAGTCAAAATAAGAATTCTCTCTTTTCATGAATTTTATATAAAGAAAATAAAAAGAAAATGTGTGTGTGTAAAATGAAATTGGGTTAATATGTACAAGGAAAGCATATAATATAAACTTAAATTTTCTCAAAGTTCTGTTCGACTGATAAATAAAAGTATGGAAACAATAACTAAAATACAGTAAATAAAAACAATGGGAAATAATTAAACCGATATCTTATCCAAAGTTAGATTAATCTATGCAAATATGCAGATCAAAATACAATAGCTATATAATTAATAAAATTAATTAAAATAGATGGCAGCGATAATCAGAGGAATAAGGACTCACATAATAGGAGTGAAAATCTATTCTAGCATTCTGTCTCTTGTGACTCTTATTGATAGCAATCGTGAAATTAAAATTGTGATCATATTATTAACATGCAATGCTAAGCAGTTACTGAAGTAGGAAATGTCTATCTTAAATGAACATAGGATTCAGCCAGGAACTACAACCATTAAACAAATCCAAAATCCAACTGGTTGGTAATCCAAATTCATACAGTAGGAGAGAGCAAGAAGCCATATCTCTCAGAGTACAGAGTGACAAAAATCGCAGGTAATTGTCAATTTCACATTCCATTCATAGACTGATAATTGTATAAAAGACTGTTAAATATTGAAAACAATAGCAATCTTTGAGTGTTCCCTATAATTAGCTTTAAGTGTTTTCTATAAATAAGTATTCCCTATAAGTATCATAAACTCTAGTATGTGCATGCATATTTAATCTTTCATAAAATATTTAATTGATATGTGCAAAGCTTTCCTGTAGGTAACAAATTACATTTCAAGTGTGTGTGCATATTCAGATTTATAATATGTAATTGAATCAATCTTTATTATTATGTATTTTATTAAGAGTGTGATTAAAACAAATGTAATGTTTTTGTTATAATATTTTAGTATTATGTTTTTTAAAATACCTTAAAATAAATTATCTGTCTGCTAATTACTTTTGGTCAGTTTCTTTTTTTTAAATAATGATACCACTAATAGCCAGTCTTTAGTTAAGTATAGACATTAAGCAGTCTATTATATTTTCTTTCCTACAATTAAATAAAGAGCTAGCAGGATAAATCAGGTGCTAAATTTGTTTAACTGTCAGCCAGGCATGCTAATTATATCTTGTGATTAGCTGGCGCTTGAGGCCTTTTCCTTAAAATGAATAGAAATGCTTTGGATGACAGGGGTTTGAATTTAGCAGTTGAGAAGTTCTGTAAACTGAAAATGTGGCTGCGGGTTATGCCTTGTATAGCTTCGGTCTGGCTATAGGTACCTCTGAATATTATACTTCTCCACCTGGTGTGCTGCATTGAAAGAGTGCATCTGGAGTAGATCGAGATTTAATATAATCACAGTGATTCTATCCTGCCCACTTCAAATGGCTTTTCCAATGTGGGTTCTGAACAGTCATAAGTGATAAGCAATTATAAATGTAAATAAATGCAGAATTAAAAGTTAAAAATAAGGTTTTGGAAGAAATGCTAAATCACGTTCTTATAATACAAAAGTGGCATAGTGGAAAAAGAGAATGACCAAAAGCAGATAAATTGTAATAAATATAAATGAAAAAAGAGAGTATAAAGAGATAGATATTTCAGGTAGATTAATGGTATCGAGGACAAGGTGGGGAGAGAAAGGAATAAGGGGGTTGGTGGCAGCAGTCACATGCTTCGTTTAAGAAAAAAAATATTTGAAGTAGAAAGAAAAAATTTGTTTTGAAAATGAGAATATAAAAGCGTTGATAAAAGTGATAAGAAATGTGGCAAAAATTAGTAAAGAGAATAGAAAGGTTATGTAGTCATAGCCTGATTTTTGTAAGCCATTCTTTGTGCAAACAGATAGCAGTGGGTTCAGGTTGGGGGCTACTCCATCTCAAATACAAGAAGGGGTTCAGCATGGAGTTCTTTTCTTTATTAGCCAACTATTAAAGGGTCCAGAAATAAACTACACTGTAACTGAGAAGGAAGTCTTAGCAATTGTATGGGTGTTCAAAAGATTCTTGATAGGATCCAAGGTAATTGTAATTACTGATCACAACAGCCTCGAATTCCTAAGCCATATCTTTCTTACAAACAGCCAGTTAATAAAGTGCAGCTTATTTCTTAAGAACTCAATTATAGTGTGAGATGTCAAGGTAAAGAAAATGTTGTGGTGGACACGTTAAGCTGATATCCTGCAGTACAGGAGTAGCATCATTTGAGTTGTGATGGCATATGTATCACCATGACAGAAGTCAATGAAAGCAATGAGGTAAAAATGACCTTCAGAAATTAAAAGAGCGGCAAAGTGAGGATGGTGATTGCGAGCAAATAATGAAGTATTTATGTCACCAACCTGTGATAAAAACTGGAAATAATCCATTATGGAGAAATAAGAAAAACTATTGCCTAAAAGGAGGGCTCTTACAGCATAAAATAAAAAAAAAATAAACAAAAGTGTATCATTATTCTGGTAGCCATGAAGAAACCTATAGTTAATAATATATATGGACATTATAAGGCAGGTAACTTTGAGGGATAGTTGAGTCATTGGTTCTAATGGCCAGGAAGATATTCCAGTATTTTAGATGTCATAGACAAGTGTACCATATGCTCAAAAACTAAACCCCTTAATGGATCTGGGGTGGGGACATTGAGGCCTATATACGCTCAACAACCAAATAGTTTATTAGCAACAGACTTTTATACAGACATCTGCCTCCATTTAATAAAATGAAATACCTCATTGTGACTAACAATGCATTATCAAAGTTGGTGGCTGTATATCTTGTGACCAGGCAAATGCAAAGTAAAAAATACGGATGTTGGAGCAATAGCACATTGGAACTGTGGGAATCCCAGATAAAATGTTGTCTGATCATGAGATGCTGTTTGTATTTGATGAGTGAAAAAAATAAATGGAGACATGGAATAAAACACATACTTACATCAAATCATAACCTGCAGTCCAATCCATGTGAATGGGTCATGAGGAAATTGAGGTGTCTATTTCATGTATACATACATGATAATTACTGGAGGTCAGTGAAGGAAATACCATGGATACTTAATATGATAAATTGGTCAAAAATGAGTCTACAGGGTTTGAACCTGTCCGACTTCACTTTGGGAAGGATATACCCTACACATTAAAGACCAGCCTACCAGTCGGAGCAGAGCTGATAGATAAAAGTAAGGATGCTGAACAAACATGAATTAGGCTAAGGAAGATGGGTGAAGTTAAGGCAGAAGGGGACCAAGGATGGATTTATGGTAGGAGACAAGGTCATAAGAATTAACCCTGTAAGCCACCCTGAAAAACCCATTTATAAGAAGTTCCAACCAATTTATGATAGTCCTTATATAATATGAAAATACAGTAACAACACATTTGTTGAGGCATAGGGCATGGAGAAAAAGGGAACATATAATGCCCGGTCATTAAGAATAATAAAAAGAAAAAAGGAACCACCGGACAGACAGTTAACAAAGTATAATAGTGGGCCGTAATTGTAGGTCAAGAAAAATTAAAATAAAACTTTGGAATACATGAAAAGGTAGAAACCTAAATAAAACAAATAATTGTTAGTAATTAAAGAAGAAAGTATAAGTAATTATTAAAGAAAATGGTCAAAAAGACACAATTTACTCTCAGACGGAGGGTGGATTAATGTACTGCTAATGAACAGTGTTAAATGTTCATAAATTTTATAAAAGTAAAATGGTTAATATAAAAGAATTTATAAGTAGTTAAAGGATTTTAAACAAAAATACTATGGAATTATTTATCAAAAAATGATTGAAGTAAAAATCTCGTGTAAGAAATAATTTAGAAGAATTTAAGAAAAGTTTAATTTAAAGAGTTTTTTTATAATTGTAGCAAAATGTTGCATCATTTATTAGTACTAGTTTTAAAAAAAAGCAATTAGAGAGGGGAGAAATTCAACTAAATAAAAAGTCAAAATTAGAGTTCTCTCTTTTCATGAATTTTACATAAAGAAAATAAAAAGAAAATGTGGGTGTGTAAAAGTGAAATTGGGTTAATATGTACAAGGAAAGCATATAAAATAAATTTTCTCAAAGAATGTTCGACTGATAAATAAAAGAATGAGAACAATAACTATAAAATGCAGTAAATAAAAACAACGGAAAATAATTAAAACGATATCTTATCCAAAGCCAATTAATCTAGGCAAATATGCAGATCAAATTACAATAGGGATATAATTAATAAAATTAATTAAAATAGATGGCAGCGATAATTGGAGTAACACTAAGGACTCAATAAAAGAACTAAAAATCTATCATTCTAGCATTCAGCCTCTCGTGATGCTTAATTAATAGAGATCATGAGATTAAAATTGTGATCATATTATTAACATGCAGTGCTAAGCAGTTACCAGAGTATGTGGCTAGCCTCCAGTCCTGGCCCTCCAGAACCTCAGAAACCTGCTATCTAAGAGCCATGCTCATATAAGGATCTGAGCAGTAGGAAATGTCTATCTTCATGAACACAGGAATCAGCTAGGAGCTACAACTATTAAACAAATCCAAAATCTAACTGGTTGGTAATCCAAATTCATACAATAGGAAAGAGCAAGAAGCCATATCTCTTGCAGTACCAAGTGATCAAAATCCTAGGTAATTTTCAATTTCATATCCCATTCATAGATTGATAATATTCATATAAAAGACTGTGTTAAACTTTGAAAGCAATAGCAATCTTTGAATGTTCCCTATAATTAACTTTCAGTCTCTTCTGTAAATAAGTGCAAAGCTTTCCTGTAGGTAACAAATTATATGAAGTGTGTGTGCATATTCAGATTTATAATATGTAATTCAATCAATCTTTATTATTAAAACAAATGTAATGTTTTTGTTATATTTTAGTATTGTTTTTAAAATACCTTAGAATAAATTATCTGTCTTCTAATTACTTTTGGTCAGTTTCTTTTTTTAAAATAATAATACCATTACTATCCAGTCTTTAGTTAAATGTAGATATTAAGGGGAGCTAACAGGATGAATCAGACACTAAATTTGTTTACCTGTCAGCCAGGCATGCTAATTATATCTTGTGATTAGCTGGCACATAAGGTCTTTTACTTAAAACAAATGGAAATGTTTTGGGTGGCAGGGGTTTGAATTTAGCAGTGAAAAAGTTCTGTAGTCTGGAAATGTGGCTGCAGGTTATGCCTTGTATAGCCTTAATCTGGCTATAGGTACCTCTGAGTATTATACTTCTCCACCTGAGGGACCAGTGTGCTGCATTGAAAAAGTGCATCTGGAGTGAATTGTGATTAAATATAATCATAGTGATTTTATCCCACCCTGTTCAATTATTAATGGAAAGTGGACAGGACAACATGTTGGTGTCAAATATATAATGTTAAGTAAACTAAGGATTGAACTGTATTTGTTAATGCCAATTTTATGTAATAGAACTAGATAAAGTATTGGATACTAGGAAAGTGGATAATATTAGTTAATATTGGATGACTACCATATTAAGAGACAAATTAATTATATAGGAATAGGGATAATGATCAAAGTCAATAAGATATTTCCTATAAATTTTTGTAATTTCCAATGAAATTAGACTTATGAAAGAGATTTGTTAAACATTTTGCTTAGATCATAGCTTTGAATGTAGCAGAAGTATGACCCCCCAAAAAAAAGAAAAATAAATTTTGAGGCTTTAGAGATGCAGATTTATACAAAAGTGAAAAAGTAAATAACATTTTTTATCAGTTAGAATATAGATGAAATAATGCTAAGTATTTAAAAACCCCATAAGCTATATATAAATTAACTATCAGTAAAGTAAAATGTAGAATGAACTCATTTCATTTTAGCTTTGGTCATGCATGTGAAAATATCAATAAATGGTATGCTTATATATGATCAAAGCTAATTTGAAGGTGAGCTTAACTTCTACATTTTTACTGACAGTTAAATTACATATAGCTTGTTGGATAAGCTGAGGAATTATGAAAGATATTCTGGCTGATAAAAAGAAACAAAAGAAGAAAAAAGTTGAATGATAAATTAAAAACATAAATTAAGTATTGTAACTGGTTAGGTTATGGCATTCGACAACATAGTTGTATGTGTGTAAATATATATATATAAAGTTGAAAGGAAAAATAGAAATAAATACAGACAAAAATTTTATAGATATTTTTCTCCATTTCCTGGAAGAAAATAATCAGAGTAAAAGATTAAATAATATTGGATTTAAAATAAAATTTTATTATAAATTAAACAGTTTAAAAAGGTCTAAATAAATATTAATATTGTATTCTGATTTTGAAACTAAAAGCAAGTATGTTTCTGGCAATTGTAACAATATCTATTGTCTACTTTAAAAAACTTTGATAAAACTGTCAAACTAGATTTCAAAGGGGTTAGAGAGATAAAAAGTTTTTAATTAATGTATTTTTGTCACCCTAATATAAAAAAAAGTGGATATAAAAGCAGTAGTAGTTTATTGTTTTTAAAATAGTTTGGCTAATATTTTGAGAAGCAGTTGAGAGAGTTGGTTGGTTTCTAGAGCTATGCAGATACCTACCATGAATCAGATGTAACTGAATTGAGACAGTAGATCCAGTAAGGGTCTACTAGTTCACTATGTAGGAGTTTAGATATACTTTGAAGGTAGACCCAATTTCTTTGTATCCATCTATAGCTGACATAGTATTAGACTGCTGGCCTGAAGTCTCAGTGGAACCAAGTGAAAAACAACAGCTGATTATTTCCTGATGATGAGAATACCTGGACTGTACCTTTCCTGATGAGACAATCCAGGACTGGACCCCAGTAAGAAAAACTCAGTTGATGAGTTAGTTATATGTATGCTGTGTCTATATGCAAGTAACCACAGATCAATGCATCATGTCATGTTTATATAAAGTGAGTTGTTTTAAAATAATTCATTAAAAATCTAACATTTTAAAAGTGATAGACATATATAAAATAATATTATTTTTAATTGTTTAAAATCTCTATTTTAAATTTAAAAATATTATAATTGAAAGTGGGCTGCAATGGTGATATCCATATAGAGAGAGTGATATTTTAAATTTTAGTGATTCCTTAAATGACATTTAAAAATATAACTCAAAGTGCAAGTAATAATTTTACTTGGATTAAAAGTAAAAAAAAATAAAAAAGTAAAAGGTTAATGGATGATTCCATATTCCAAAGAAAGACATTATAATTAATTAACCTGTGATACTAATATGTATATCTAGAACAATACTAGTTTAAATTTTATCTAAAACAAAAAAAAAGAGGATTTCAAAAATCTTTTGTTAGAGTGATCTGTCAAAAATTGACTTTATTATTTTTTTTTTAAAAACAACAACTTATGTTTAACAGCTGATTCAAATTAATATTTTTTTATGTTACTTATGTATATGTGAATTTTAAATACACTTAATATTATGAAAAGTATATTTTGAATATTTTTTATTATTTTATCAAATTAAAATATGTAAATGTCAGTGTGCACACACACACACACATATGTAAAATTTTAATCAAATTTTGTTTTATATGATGACTGAAATATATCCATCAAATGTACTGAACATCTGTGTGTGTATATATCAACAAGTGTCATATAGACACGTATAAGTAAATTTTAATCATTTATGGTATTTTTATTCAACTTAAAATTTTAATTATTTATTTTTATAATTATGTTATGAGCATTCAAATATGTCCAGAAATTATACAGTATGTCTGCGTGTGGATATAATCAGAAAGCTTATATGTGTGTAGCCTTAATTTAGAGAGCTTAACTTCCTTATTTTTTGTTATTAATAAACTTGTATTCAATTATTCAAATTATCCAGTGTACTTTATTCTAAATAGTTTTTAGAACATTATAGGTTGCTTCATCTCTATAGAGCTTAAGTTCTCTGAGCTAGATTAATGTACAACGGTCGATTTATAAAAGGGGATGTATTTTAGTGCAGGGATACTCCAATATGACATTGGGCTGGTTTGGTGCAAGGATTATATTCTTCAAAGCCCATGCACTATATTTTAGTTTAGTCTAGTCATGCTAGAAATTAAGTTTATAGTTGGCCAGTACATTAATGGTACTAAGTAGCAAGAGCATTAATGATAATCAGCATGTTTTAATGTCCCAGCATTATTGTTTCTGATTATTATGTATTCTAATGGATTAGCACTTAAGTTTGTGCATCCAAATTATTAAAATAATTGCCCAAGCTGGCAAACGCTAAATAGTTGGCCTGGTCTACACCAACCACAAGATAGTCTGTTGACTTATTATATTGATGTATTTTCATTAATAATGATGAATGAATGGTTATTTTGAGTATTACTTACTTTTAGTTATTGATAATGCTGGTTGATGTATGGTTAATTATACTTATAGTTGCTCTAAGGCAGCGATACTCAACCTACGGCCTCTGAGCCGCATGCGGCCCAACAATAGACTGATGGTCAACAGATATGACAACACTTTTTAATTAATGAATAACCATGTGCGATTGATATTTTTTATTGATGCACTAATAACGTTATGTTTTTTTTTTAATTTCACAGATCTGAAGAACCTGCCAAATCTGTACCAGAAATGCCTGAGTATCTTCATATATGACTTGTACTTGCTCTCAAACCACTATCTTTAGCATTACTTCGCTGATTTTAGCACCTTCAGTATTTTTTTTGCAAAGAAAAAAATCAGTAAATATTTAAATTTAATGGTATAACAATGACGTAAATCTGTCTTTTCAAGCTTCTGATTGATTTTTTTTCTCCACAAGGGAACGCCAATCCATGACTTCAACAGTTGCATTTCTACATTTTGAATTCGAAAATGAAACATAATTTACTAAGCTTTTTTTTTTTTTTTTACCCCACTTGTTTGTTTCTCAGATTTTAGTCAAAAAAGTTACTTTTATACTAAAACATATTGATAAGGAATTCAATGAATTACTTCTGGAATTTATAATTGGATGGTAAGCATTTATTATAATTTGACTGTGTTAGATTATTATCATCAATTATAAATAGAAATTAATTTTTTAAAAACCTTTCTGTAATCAGACAAATTATAAATTTCCATTTTAGATACTAAACTAAAACAAATATAATTTTAAAAAGACAAATATATTTACTGCAGATTGTATAATTGACCAATCAGAAGTTTGAAACTTTAATTCAATCAATAGTCCATGTTTTTGAAAGCAAAGTAAAACATCTTAGTTTTTATACGTGAATTAGTATACACATAGACATGTAATATTTTATATCAAACTATAATTTAAACATCATAATGATGTCTTCAAGCAAGAAACGAAAATTATTGGATAAAAATAGAATGTTTCAAGACAACTGGGAAGAGAAATATTTTGTTGTGTTGAATAACAAAGGTTCAGCAATGTGTTTGATTTGTTGAGAAAGTATCACATTAAAAAAATATAACATTGATTGTCATTACACCATGAAATATAAATTGTTTAATGACACTTTTGCTCATGGGTCTTTAATAAGAAATGAAAAATTAGCTTTCTTCAAGAAATCATTGCAGCAACAACAAAATGTTATGTCAATGGCAATCTCACAAGATTTGTTATATACTTGGCAAAGATATAAAACCATTTACGGATGCTGAAGTTGTGAAAGAATATTTCCTAAATACTTCAAATATATTATTTGATACATTTAATAATAAAAGTCAAATATTATTACAAATTAAGAAATTACAACTGTCAGATTCTACTTGCATTAGACATACTGAAGATATTGCAAAACATATTTTTGATAATATAATAGAAGATTTGAAAAACTGCAAATATTTTAGTTTGGCTGTTGATTCTAGTACTGACATTTCAGCAACATCACAATGTGCTATTTTCGTCAGATACTGTATGGAACAGAATTCAATTTGTGAAGATTTTTTTGAAATTTCTTCCTATGAAGAATCAAACTAGAAGTAGTGATTTTCTCAATAGTATTTGTACTTTTCTGAAGAATAATAATATTGAAATAAAAAAATTGGTTTCTGTGCGCACTGATGGATATCATTCAATGATTGGATCCGAAAAGGGGTTTGTTGCCCTATCAAAAAAGAAATATAATCTAACAAATCTTTTATCATTTCATTGTTTAATTCACCAAGAAAACTTGGGGGCACATATATCCATTAAAGAAGTAGATGCTGTAATGTAAATTGTCATAAACATTGTGAATTATATTCGAGCCCGAGAATTAAACCACAGAAAATTTAAATTTTTTTTGGAAGAAATAAATAGTAATTATGGTGATGTACTTTTGCATACTTTGGTGTGATGGCTAAGCATGAAATTATTTCATTTTTACAAGAAAACAATAAAACTTATAATGAGTTTAACAGTGATGGATGGTGGTGTCTTTTAACTTTTTTATGTGACATCACAGAAAAATTTTGTGATCTTAATATTAGTTTGCAAGGTGAAAATAAAATTAAATATTTATTACCAAGATATACAAAATCAAATACTGCATCATTTTCCAACACTGACAAATGCTAAGCAAGATGGTATTGACATTTCATCAGAAACCTATGTAATTATTTTAAATTATTTAGGTACCTTATTGAAAGAATTTAAAAGTAGATTTCAAGATTTAAAAAATATTAAGAATTGTCTTTTGCTTATAGAAAATCTCTGGCACTTAGAAATAGCAACTATTACACAATTAGCTTTATTTGGACATGATTATGTTAAGCTATTTAATGAATTTGTTGAATTTAAAAATGACACAAATTTGGAAGCCATTTTTAAAGAGAGGAAAGGAGTATGTGGAATTTTGGAAATTAGTGCCTGAAAAATATAAAACTGTCAAAAAGTGTACACAAATATTGCTCACATTGTTTGCAGCAATATATCTTTGTGAATCATCTTATTCGAAAATGAAATATGAAGAATATCCATAGAAACAGACTTACTGATTTACACCTTGATGATATATTAAGAGTAGCATGTAGCACATATAATCCAGATTTATCTAAAATTGTTAAAAGTTTATCTCAATATCAAAAATCACATTGATATTTAAATAAATGTTTATATTAAATAAAAGTGTTTGCGTTTTATAAATGTGTTAATTCTAAGATATAGTAAAGTGATCTACAAGCTGTGGCATGCATGAATTGAGAAGTCAGACATTTTTTTACGTGACATCAATTGATTGCCACAGTCCACTGGATGTAGCACACAAATATATGTGGCCCAGGAAAGAAAAAGGTTGAGTATCCCTGCTCTAAGAAGTTAACTAGCTGATCTCTGAGAGATTTCATGATCTCATGCTTTCTTATAATATATAACATTTCTTATATATATTTTAGATATTAAACATTACTCTAATATCTCCAATACTTTAATATCCTATTTAATATCTCTGAACTTTAATATTTTATCTCATTGTTTAAATTAATTTTAATTGAAATATTTTGAACTGGGATTGATGATGATTTGCCATTATCCCAAGTTTACCCTTCTTCCCCATCCAGTTATAATATGAACAAGAGATTGAAAGTTTTGAAAACAGTGTATTGATGTGTGAGATATGCCTTTTCATGAAAGCTAATGAATATGTGAAATAATAATACTAAAAATTGTTAAACATGATAAAAATAATTATGGCATAACAACGATAATAGAATAAAACAATGAAGATTATTTCTTAAGACATTTAAAAATTAAAATAAATAAATAAATAAGTTCTAAAATAATAGAAAACATATACTGTAGTTACATTTAAAATAAATAAAAAACATTTAAAAAGACAAAATAAACAACAACAATAACCTTACCCTTCTGCCTAGCAATGGGCAAGCCCACAGATAAAATAGCTAACAAGGTGTGCATGGATAACTTCCATGAACTTTGTGATGGGCAACTGTATTTTAAACTCAATGGAATCCTCAAAACCTGAAAATAAATCAATATTTTTTTATTGCAATAGTGATCTACAAATTAGATTATTAATATCTAAATTTGCTAAAAATAAGCTGCAAGTTCAGAGCTCAATAAAATTATGAAATTTCCCTCATCAGCTATAACAACTGATTATATTATACTCACTGCTTATTTATCTAACCAATTCATAATTATTTGAATCATTACCCCTATTTAATAACAATTACTTTGACTAGATATTTCCAAGGTTCAAACAACCTTGATTCAAATTCCAGATCATAAGCACGACAAGTACCACAAGGCTTTTAAATCAATATTATAACAGAATTCCTAAATGTTATAAACTTTAAGATACAAAATTGGTTTCATTCAGGCTCTTCATCATTAAGACTGATAAATTTATCCTCATTAAATTATAGGCAAAACTAAGCTTTTATAAAGAAATTTTTTTTTTAATACAAACATAAAATAGATATCTAATAAAGCAATTAGATTTATCTTCAAAATACATGTTAAAAAAACAAACAAACACTTTAATATAACAATTTTGCTCATTGCCTGAGAGACAAAAACTATTAAGAGAGATAATATTACAATGAATTTAAAACAAATATTACAAGTCATATTTCAATAATGATATCTCAGAAATGAATGAATTTAATAAAATAACGGATACTTTGCTAAGAATACCTATGAAGATAATTTTCATAAAATTTTTAATCTCATACATAATAATGTGTGAAGAAAAAAAAACAACAAACATATGAAAATAAAATGAGGAAGTGATAAAGAAAGCCAAATGACAAAAAAATTAGAAATATAAACATCTTAATATGAAAAGTAGTTTCAGCAATAAGATGTTGCTATTATATATATAAATATTATGAAGTGCATAGAAATTTTTTACAAAGTATTATAACAATAATAAAGAACAAAAAAAGAAAAGAAAAGTAGTCCCTACAATTGAGTATCTTTTGAAATTTAAAGTATATAGATATTTTGAAAAGAAATAGGTGAAGAAATAAATTATTGATAAAACTATATACCAATTTCTAAAAGATAATGACATATCAGATAAATGGAAGTGTAATAAGAAATGTGGACTTAATCAGTGAAGTATTGAATAGCTTCACGCTCGCAGATCTAACCGCTTCAGCTTCACCTATTTAAATAGAAAGTAGGTTGAAGTAAAGAAGGGTTCCCCTCTTTTCTTCCATAATGTAAGTTTGTGGTTAAACACCTGTAGAGGCCCCTAATATCACATTTTACACACATATTCTCGACATTATAGCCTCAGTAAATACTACATACTGACATTTATAAAAGATAAAATAAAAATTTTAGGACTTATAGATCTGTAGATGATATTTACCACTACAATTTGTATATAAAAGCTTGTTTAAGAATTACAACATAATAAATCATATCCAAGTAGTTATAGAAAAAATACTGATCATGAATTGCCGCTTTTGCTTTGGACACTATAAAGATATTTGATGTTATAAACAGTTCAGTCATAGTTAAAACTATAGAACATTAAGACATAAGCTAAAATATTGGCAAATTCTGAAGAATATTTATCAAAATTCAACAATACTGATTAGACTACATTGCAATATAAGAGTATTAACATTAATAAAAGTGTATGACAGAGTGATTTCAGTTCTTCAAAATTAACATTTGCTCTACAGGAAACATTTTATGGATTAAAATGGGAAGCTATGGAATAAAGATAAAGTAATTATTCCTTAAGTCATCTAGATTTTGTAAATAATGCTTCATTTTTGTAAATAAAGCTTCAGAGCATCAATAAATATTATTATAGCTATTACATGAAAACAAAAAAATAGGACTAAAGATAAATGCTGAAAAGAACAAGATTATGTTCAATGGCTTTTTAGAAAGTGGGAAATAGAGTTTAATAGCGCTGAATTAGAAATTGACAACTATAAGTATTATGAACAAAATTAATTATATAATTAAATTTGAAAAGACTACTTCTGATAGAAATAACCTAATATATATATATACATACTTGAAAATGAATGTTTTTTAATAAACATTCACAAGTTCTTACTTATGGATATAAGTGTTTAGATGCTTAATGAAAAAGCCAATTATGAATCTTCAAACCAAACAAACAATGAAAATTTCACATGATCACCATTTCGTATACTTGCACATAATTGTTATTAAAACAGGCAGAACTCTCCATACAGCAGTGCCACTCAAGGCCAGCCAGAGTAATCAATGGATGCCAAAAAACTTGTGAGTAGGCACTGGATGGGAATTTTGTGCACAAGCTTTCTGACATCCATTGATTACTCTGACTGGTAGGGAGAGTTTTGCTTGTTTAATAACAATGAAAATTATTCTACACAAATAAAGCATGATAAACAGCACAGCCAAAATTCAAAAAACATTATTACAAACAACAATTTGCTAAGTGCTTTCAGTACTGTATACCAGAATCATGTGCAGCCAACATTCAAAAAATATTATTACAATTTGCCAAGCGCTTTCGGTACTGCGTACCAGAATCATGCATTGCTCTGTTTATCATGCTTTATTTGTGTAGAATAATTTTCATTATCTGACAGAATTTTTGTATTAGTTAAGAATAACAATGAATAAAAAAAATACATAGACAAAAAAATAGGATAAATGATATATTGAATTAGATCTGAAGAGATTTCAGAAAACCTAGAAAAAGATCACATGACATGCATGAGTTATGTGGAAAAGCTGTGGATAAGAGAAAGTGGATTAATTATGGTGAGATGACCCTGGGGTGACTAGAATGGAAATGAAAAACTATGGACTAAAAGAAAATGTATTAAATTTGAAGAAACCACATTGCACTAAATTGATAATAGAAACTGATAATTGTAATAACTCCAGCAGATGGCACAAGTGAAATTTCCTCTGCCTTCATCGTATGCTTATAAAAATCTTTTTTCTTTAATATTATGTATGTGTTTTTCCAAATTGAGCTCATTTACAAGTAAGATAAGCCTTGTTTATTTTATTTCTGCAGTTAGACTGCAAAAATGAGTTTCTATTCTCGTTTCCTGACTCAGGAAAACTGATCTCACAGTCTCACTGCTAAATCTCTCAGTGTTCAGGATATAACATTAACATTGCCTGATATTAACACGTTCTCAGCTAAAACTAATTAAGGCTTCCAGTAGTCACTCTCTCCAACTATATCCTCCTCAGGATAGCTCGACTAATTTCTAAAAACCCACTAAATTGCAGTCCGAAGCAGAATGTTGCTCCATTACAAAGGCTACAAAAAGCTAATGTTGCCATAGCTATTAAAATAAAAATTCAATCTCCAAAACTCAAACTAAAACTTCCTTTCCAACTCTAAATGTCAACAGTTCAAGTAAAAAACAGAGTAACAACCTCCTCAATACTTATTTTCAAGCAGAAGTCCAATTCTGGAGTTAAGATAAGTCTGAAACTAAAAATTTTAAAAGCATAGATGGCACTGCACAGGAAGAATGCATTCTTTTTCATTTTAAAACATCAGATAATAAAAAAAACTACCTCAAATCAACTTTCTGCACACCACATGGACTTAGACACAGAATCTTCTGAACATCATGACAATTTTAACATATCTTCTGCTAAGCTCATTCATAGGGATTCTTGCCTTGAAACAGCAAACGAAAATAGTCAATTTAAAAGCCAATCTCCAACATCAATCATTTAATTGCAGCACAGCTCCTATGCTATCAATTTTCCCCATTATTCAGTTAAAAATATATTGATGGACAGCAATTTAACCACACTACATGTTTCAACTCCTCCCTTGAACCACAGCTTAAACACTAACCCTTCCAATGAAACTAATAATCCCAGCTATGCTACTGCAGTGCAGAACAGCACTTCTTTCTCTCACAATCAAACCAATACAACTTCAACTTCTCAATTTGACATTTGGAAGATGATATCACAACAGTTTCAGCAAGGTATTTTTCAGCTCAGTAATCAGATAACGCAGTCTTATGCTGACAAATATCAGCATGTTTCTGAAAAATTCAACTCCAGAATTCCCACTGCTCCTTTTAATTCATTCCAACACTAACAGAATGACAACACACTTATTCTAACCACAACTGATGATAACTGTCAGCTCTTCACATTTACCATGGATGATCTGTTTGTCTTGCTCAAGTCCCAACAACTAGGTGACGCTGTCAAAAGGATTTACCATCATTCCAACTGGTGCTACTTTATAACAGAATTTTACAACATCATACAAAGATAACTTTTCAGAAGAAATCACATCTTAATCATAGACATTTAGTATACATTGATGTGAATAAACCTAAAATTGCTTACGGTTTAGCTAAGGATTGTTACGTTGACTTTGGTCAAGCTGATCTTCAAAGATTACTCTGCTTTTGGTACTATTTCCAGTTTCAGATATCTCACAGAAACAAGAGCTGACCTAGAGCTTCTTTCAAATAAAGCA
This sequence comes from Epiperipatus broadwayi, assembly GCA_028023455.1. Lineage (NCBI taxonomy): Eukaryota > Metazoa > Onychophora > Udeonychophora > Euonychophora > Peripatidae > Epiperipatus > Epiperipatus broadwayi. The sequence continues at coordinate 1,606,654 of JAQFVV010006213.1, read as the reverse complement.
GTCTTCACTCTCAAGTTTCATAAAAGCATTTCATTGACTGACATCCCTTCTTCACTTGAAAGCAAGAAGTGTCCCATTTTCTTATCTATTAAAGGTGTTCAACCCCAGTGCTTTCTGTGTGGTGAATGCACTCACCTGGTCAAGAGTTGTCCAAGGAAAATATGCCAATTTTGCAATCTTAAAAAATCTAGAAATGCTCCGTACTCTAATTCTCTTCTTACCATCCAATCATTACATCAAAATTACTTCAACCCAGCCACTAAAAATACAGATGTAACTCAAACACCACTGTATCTCAAACATTTAAGTAAAACTTTATTGCCTGTTCTCACTCAATCTCCAAAGCCTCCTCTGCTGTCAACAATAAGAGAAACATGCTAGATTCTTCCAGTTCTCAACATGAAAAACAGACACCATGACTGCAGCTCCCAATATCAGTTTTAATAAACACACAGCATCTAAATCTTCCAGTTCAAGTAGGAAAAAAGATTAAAAAAAAGATAAAAAAAAACTGCTACTTCATCTTCCAATTCTGGAGATCCATTCTCTTTCAAGGCTAATCCAAGTTTTCAAGATAACAATACTACTAACACTGAGAACAGTAATTTAAACACAATCTCAGCTCTGTTCTCCAGCATCAAGTCTGAGTGCTTCCCACAAGTTTTCAAGATAACAATACTACTAACACTGACAGCAGTAATTTAAACACACTCTCAGCTGTGATTTCTCCAGCATCAAGTCTGAGTGCTTCCCACAATCACAACTTTAACTCCAACAGTTTGCAGGCATCCACAGACTTGCATCATCATTCTATTTCCACAAATGGATTATCAAGTCATCCTTATCATTTTACACTCTTCTGAAAGTCTTGGATTGATCTACTATACTATACCACTGAGCTACACTTCAATCTCAGCCCCAAACCTCAGCTCATCCCTTTCTCCAACCATCTATCTCTAATCATCACACTTCAAATTGATCCCCAAACTATCACACATTCCAATTTCACATGTACAATTAGACTTCTTAACAAATTTGTCACCACTGAATGGCTCTTCTCTACATTCTATTTCCACAAAATACAAATTCTGAAACTCTCACCAATATAAGTTTGGTCCACTTTTGTGAGCATTCTGAGTGCCCTCATAGACACCTGCAACAAGAAATCCATTGTCTATTAAAGGAGTTTGATCAAATTAGCTCTGAATTGAGCAAGCTCTCAAAAACCAACTCCAGTATACAGAAAATCATGAATCTTAAACTGCAGTATCTTGATAATCAAAAGATCTTGGCTCAGTATTGAACCGGATTGACATCCGATTCAAAGGTTTTACTGCCAAAATTAAAAACTTTTAATTTTGTTAAGTTTCTAAAGTTAAAAGAAAAAAAAGATTTTAATTATTAAAAAGAGTACGTGTATTAAAACACACTCATTTATAGATCGTTTTAATGTTTATAAAATTGTTTTTAAAACAGTTTTCTTATACCGCTTGTTTTTAATTTTTTTTAAAAATCAATTTGATTATTAAAAACAAGCTGGCTAGCTAATTACATTCCTGTTGCTTTTATATTAATTATTGTAAAATCATTCTAAAAAGCGGAGATTTGATTTGTATTGTTGTTTTTGTTTCAATAATCCCTGGATATAATTCTTAGATTAGATTGAGCTGGAGATTAATATTTGCCCTGCCTTAGGCATAGAATTCAACAACAAGGAAAGTGTTTTGTGGGAAATGCAGAAGGTATAAATAGCCCCGAAAATTTGGAGAGAATTATTAATTATTCTTAACTAAACAAGCTGTTTCTCAAGTGAAAGTTCGTATTCTTTTATGCACTTTGATTGCAGCCTGTTGTGATCCAGAGTTTTGATAGCAGTTCGGACATTTAATTCCTGCTAAGAACTTATGATTATTAACAGACTTCGTTGCTGTACCAGATGTCAAAATCTACTGCTCTGAGTTTTGCCATTATCAGGATGTCTTGCTAATTCAACTCAAAAGACGGAATCACGCCTGCCAACTCTCCTTCAATCCTGCAATAAACACCTAAAATAAACAAGACCCCACTGCCTCTACCTTGCCACTGTCAAAGAACTTGAAATGAACTAGAATAATAGTGCGCACCCTACTTGAACAGTACATTACCGTAAGCGAAAATCTTCTTTTATTCTTCCCAGGATAGATTTCTTTTCATTAAATCTCCACTCAATCTAATTATAAATCTCTATTCATAAGTAATATTTAACCTCATATTTAATATTCATTGTGATTTCTTATATTTTGCCGTGTGTCTTGGAATCTTAGTTTTAAGATTCCAAATTGCTTTCGATTTTGTTTATTGGAGAGTGACGAGTGAGTTTTTCTATTTTTATGCCTTTTACTAAATGCTTTAGCAGTCATGTATATTTTGAATGCTTACCTGTAATTATTTTAGTAGTCCATAATTAATTTTAAATACTGTGTTTGCGCTTTTGCAAACCACCAAATCTTTTGGCTGGTGACTTTATTTTCATAGTCTTCGTTTCTTATATCCAATTTTATAAGTCGCCAGCAGGAAGACAATATTTATCCCTTTTGTAAATTACAGATGAGAGAGACATTAGCTGCTAAAGTATTTATAACTTTCATATTTTCGTACTCATGTGCACTCTCCGATAGATTTATTTTGTATTTATGTATAGCTTAAAATTTATCAGAGCATGTACTCAGAACTTGTATCATAAATTTATTTCTTAATTATAATTTTTTTTGTAATTCATTTTCTTTAATTGCTGGGGCAGACATAACTGTTTTTCGAATGATTTACTTGTCTCCTATTGAGACCTTTAATTATTATTTTTAGAGTAGTTTTCACCAATTGTTTGGTTGGGGATTCGCTAGTTTTAATTGTTTTCCTTTCATTTTCAATCAATATTTTTCGGTTGTTCTTGAGGTAAATCAATCACCTTTATAATAGGTGCAGCTTCTACCGACACATGACATTCGTGGTCTGACACATTTTTTGGACCTCGGAAAGCTCGCTGGCGCTGGTTTCGATGATTTATTTCAAGAATGTATTGTTTAAGTATCTGAAAGTGAAAACCAATGTTTGGGTGAATCCTCTGCTGAATGAAATATCTTCCTCCCTTTTATAATTCGTTATTAGAAAATCAGTAAGTCTGCCAGAGGATCGCGTTTAGTATTTCTGGTACACGCCTGAGCTAACCCTATTTATTGGGTCATAAACTGATACTTCACAATTTATTTTCTCTTAAATAAAACTTTTTAAATATGTTTAAACTTAATTTGGCTGACGTTTGTCTTAGTGCTTTTGTTGCTCAATTGTCTAAACAATTTTAGATCTCTTGTTTCTCCCTGAGTCTAGTTGGCACAAACCATCATCGTCATCTATTCTGATCACAGTAAATAAATTTTCCAGATATGTAGTGATCTGGTGGCGCCCTCTGTGTCAGAATAAATTGAGTGTCCAGTACAGTATATTTCCACAAAGCATTCAAAATTTTTTTAAGCCAATAACCATCAATAGACATGCATCTATTATATTCACTGGACATTGGGTGCTGCTTCCCAACCTACACCCTCAAGGACCTCAATTGATCAACATTGTTACAGAGGCTCAGAGATGCTGAACAAGATTCATCAGCATTTCAAAGACAAACTTGGAAGCCATAAGTTTTCCATTGGAAATGCATGGTTGGTACCTGATGATCAATTTGATCATGGTATCACTGAATCACTGATCATTCAAAAGCTCCAGTCATATCCAGAAAGCACTCACTCAGGTTTGCATGGCATTCCTCATTTTGTTTGTTTCACCTCAGTTATTTTACTGCATCTATTGGACAGTGCACGATTGATACTTTTGCGGATGAAATTTCAGAACATCCCTGATTTATATCCCATAGCACTTGTTCCATTTTTCAAAAAAACAACTAAATTCCTCCAGTTTATTAAATATTCGTCCAATCTCCATGACACCTTTAATCATCAAACCTATAGAATCAATAGTTAAAGACAAAATTCAAGGTCATATTTTTCAGCATATCTCTACGTATCAGTTTGCTCATAAGGGTTTCTCTACAGCAGATGCCACACAGCATTTCCTGCTAATGGTTGAACACATCATACTTCAAAAAAACTCCAAGCCCATAGTCATCCAGCTGCAATTCTCATCTGCATTTGATTCTAATGATTCCTTCTATCCTTCTCCAGATGCTTGCAGACTATGTAGTTCCAAATCCTTTTATTAGAATCATTGCTAACTTTTTGCACAATCACTCAATCTTCACTTCCCTATGGCCAGCTCTCTCAAGGAATCAGGTCACATATCTCCATTCCCAAGGTTCTCCACTTGTCACCTTATCATTTATCACGTATGCAAACCCATTGTTGCTTGCAATAAAAAGAAATTTACCTGGAATTTTCGTACTTGATCTCAACCACAATGTGCACCATATATGACATCTATATTTCTTCCATCTAAATGATACCTGCCAGCTCTACTCGACATCTTAAATAGTTTCTCTCAGAAATTGAATCTACACATAAACTGTTCAAAATCTTCCTCTTGGAAAATTCTCATGGGTAAAACCATTAATTCTATCTTTGCCTCAGAACCTCAGAATTTTCTTGGCTTTCCCATCGCCAAGTTGCTCCATGCTCTATTTTAGAAAAAAACTCTACTAGAAAGATAGTGCATTCCCTCTCGGCAATATATTTTTTTTTATCCGGAAAAACCACTCTCTTAAATATGATAATTTTTCCGTGGCTTAATTATTACTTCTCCCCTATAATTAAGCCCACCAGAACATTCCAAAACAAGCTGAACTCTCTCTGTACCAAACTGCTCGGGCATGGCAAGGCAATGGCCCTCTCGGCAATATATCTCTTCCGGAAAAACCACTCTCTTAAACATGATGATTTTTCCGCGGCTTAATTATTACTTCCCCCCTATAATTAAGCCCACCAGAACATTCCAAAACAAGCTGAACTCTCTCTGTACCAAACTGCTCTGGCATGGCAAGGCAATGGCCATCAGCCTTGCCAAGTTTCACATGCCCAAAGAAATCAATGGACTCGGCCTACATTCTACAGCTACTTTATATCTTCAGAAGGCGATTGGTGCTTTACACCTCATTCAAGCAAAGCAAATCATCTTACATCCTTCCACCCTTATTTGACCTACAGACTCCTCCACTGTATCATAGAAAATGGCTCATAGATCTTTGGTCATACATTAATACCCATATAAATATTACAATCAACACCTTTGACACTAAGAAAACATATAGGAATGCTCACAAACTAAAACACCAAAATTAAACTGCACTTCAAGTTATGCTCAGTCTAAAATAACAAATCACTTATCAAAAAGCTCAAATGCTGGTTCCTTGGTTCCTTGAACCCAAGTATGTGGAATTCATTTTAAAGTTTAACCTCAACTCTCTTCCCACTAATTCCTTCCTAGTTTTCAAGAGATTTCACCAGTCTTGAAACTACTTGCTAACTCTGTGGTTCTGCTGAGGAATCCATCCATCACCTAATAAATGACTGTTCTCTTCTCAATCCAATAAGAGTTAATATTGCAAAAAATATATCAACCAACATCAACATTATCCTAGATCTTCTCCTCAACATGGTTACATTTTCCATCATAAGACTTTCCACCTTCCTTGTCTTTGGCATTTGGCTAACCAGATGCAAATGCATCTTTGGTCAGGCCAGCTTCTGTGTATTCAAAACTTTTATAAGCATCATCAAAACCACAGCAGTCAGAGATCAAACTCTGGTTCCTGTTTGTCTTTTCAAAGACACATGGTTGAGAGTAACTCTTCCGGAAATCTAACCTGTATCACAAGTTTCTTTTTTATGCAGCTCATACCATTGAGCACGAACATGTAAAGACTTTCACCAGTTTTTAGTAACTTATTATACATGTTTTTCATTTGCTTCTTTTTTTCTAACTCTCAATAAACTTCTATTCTAATTTAAAAAGTGTTCTTTTTTCACTAAATATAGATATTTTTTTATATTATGAATATAAAGCATCATCATTTTAACCATTATCAATACACTGCAGGATGAAGGTCTCTCCAAGTTCAATCCATCTTCTCTGATCCCCAGCATCCCTTCTCCACATCACCCCAGAACACTTATTTAATCCACCCATCTCACACATTTCTTTCTAGCTCTTTTACAAACTCTTGGAATCCAGTTTAAGATTTCAATTGTCCATCTATTATATCTCTTCTAGCATTATATCTAACCAAACTCCAATCTTTTAATTCTTTCAATGATGACAGTAAAACCTATTTGTTCTCTCACCTAAGTATTTTGCTTTTGATCTCTTTTATGCTCCTAATATGCAATTCTTTATACTTATTTGAGTGTTCTGAAATCTCTGTATTGCTCTTCTGTTAAATGTCCAAGTCCCAGATCCATAAGTAAGAACTGATAAAACAGATTTATTAAAAACCTTTCTTTTCAAACATATATTTTTTTAATATTAAGTTATTTCTACTAAAAGCATTCCAACTAAATTTAATTCTATGCTTAACTTTACACATTATGTTTCCATCAGTAGTAATAATCTGAGCAAGGTATTTGTAGTTGCTAACTTTTCTCATTCATCATTATAAATCTTTATTTTCTACTTTTGAAAAAATCCATTGAACATTACTTTAGTCTTTTTAGCATTTATCATTAATTCCACTTTCTTACCATCATCTAATAATTCTTGCATTGCAACATTTATTAAATCTCTAAAGCATTATTTGCAAAACCAACTACATCATCTGAAAAATCTGATGACTTAAGTAATCTCGATTTTTACTCCCTTAGATGTTCATTTTAATCACAAAATATTTTTACAAAACTGCTATAAATTTTTTTGAAGATATGGGATCACCCTGTCATACACCCTTCTCAATGTTAATTTTTTTTATATCATTATGTAATTTAATTGTTGCTGTTGAATTTTTATAAATATTCTTGAGAATATGACAATTTCCTGGATCTATACCTTGATGCTTATAGAATCAAATGTCTTTTCATAATCTACAAATCCAAAGCATAATGGCAACTCATATTCATTGTCCTTTCTATAACTCCTCTCAATACTTGGATATGATCCACTGTACTAAAAACACTTTTAAATCTAGCTTGTTCTTTTGATTGTTTGAAATTCAAAGTTTGACGAGTTGTAATTATTTTGGTATAAATTTTGTACAAAACTGATTAAAGACTGATAGGTCTGTAATTTCTAATAACTTTTTTATCACTTTTTTAAAATATTAATATTAATACTGTATTCCAAACAACTGGTATGTTTTTATTATTTAGACATTTGATACATAACTTTGCTAAAAAAAAATTCTTTTTTCACCTACTTCTTTTAAGATAATGATTATAATTCCATTATTACCCGGAGCTTTTCTCTTCTTCATAAATTTAATTGCATGTCTCACTTCTTCATTTAAAATCCTGACAATTTAGAAGGTATAATAGTTGTAAGAGATACTTTTCCTTATATTTTATTGTTATATAATTCTTGATAGAACTTTTCTACACATTTCATGATGTCATCTCTTTAATAATAGTTCCATCTTTTTTTCTTATTGCAGAAATAAGTTTCCTATTAATACCAGGATGTTGTTTTATACTTAAGACTTTTCTCTTCTGTAGGTTTCCTTACCAATTCACAATTACATTTTCTTATATTTTTATTTTACAAAATTCTAGATATTCAATTCTTCTTAATGCATCCTTTTTATATACTTTCATATTTCTTCTTTTGTTCATGAAATGTCTCATCTCAGTAGAAATTTTACTGTTCAACTGCTGCTTTTTTGTAGCAGCTATCTTTGTTGCAGTTTTTATAAGTAGATCATTTATCTTCCTGCTATATCCTAACTCATATTGCTGGCCAACTAGAAAATAGTAATAGCTAACGCTAATTCAAACACGCACAACTGAATTGGACAATTTAAGATAATTTAATATTATATAACACGGTAATTAATATACATGCAAAAAAAATATAGATATAAACTATACATTAATATAAGCATGCATATCTGATATTGGCTTTATATATTATATCCATTACCTATATAATATCCTTGCTTATATGGTTCTATAATATTCAACAATTTGGAAAGGTTTACTTTATTTCTACTAAAGTCTTGTTCTTAAACCCTGGACAAACCCTTAAGTATTTACAAAATAATAAGATTGAGACAATTTGCTTAGTTCCTAATCAGCTTATTTACTACCCACAGGAGCCAAGATCCTGGGAATGACATTCACCGATGATATTTTGTTGCTTCAGGGGCATGCTAAAAAGTGAAGTCAGGAAAAGAAAAAGAGACTAAACTACTTTAGCTGTTATACCACTTTTTGTTTTGTGTTTTATTTTTCTGGAATAACTATTTTTATTGTGAAATGGGTGGAAGGTATTTTTTTACATTAATGGTTTTAATTAATTTGTGCCTGAGCCAATTAAACTCTGATATTAGTTTTCCTTTATTTCAGTTAACACAATAGATTCATTATATTTTATCTATTAGAAAATGACTTAATTTGTAGACAAAATTTATTCCCCAATAAATTTAATTAAGATTTTTTCCCTTTTATCTTTAGGAATTTGTTTCTTACATAAGCTAAATTTATTTCTAAAATTAGCCCAATTAAAAATAAATTTTATCTATAGGAATTTATTTCCTATACAAACTAAATTTATTTCTAAATCAGTTTAATTCAAGATATTTTTATTTTTATCTAAAAGAATTTATTTGATCACATACATGCTGAATAATAATAGTTTACATTTTTTATTGATTTTGTTCAAATCTGAATTATGTTCAAAACCTATTAATATTTGAAAATGATTTGCAAGTTCTAATTTCATTTCATTTGAATGTTTCTGAAAATTAGAAATATCAACTGTGAATACTGTTTTTTTTAATAATTTTTGTCTCTCTAGTTTAGCATTAACAAGTCACATCTTACATCTCAGTAATTAATGATCACTTCCTGTGTTGAATTTATTAAGAACATGGCAATCTTGAAATACTATATATATTTTCTGTTAGTAAAAATATAGATCTAACTCTGCTATACCTTCATTTGAATGCCCCCATGTCCATATCCATATTTCTCAAAAAAAGATTTCATAATATAGTTTTTCTTTTTCTACAAACTTCATAAGTCTATGTCCTCTCTCATTTATACCACCATAATCAAATTTACCTACAGCACTTTCATCTTTCAATTGTTTTCCAATTCTAGCATTAAAGTCTCCCATGACAATTTAAAAATGTTGTTTGATCTGATTAAAAATCTTGTATATATCTTTATAAAAATCCACTATTTCTTCATCACCATGAAAACTTGGGGCATAAACTTGAATTATCTGCATTTGATATCTGCTATTAAGTTGAATAACTTAATCTGGCCACTCTGTCCATTACACTTCACAATGTAGTTATTCCAAAATATGAAACATACATGATAAAATATAATAAATGTATAATATCAATACTAAATATTTTTACCTTGCGTCTGAGAAATAATAATTGTCATAATATTATATTTCAAAAAAGATAATTAAGAAATTCATGCCCAACAAGTATTAAATCAACAGTATTATATTTCACAAAGATAATTAAGAACAGATATTAAAGCAACAGTATACTATAATTTGAAGCGAGATATAACATTTCACTAAAAATATGATGGAAACAGAATAAATATTATATGAACATATCATGTTAACAAATCGTATAAAATGTCTTTATCCATTCAGAACTTATTATTGAGATCTCGATTAATGATGTTTCAAAGCATTTAAAGTAAAAAACAAGAAATAAAAGTTTCCATTTCTTTAGTGATTTGCTAGTGTGAGTATTATTAAAATTAAAAGAGTCAAAAAACGTGCATTTAAAATATATATATATATTTTACTTATTAATTAATATATAAAAACAGCCTTTAGCTTCTAAAAACGTAAACACTGTACAGTCAAGTAAGTGGATGCAAGAATATGCACTATGTATGCATGTAAGGATATATTGATATAATGTTATTCACTGAATAACTAATATTATATATATATATTATGAGATCACTTATAATCACAGATGTTCTTCATAACACACGGATGTTAAATTTATGCAGAATAGGAATTTACTCACTCTAATAATTACTTTCTTCTAACTGTTATTTTAAATTTAGGTGCAAACGTATAAGCTTGATAAACAGCTATTTGAACACCTCCTCCATCTATTCTGTTTGTAAAGTTCTAACATCCTTTTCTTTTTTCTAAAATGCTCGGAGGCTGAAAAAGATCTCAATGTTAAATTAAAAACACAGTTTTCAGGCTAAAATTAGAAAGCAACAGAAGAGAAAAAAGTTATCAAAGTTTCAATCAAAGCTTTTAGCAAGTCAATTTTATTATACATTTCACTGAGGTCCAAACTCCCATCAATCATTATTCTGTTAAAAAAAAAAAAAAAATTCTGATCATAATCGTTAAACACGTGAAATAATAGATTGTACAACTTCTTTATTTCAAAGTTTTTTTTTTGTTAAAAAAAGGAAAATAAAAATGTAGTACAGAATTCTAATAAGCCATCATCTTTCAAAAACTTAAGATTTTAAAGGAGTTTCCTATACACATACAAGTATCATTTTCGAGCGTTAACATTAACTGCGAAATGAAAGCTGAGTTTTATCTCGTTTCTTCCAACAAACTTTTTTTTTAATCTTTCCCAATTCACACGTGGTCTTTTTCTAGGTCTCTCAGAATTTGTTCTTGAGATCCAATTCAATAAATCAATCAGTTGTTCATGCCTAGTCGAACTGTATTTCAGTCTCTTAATTATTTCAATAGTGTCAGTATATCTGTTTACTTTCGCATCTATATATTTAGCTACACCTAAATTTACTTCATTGGGTTGTCTTCAGCATCTGCATTGCATTTCTATTAGATGGAATAAGTTCACATATATATTTCCATTTTATATTACTTCTATACTAGTGACAGTAACAAACATTATACTATTCTCTACAGTCATCAGTTCAAATATTTAAGCATAAGTAATCAATAGGCACAAAATATAATACTAACAAGAACCTAGACTAATTTTTTTGCTATTGATATTTATCAATGAAAATCAGTGGATTGTGCAATTTCATCCAAAAGTCACATTTTATCTCTATTATGTTATTCAAAACAATATCTTAGAAGTTTCAAACATATCAAAACTTTTTAACTTTCTGGTGTTTAGTAATCACTCCTGTTTATTTAGATGGTTTTAGAATAGATTATTATTAAGAGAATTAGCTGCTACTAATGCAGATATTAAATGTTATACATGTTTTGGTAAATATAAACTATCTTTTTTTAAAAAAAGAATAAATAATTTAAGATCAAATTTGGGTTCAAAACTTAAGATGTTTGAAACTTTCAAGTCATTAGCTTAATAATCATAAGTACAAGCAGCTGATACAGATATGGGTAATCTAGTGCTTCTCTCTGATAAAAACCAATGGCCAGAAAATGATCAAAGACATCTGATCTGTTCAACCACTGATTACATTAAACAATTTTTTTATGCCTCAAAAATAAAATGTGTGTGTGTTTTTGTTATATTGAATCCAAAAATATGAAATTTTCCCATTAAGTAAAGTTTTTGAATGACATAACTGACTTTTTAAAAATCTTATATATTTTTATACTCATTAAAATATAGCTTTGTTTGATTTTGTGTTGTATTTTGTTTCATGAATGTTTCTCCTAGGAGTTCTATAGTAATCAGCTGGCATACTCAGCTCCATTAATCTTGGTAGTACTGTTACACATTCAAATGCCACAAAATTTCTCTATGTTCATTACTTAGTATCCAGGTTTTCCACAAAAAAAATCTTAAAATATGGTGTCATAAAAAAATTAAATCTGGGAGAATCAAATTTCACAATTGGATTCAGCAGCAAAATATTTATCAAAAACCGTTGAGATAAAACTACTGAGGGTTTCATAAAAAAATGATAAAGTAAACCATTACTATCAATGTAGATTTTACAAATAAATTAGAAAAATTATAAATTATTACTTGTATTGAAAGCAGCCATCTAAGTTTAATTCAATACATAGTCATCTCTGGTATTTTTATCTGCATTACTAAAATATATAATTTAAATTTCTGTGGTCAAGTTGCAATCTTTAGTGTCTATATAAATATAATGGATTATTAATAAAGGTGGGATTTCACTTTTATCATTAAAAGAAGGTTGCTTTGACAATAGTTTAAAATTGTTGATTGTTACTGTATAAGGAAGGCATAGAAAAATATTAGGCATCTGTTAATTGAAGGTAAATGCCTGAAAGCAGAAAGGATACAAATAATGAAGTTGTGGAAAAATAAATATAAACAAAGTGATTATACAAAAAGTGAGTTATTGGTTTTTATGCTGGGTTTGGAAAAAGATAAATGGGATTTAAATATAAAAGCCATGGAGCTGACAAAGATTATGTTGTGGAAATGGGATGGAACAAGATAAAGAAAAATATGGGAAAACTTAGGGTGGGAATGGAAAGGAAAATTAAAATGGCTAACAAGTTTCCCTGGGCATAATTGCTGAGAGATTCCTGACTCCGCATAAGGAGAAGTCCCAGTGCATCACATCACATCATTTACACAATGTGGCAGATTTTTTAAAATTTATGTTGTAAAAACAAAAAAATAATTTTCTATTTTTTAAATAATAAACATTTTTATTATTTTGAAAGATATTTTACTTTGATAATTATGGTTTTTGAAGTATTGTAAACTCAAATGATGTGAAATAAAAACATGTTTTAAATATTATGTTAGTAATAGTAGAAATATATATATTATTTTATTTTAAAAGCTAGTTTCTTTATTTTAAAAATATTTTGACTATTTCTATAAACATTTTTAATAATAAATGTATTAAAACATATTTTTACTTTGCTAAAAATTCTAAATTGAAAACCATATACACCTGGGTCTCGTTTTACATGATAGATAGGTTCCTCAGAAAACACGCGCAAACAAAATCGCGCAAAAATAGATGTAACTTACCTTGAAAAAGGGGGGATATGGACTGTGATTTTTCAAAAATTGCATAAAAGCAAAGCACCAATGTAAAATTACTTTAAAATTCGCGCAAAAAAAAAAAAAAAAAATAGGGAAATAAAATATGACTAATAAAAAATTTCAAATTTGAAAAAAATTGATATAAGACAAACTTTTTTAAACTATAATATTTAATTTATTCAAAATAATATATTTTCATGCATAATTTACAGTGCAGTAATTGACATTTTTTTATAAATGTTTTAATTATTATCGCTACTTGCCGATAAACAGGTTCGTTTGCAAACTGGTAAAAACTCAGATTCTTCACAAGAGAAAATACAACTAGCATCAACTTCACTCTCATGTTGTGTTAATGGTTTTCTGGTGACAATGTAATTAGTAATTAATCTTTGAGACGATGAATTTATTGTTTATGAAGCTCGCGATATAACCATTTAGCTCTCGCTGGAATTTAAGAGCACGTTCGTGATTAGTGTCATTAATAAGAAAATAATTAAAAATAAACTTGCGGACACTAAATTATTAATAATTGATTACATTCTTTTTTAAAAAGCAAAAACAGAATGTGATTTAAAATGCAAAATTAACACACACAATGTTTAAACAAATTTACATTATAATCTTGTAAAATTTAATGTGTGTATACATAAAATGTGGAAATCATGATTTTAATTTCATTATTGCATAAAATCTTACTATTATAAAGCACTGAAAATATTGAAATTACTAAGATGAAAGTCGAATTCCAATAATGTGTTATTACTTTCAATATGACGTAAGTGCACGAAATTTATTATTTAAAGTAATAATGCATTATCGGAGGTCGACTTCCGAAGAAACGTGAATCGCGTAACTTCAAAATCGCGTTAAATAAATCCGCGTAAAAAGATACCCAGATGTATATAAAAAATTATTTGATTAGTTTAAGTATTAACTTAGTTATGTTTAATTATCTGCAAAGGTTGAAATGTTTTCATATAAATAAAATATATTTTGTTTTAACTTTCTTGTTCTGTTTTTCAGTTATAGACAATATGTTAATTAAGTTGCATTGTTTGATAAATCAATTAATAAGTAAAATACATACTAAAAGTATACTATTTAACAATGAGAGTTTAATTATTATTGATGATAATTCTATCTCATAACTATTCTCTTAGACCAAAAATACAAAATAGTGTATAAATTTTTATATAAATCCTTAAATAAGTATTATATGTTTCATTTATTACATTATCATTTTGTATGATAAAAGTATTTTTCTTCAAATCTTTCTATGATGATATGGAGGCTTTCATATAGGTTGAAAAATTTTTTTTATACAAAAACTGCTTGCAATAACCCTCATTAAGGTTTTGTGAGAATTACATAAACTACAATTAATGTGTATACGTTTTCTATTTCAATATTGATTAAGGTTTTTATTTAATTGCAGGTAATGATAATCAAAATGGATTGTGCTAGAGTAAAACTGATTGATTCATTGTATATAAGTTTGTTGACTTTGATTTACCTATCTTCAATATGATTCAAAGCAAACACTAAGAAGCCTTTTCAAATCATTCATAACTTTCTCACATAGTTTGTGAGATAGATTTCTCATAAAGATTAATATCATCAATGTCATTTCTTGAATATAAATGGTAATCCATGATCAAATAGAATGATCATGTGATTATCTTCTAAAGAAAACTGACAGATTACAAATTTAGAAAAGATAGCATGTCACCAAAAAGTTATTGAAACTTTTATATAGAGCTAGAGTTCTATAAAAATCTAAACAACAATTCATTTGATGAATTAAAAATTATGAGTTGCATAATTAAAGCCTTTAGTCCAAAGATAGCTATTGTAACTTCTAAAAGAATTTTGTCTAGAAGAAAATGTTATACATCACATGCTTAATCTTTTTTTGAACCAAAATGATAATGTAAACTAGATATAATTAATATTTTTTAAATACATATGGTACAACGATCCTTCACCAATCATTCTAATTACTGATTATTGCTCTCATATTCCAATAGGTCTTCTAATAAAGAAAATGAACATTTTCCAACTTTTCCGATATTTGACACTCATGAAAAACAATCTTTAAAAAGAACAGCAATAACAAAAAAAAAAAAATGCCTTGGTATTTATTGCAATTTTCTTGCAAGATTTCTAGATTCTGTACAATCATCTTTGTTTCATTAGTAGCAGGTAACAATAACGTTATTTGCACATTATCTATGTATAGATGTCATGATTCAATTTGTATAGAATATGATCCCTTCCTTATGATATTAAAATTTATAGCCAAGTAAGTTTTACAAAGAGATTATATCTGATTCTGACTTATTACAACTATCACATAATTGTATTACTTATTTCAATAAATTGAAAACAAAACAGTAAACATTTAAATTACTGTTTTCATATAAATATATAATAGTAATAAAATGAAGTCATATATCACATGACTTATATAGCTTGCATTTACAAATATATAAAATCAAGAGCATGCTAATAGCTCTAAACAAATTTTTTTAAAAATAATAAATGCTACAAGAGAAGGCATTCAAATTATCTTTATCTAGAATTGTCCCCATCCCTAGACTGGTTTTGAGCTATGGTTTTCTTTATTGAGGAGCTAGGACACTAGATTCAAAATACAAACGCAAGCTAAGCATTTATCTAATAGTTAACTATCATAAAAATAATAATAAAAAAGCTTGTTTGGGATTTTAAATGAAGTGACATGCAATTAAATTTGTTAAGAAGGCCAAAGCTCCAGATAATAATGGAATTATAATTGATATCTTAAAAGAAGCAAAAGAATTTTTTTTAGAAAAATTATATACCAAATATCTAAATAATAAAGATGTATCTCATGATTGGAAGAATACAGTATTAATATTTTAAAAAAATGATAAAGAAGATATTAGAAATTACAGACATATCAGTCTTTTATCAATTCTATACAAAATTAGATACAATGCTTGTGAGTTTTCAAGTAAACCAAGATGGCAGCCCATATTTTTGACAAATATACAATTTCAAGGGTCTATAATCTACTGAAGATGTGTTAGTTGTTAAATTAAAACAAAATTAATAAATTAATTCGTAAATTAAAAAAAAAAAATCGATAAATTTCATTAATGTTGAAATTTTTTGGGTATGCTTCATTTAACAATGCTTTTTACAAAATGGACAATGGCTGGGGCTATGGGCCTCTATTTTTTTGTTCAGTTGACATGACTAAAACTAATATAACTTAGTTGAAAGTGCACTAGGCAAAAATTGCAAACTTTATTCAGATTTTAAGTGAATCTCATATATGTTTTTTGCATATGGTTATTTTCCATATTAAATTTATTAAGAAACTTTATTTAATTTTTTTTTCTCTTATATTATAATGTGGATAATGACAAAACACTCTTGTCATACTTTGGTTCAATTCAGCATGTTTCTTTTTGTCATCAGTTTTTTTGGTAAATTGTCATAATGATAAAAATTTGGACCTTTCTATCACAGAATGTGATGTAGTAGACTATTTCTAAAGGTATGGGATCCTGCTCTCTCAAAAAGTGTGCATTAATGGTCAGTATATGATCATATGCTGCCAATATGAATAAAGTGCAAATATAGTATTTATATATATTTTTTGATTTTTGTGTTAATAAAGTTAATCCAAAAAAAAAAAAAAAACTATAAATATTGTAAATAACTTTTCCACAATGATTTCTTTTTATACATTTCTAGTAGGCATTTTTTTTAAAAAATATTTTTTCGGGGGTCCTGAAACTGTAGATTTATCAAAAATACAGACTGCCATTTTGGATTACTTGGAAACTCACAACTCATTTATAGCAAAAAGAACAAGCTGATTTTAGAAGTGATTTTAGTATAATAAATCACATCTAAGTATTAAGTGAAATTATAGAAAGGACCAATGAATATGAGTTGCCATTATTCTTTGGATATGTAGACTACGAAAAGGCATTTGATTCTATAAGCATTTCTTCAGTGATTAAAACATTGAATCATCAAAGTGTAGACCCAGGATACTGTCATATTCTGAATAATATTTATAAAAGTGCAACAATAACAATTTGATTACATATTACTACTAAAAAGATTAACCTCGAGAAGGGGGAACCATATCTCCAAAACTTTTTACAGTAGTTTTGAAAGATACATTTTGTGGATTGAATTAAGGGAATAAAAGTAAATGAAGATTATAAAGTCATCTAGATTTTGCAGATGACTAGTTGTTTTTGCAAATAGTGCTTTAGAAACATTAGTAAATGTTGCATGAGTTATTAGATGAAAGTAAAGAAGTGAGATTAAAAGTAAATATTAAAAAAAACGAAAGTAATGTTCAATGGATTTTCTCAAAATAAAAAAATAAAAATTGATAACAATGAGTTAGAAAAAGTTAACAACTACAAATACCATGGTCAGATTATTACAACAAATAAAAACATAATATATGAAATTAATCATAGAATGAAACTTAATGAGACTGATTTTGGTAGAAATAACTTGATCTTAAAAGGAAATATGCCTATGTATTTGAAAAGAAAGATTTTAAATAAATGTGTGTTATCAGTTCTTACTCATGAATCTAAGACTTGAACATTTATCAAAAGAGTAATACAGAGACTTCTGGCCACTCTAAGAAGTAAAGAGAAATGCATGTTAGGAATAACAAGAAAAGATCAAAAATGCAATACATGGGTAAAAGAATGAACAGGTGTTTACTGACATCATTGAAGAATAGACTGAAGTGAAGTTGGGCTGGACATAATGCCAGAAAAGAGAATAAATGGATAGTTAAAACATTAAACTGGATTCCAAGGAATTGTAAAAAAATCTAGAAAGAGACCACGTGAAGTGGATGGATGAAATAAGAAAGTGTGCTAGTGTGATGTAGAGAAGAGAGGCTAGAGATTGGAGATGGATTGAACTGGTGAGACCTTCATCCTGAAATAGATCGATAATGATTGAAAATGATGATATATAAATGTATATGAGGTCATCACAGCCGCCTTGCAAGCAAGTAGTTGATTGCAGACGGTTGTGAGTTCGCGTCCAGGCCGATGCTATGACATATGATAAAGAAAAAAAAAATTATCAATTTCTTTTTTTAATTTACCCCCCCCCCCCCAATTGTGCATATTATACACAGTAAATCGGGGATAGGATGTGTAAGAATAATGATTTAATCTTAAATGCTTGGGGAAATAAACTATT
This sequence comes from Epiperipatus broadwayi, assembly GCA_028023455.1. Taxonomy (NCBI): domain Eukaryota; kingdom Metazoa; phylum Onychophora; class Udeonychophora; order Euonychophora; family Peripatidae; genus Epiperipatus; species Epiperipatus broadwayi. The sequence continues at coordinate 1,588,293 of JAQFVV010006213.1, read as the reverse complement.
GCACTATAACGTATTTTAATGAATCAGCTCTGGCTTTTAATTGAATAACTAATCATTGAAGACTTATTTATTCGTTGGAAGGCAGTCATTTAGTTATTTAAAGGTATTCAGGACTGTGTTATTTTTTAACTAGATGCTTGTAAGCCTAATCAACAATTCTAAAACTTCAAGAAGGCACAGAAAGCAAAAAACAAAAGACAAACAGGTAATTTAAGATTTGGATCTTAAAATGAAGTTGTTTCCATTTACTAAACAATAATAGGTTAAACCTAAATGTTTTAAAATGTTCTAAAGATTCTTTAGAATTTCTTCATTTAAAAATCATTAAGAAGATAACTAAAAAAAACCCCTCTATTTTTTTAACTTTTATGAAATGAAATAAAAACAATGTATGTATGCTAAACGTGGGATATATTTAAGTATGCGTGACTAGAAATAAAGTTGACATAAAAGAGGAAACAAGAAAAATATGAAAATATCAAAAACGATCCAGTTAGAAGAACACATATCTATAATGCTACAACACAGCATTGCTATATATAGAAACGTAAATAATTAAATTAATGAAGATGTTTATAGGTGTATAATTATTTAAAGGAAACCAAAGAATAAGCTGTTCACCCCCCCCCCCATATTGAATTAGTAATTAAGTTATATATATATGATTAAGTCACGAATTTTAAAATTGTATTCTATAACAACAAAGCTAATTAATTATGATATGCTTAAAAAATTTAATCCTATTTGGGATCGAATGCAGTGAAATTGATAAATGGAACTGCCTCAAAATTAGAGGAGTAAAGAGATTAAAATCTAAAGAAAAAAAAAGTTTGGATCGCAAGGTTTCAGACGAGCTTAGTTTATTATACAGATCTTATAGATCTTTTTTTATTATTTTGTAAACATTATAGCAAAATTATTAATAAATCGAGATCTTGACTTGTTTAGTTAATGACTTTATACATATTTATATTATTTGTTCCTGGGCACTTTTTAATCTCTCAACAGTTTCCATGATATCATCATCATCATTATCAACCACTATCAATCCACTGCAGGATGAAGGTCTCTCCAAGTTTAATCCATCTCCGATCTTTAGTTTCTCTTCTCCACATCACCCCTGCACACTTTCTTATTTCATCCATCCATCTCACATGTGGTCTCTTTCTGGGTCTTTTACAATCTCTTGGAATCCAGTTTAAAATTTCAATTGTCCATCTATTATTATCTCTTCTAACAATATGTCCAGCCCAAGTCCACTTCAATCTTTTAATTTTTTCAATGAGGTCAGTAACACCTGTTTGTTCTCTTACCCATACATTGCGTTTATGATCTCTTCTTGTTACTCCCAACATACATCTCTCCATACTTCTTTGAGTGGTCTGAAGTCTCTGAATTGCTCTTCTATTAAGTGTCCAAGTCTCAGATCCATAAGTAAGAACTGGTAAAACACATTAGTTAAAAACCTTCCTTTTCAAACACATAGGCATATTTCCTTTTAGTATCAAGTTATTTCTACCAAAAGCACTCCAACCAAGTTTAATGATATACGGAATCGTTAATCATCGTCACCATCATTATCAACCATCATCAATCCACTGCATGATGAAAGTCTCTCCAAGTTTAATCCATCTTCTCCGATCTTTAGCTTCTCTTCTTCACATCACCCCTGCGCACTTTCTTATTTCATCCATCCATCTCACATGTGGTCTCTTTCTGGGTCTTTTACAATCTCTTGGAAAACAGTTTAAAATTTCAATTGTCCATCTATTATCATCTCTTCTAGCAATATGTCCAGCCCAACTCCACTTCAATCTTTTAATTTTTTCAATGAGGTCAGTAACACCTGTTTGTTCTCTTACCCATACTTTACGTTTTCGATCTCTTCTTGTTACTCCCAACATACATCTCTCCATACTTCTTTGAGTGGTTCGAAGTCTCTGTATTGCTCTTCTATTAAGTGTTCAAGTCTCAGATCCATAAGTAAGAACTGGTAAAACACATTTGTTAAAAACCTTCCTTTTCAAACACATAGGCATATTTTCTTTTAGTATAAAGTTATTTCTACCAAAAGCACTCCAACCAAGCTTAATTCTATGATTAATTTCCTTCATTATATGTGGAAGATTCCAGAGAATGTATATATTTAATTTAATGACTGAGACACACAGAAAATCAATAAATAAAAAAAGTTAAAAAAATATTATCATTAAGCAATATCAAACTAAATATGTGTATATATTAAGTGATGTCAAATAAAATTAAAATGTTGCATGTAACAAATAGTCAGATGGGCCATTAATTTACACCTTCATTGTTAATGTATGCAAATATGCCCAATATAAAAAGTAATGAAAATGGCCAGAGGAAGATGATGAGCACCAGTTTTGAATATGCATACAATGGTGAAAAGAAAGAATGAGAATAGAGTAGTAGAATTAAATCATAGAAAGGACGACAAGTAATCATATTGAGAAAATGTATAATTGTTCTCAGAACAGAATTTTGTGCAAAATTTCAAGAATACTAACTGTATAGATGAAAGATATATTTATTCATTTATGTAGAGTTAATAAACTCTGATTTGTTAAGTTTTATCCTGTATAGAGTATTCATTTTGGTTTAAATACTGATAGGTATTCAGCTGTGATTAATAAGATTACCCCTGGATATAACAGATTGGCACAGTCTGGCATTTTGAGAGAACCTAGTAAAGAAAAGATAATAGTGAGGAATTAATAAAAAGAAACAAAATAGCAATGCAAAATAGCTCTATGACAGACTATGATGCAAACAACATAAATAGGATGGCAAATCCATATTATGCATTTAGAAAGATATAGGCTTATTAATAACATAGTTTGACAATAACAAAGGTAGAATTATTGGTTTGAGTGGCAGATAAAGAAATATAATTGATTGTGTGATGCAAAAGTTCCAGAAGACATTCCATATAAAAAATTGAAAGTTAAAATACAAATTTCAAGCCTACTGCATGTAAACATATAGATATCTGCAGTTTAAAAATATAGGATAGATGTCATGTGAAAAGATACAGAAATACAATATGGGACTGAGTATGCTTGATAAAGACTGCAAATTTAGTGCTAAATTGGGTGATGTGCTTCTTAACCAGTAATGTAAAGGATGAATGATAACAAGCTCAAATAACTGCTGCAGAGTGAAACTGAAATATCGTAGACCCATACTATTGAAAAATTTATAGCTTATAAAGTCATGTTGGAATAATGCAATGGAATTTGAAAAGAGTACAGATATAAATAAACCAACAATGACTCAATCAGAGCACAAGCAGAGACTATGAACTGGAAGAATATGAAAACTGATAATGACTGTAATCAGAGTATAAGTAGACTGCAAACCAGAAGAATATGAATAGCACCTGCATATGCTATTGTTGCAAAGGACATATATAAAAGAAATGACTGGTGACATATTTGCAGTATGATAAAATATTTGTCATGAATTTAAAATAATAAATAGTAAATGGGAGTTATCATCAGATTTTATATCCAGGGTAGGGGTTTGAAAAAAAAAACTAACATCAAAAGGATAAATGATTATCGATAATAAACACTCTATGTTGGATGTTCATATTACAAACAGAAAGTTAGAATGAAGATCAACAGTGGAGCAGGTTTGTCTCTTATGTCACAAAGAGATAGGTCAAATATCATAAGGAAAATCCAATAGACATACAAGGGATTGCAATGTGATTAAAAAAATCTACCTTTATATATTGTGAAAAGAGATTTAAGTCAGTTTCTAGGCAGGAATTAGTTCAAACCATTATGGATTACAATAAAAATAAAAAGAGTACAGTTGAAAACAGAAATCCATAAAAAGTATCCACAGTTGTTTAAGTTAAGCCCTGTAGCATTAAATACCCAACCAGATGATATAAAATTAATGATGATTACTACTCAGCCTATTATTTTAGATTACAGAAAGTGGAAGAAACACTTAAAGACTTAATAAAAAAGGATATTATAATACTTACTGAGGAGTCAATGTGGCTACACTCATCATCATAATATTAAAAACCAATGGATCTGGTCATTTATCTGGTGATTATTATGTAACCCTGAATAAATACATAAAGGAGCATAATGTAAACCTAGTATTGAGAAATCTTAGCATAGCTACAAAAAGCATCATATTTTGCTAAGATTGATCTACAATCCACATTTCTGCAGATTCCACTAACAACAAGAGCAGCCAAACTCTTTACAATTAATACTCATGGGATTATTTAGGTATAAAAAAATTTCATATGGGATTATTTAGGTGTAAAAAATTGTCATAAGAAATAATTATTGCTCCAAATATGTTTCAAACTAAATGGATGGTTTGTTACAGGGGATGACTTCCTTACCAGAGAGTAAATTAAGAGAATGATTCAGAAAAATATGTAATAGACTAGACTCCATTTTATGATCTGTTACAGAAAAAACAATGATGAAAGTGGGAAATCAAACAAGAAATAACATTTAAAAGGGCAAAAAACTTGTTAACATTATATCACTTACTAGTACATTATAGGAATGGCAAAGAGATAGTCATGACTTCTGACCTCTCAGAATTTGGACACAGTGCAGTTATTTTACATTGAGTATATGGAGGTGAATGTCTAATCATTTATGCATCCAGAACTTTAACACCCAGCTAAAAGAACAATGGCCAGCTAGACAAGGAAGTTTTAGCAATTATATTAGCAGTGAAAAAATTCCACCAATATGTGTATGGACATACATTTAAGATTTATACGGCCATAAATCTCTGCTGGCAATAATTTATAGAAGACTCCTGATCATGTCAGTCAGCAAATGATTAGATGAATAAATATATTGATGACTCTGAACTTGTATACAAACTGGGAAAAGAAATTAATCATGCTGACATTTTGTCTAAAATGCTGGATATGCACAGATAATTGCATAAATTACATAAAGCAGATAGAATTGAATGTATTAAATAGTGTGGTTGTGGCAAATAGACAAAAGAAGAACTTGGTTATGAAATAGTTAAACAAATGGATTAAAAAAGGATGGCCTTGAAATTGACTAACTTATGCATTTGAAGTGGGCAATGCTCATAAGAGTTTATCCAGGTGCAATGGATGCATTGTGATGACAGATAGTGTAGTGATCCATACCAAAGGGAGGAAGTGAATACTGGGAATACTGTAAGGAGGATATTCTGGCATCATCAGAAAAAAAGAATGTTAGATCATATGTGTGGTGACCTGGTATGAACTATGTTGTCAAATAAGCAAAAACTGTACAGTTTGTCAATCCACTGGTAAAGATATCTTCTAAATTGGAATCATGAATCCAGGCCCAGAAAACCATGGCAAAGAATACATAAAGATCCTTGCAGTAGTTAAAAATATGAGAGCAGAGAACACAATCAGAATATTAAACAAATTGTTCACATGTTATGGATGTCTAGAAATGATTATTTTAGACAATGGAGATAGATTTCAGCAACTGTTATCAAAAGACATTTAGCTAATAAGAAGATTTATCATGTATTAATACCTCTATATCTTCTGAGTCTAACAGATTAGCTGAGAAGGCGGTGCAACAATTGAAAATATCAATAAATAAAACCTAATATAAAATATTTAGGAAACTTTAATGGAAGCTACATTTCATCAATATTTTACAAGAAGCACAGCAACTAGAAAAACACTTGCTGAAATGCTTATGAAATGAAGATTCGGAATTCATGTATCAATACTGATCCCTAGTAAGATTGAGAAAAGAAAACAAAATTTAGGAAATGTGAGATATAATGTTGAACATACAATATGGATATGTGATATAGTGAAAAAACAATAGATAAAAACAGTTGTAATTATAAATTTATTTAACACACATTGATTAGCTTCATGCTCTCAGATCTAACTGCTTCAGCTTCACCTATTTACATAGAAAGTAAGTCGAAGTAAAGAAGGTTCCCCTCTTTTCTTCCAAAGCATAAGCTTGTGGTTAAGACCTATAGAGGTCCCTACCTTCGCATTTTCAAGTGCACTTTCTTGAGGATTATTGCCTTAGTAAATATTATTTAAAAACAGTTGTAGTGAAATTATTGGCCAAACAATTAAGACTGATATAACAGGCTGATGAAAATGAAGTCCTAAAAGACATAAACCAACCAAGAAGCTACCCAAGTGAACCATTCAAACAAGTGAATGGAAGGATGTATTTTCCAATAGCTTAAGTCTATAGAATATTCTTGGCTTGAGACCAAATAAAATATTTTGAAAAAATATGATACTTCTTGAAAACTTTTCTAATCATATCTAGACCATATATGTTGGCAAACTTCTTAACAAGAGATGAACAAAACCTAGTGAGAAACAATTTCTATATATATTACTTTCCATGGAGACCAATACCTTTTAAGATCTTTTGCCTACTAAAAAAATTGTTTTTTAACAAATGGGCATTAATTTGGTATGTAAATAGATTATCAGGGTTGTTTTTAAAATATATATACTTCTTACTGTTAATTACTTCAGGTTTATTTTGAAAAATAAATTATTTTTTTCTGCACATATTTTTTATGGAGAGAAATTTTTATATTTTTTGAATTGAAAATATTTGTTTTATTATATGAGAATTATTTTAATATGAAATATATTATTATCTGATTTTTTAAAAAATATATGTGCTCCATGAATTTAATGTCTTCATGTTCATTATCTATTATCAAGATATATTAATGTCATGCAATTTATTTTCTAAATGAATATTAGTTTTATGCTTACAAACATATTAGGATTAATTATTATTATTTTTTTAATGAAAAAAAAAAAAGCTTTATCAATTAGCACAATCTTGTGTGATGTGATATGGCTACTCCTTTAGTGATGTCGGGAATCTCTCAGCCAATGTGTGCAGAAAATCTGTTAGCCACTTTACTGTCCCTCTCCATTCACCACCCTGTTTTTCCCATTTTTTCTCTATCCTGCTCTATCCTATTTCCATAACATCATGTTTGTTCACTTCATGAGTTTTGTATCTAGATCCCTCTTATCTTTTTCCAACCCCAACATAAAGACCAATAACTTACTTTCTGTACAATCATTTGATCTATAGTTATTCTCCCACAACTTCATTATTTGTACCCTTTCTGCTTGTAAGCATTTACATTCTATTAGCAAATGCCTAATATTTTCCATGCCCTTCTTACATAACCTACAGACTAAATTACCTACCTTTCTCCATTTATGCGCATATTCCCTTGTTTCTAACAATCCTGTTCAAGCCTTAAATAGTAAATTACTTTGCTCACTATTATCATAAATTAACTCACACCCGATATTCTGTTTACTTCTATATATATATTTAAGCTCTTTTTACCCTCCATTTTAATTCTCTATTTCTCGAGTTCCCTATTTTTTATTAATACATCTATTCTTCTATCCTAGTCTTTGCCATTATAACACTCAACAATCCTTCTAACACAGTCATCCCACCCTTTGCACAAGTGTAACGATGTAAAATCTTTATCCAAATCTTCTGCATGCCATACTACCTTTCTCACCTATCTTGTTGCCTGCCCTTTATTCATATTCTATTTTGGCTACTTCCTTACTATCCATAAATTGCAATTTACCAAACATTTTTATCTTATTTTTTGCCTCTCATATAAAAACATGACCATTCCATTTCTTCTGAATTGCCTCCTTGCATGTAATGCATGTTTTCCTACTTCACTTTGTACTTTTTCTAAAAAATCTAACACACCTTTGCTAACAATAACACCCATTACCATAGGTTAATCCTGCTACTGTCACTCCCTTCCATATAATTTACTACAAACTATTAAATTAAATTTAGAGACTGCAAACCTCTCGCACTTATTATAGCCAATCAGATGTTCTTAATAGCGATCAAATCATAAACACAAGACAGAGAACATCTGATTGGCTATTAAGAACATCTGATTGGCTATATTAAGTGCGAGAGGTTTGCAGTCTCTCAATTTAATTTCAAACTGTTTGCGATTTATAAAATAAATATTATTTACATCATATTAATTATATGAAAACATTGTTAATTTCTTTATCAGACTCTTTCTTTTCTTTGCTTCATTTATCAATTCCCCCCCCCCCCCCAATCCTCCAAGTAATTCCTCTGATTACTTAAAAGACAATTCCCAAATAATTGTACCAATTAACCATACTTAACTTTATATCCCCCAAGAAAATTTCATTCTCTTCTCTTTCTGCAGCATTTACTATCATTATTTTTGATTTTTCTTCACTAAATTTGATCCCCATCTCTTTACCTACCCCTGCACAAATCTTCAGCATAACTTCCATATCTTACCTATTTTCAGTGCATAAGAAAATATCAGCAAATAAACACTCCCTTACCATCTTACTAATAGTATCTCTATCCCTCTTCCTAATCTTTCTATTACCCTTTCCGTTTCTCTCAAATATAACAAAAACAAAATAGGTGACATAGAGCATCCTTGCCTTAGTCCCACTTTATTTTTAACTCTGATTCTATTTTGGATTAATATAGTAAGTAGTTCCACCAATGGAGGAAAAAACACACTGCAATTAGCATTTAAATAATAAAGAAAACTCATAATTATTTTAATCGTAATCTATCTACATATTACTGTAACATTATATGAAGCTAGTGAGGAAAATATTTCTGAATAAGATATAACATTTAGCAGACTCTGACTACAAAAAAGAGAATAGCTTTTGACCTAGTATTAAAATGAAAAAATTCTAAAATTCAAACATATACATAAAGTGAGAGACATTTGTTCAGAAAGTGAAATTAGGGGGACATCTTAACAAAAGTTGTCAAAACAAAGATAGAGAACAAAAATTTATAAAAAGTAGAGGGTGATGGTCAAATTGGTACACATTAAAAATATAAAAATTAACTAACCCAAAACAATGATTCCCATGTATATATATTGTGATGGTGACTGATGATGATCAAACCCTCATCACAAGTTTTGGTCAACAGCACTGTATTCAAGTGTTAGTTGACTCACAAAATGTAAAAGTATAAACCCAAAAGGGACCTTTATAGGAAATATATATATACTCACACATATTATATTGCCCGATAGGTAGTAAAGTATTTGCATATTGCAATTATTTTTTACTTTCATTTTTATTTGTGATATTAATTTTTGTTAATAAATTTCTTTAATATGCTTTACATTTTTTTGTCTAAAGATAAGGGAAAAAAACTAATTAAAATGTAAGTTGATTTATTTAATTAAATTCATAAAGAAAAAGAAAATATACTAAAAAATATTGCATTAATTGTCTTTGATGCAAATATTTTGTGATTTTTTTTTAACACTGTTTAATATATCCGAGGATAATTAGATACATTATTATAGAAATTCTTAGTAAGGCTTTTTCTCTTTGATATAATTTTTTTTAATCATTTTTTTAAAAAATGTACTAAGAGATTGTATCAAAATTTAATTTGTAAAGAGTTGATAAAAAATTCTTGAAATTCGCAAGCTGATTAGAAAAATAAATTAAATGAAACCAAAAATAAAAGATCATTTTGTTCTTTTACATATGCATAGTATAAAAACAGAGCAGAGTGGGAGAAAGATATATAATAAATTGGAGAAGAGTCAGCAGTGAGAGTCAACCATAAAAGTCAGTGAGCAGATCGACATCAGCAGTTCAAAATCATAAATGAGAGCAAGGAGAAAGTGAGCTGACAGAGTTATTGAGTGTTTGATGATTCAAAGGAAAAAAGAATTACTGGATGATGATTCAAGGGAAAAAAGAATTACTGGAGAAGTGCTGAAATCTGTTTTTGAAAAACTCAACAAAAACTGTTAATTGTGCCAGAAGAATTAAATAAACTAAACAAAATCAAATAAGTTTATCAAGTGCACCAGATCTGATCTTCAAATAATCACCATGTGAGCTATACCATTATGCTGAAACTCTGCCTAGAAAGAAGAGTAGTAGAATCAAAATTGACTTTTTCTCCTGATTGTTATTACATAGTCAAACAAAGCACTGTAAGTGAGAGAGTATGAGGAAGTAGTTTTAATTAAGAATAGGGGGAAATGGTCATCATAGTAACCAGAATTACGTAATGTCACCTATGAATAATTATTGTAGATGAGTTTTTGAAATATTTAGAGAGCAAAAATGAAACATGCCAATCATTGTGGTATAAGTAAGAAAAGAAAATTTAAATTTCTTATTAAAATTAATTTTTTATATATTTTTTTAAAAAATATATCAATTTAAAAAATTAATATCTTATTGAAATTAAGCTACACATATATGAGTATACGTATGCATATAGAATTAGATAGATATATTGTAATGGTCAGGTTTCTACATTTGCTCAACAGACTGAGAGTCCGATCCAAAGAACCAAAAGCTGACCAAGTTGGGATAGTAATATCCTACATATGATCATACCTCAATTCTCTTACCTGTGCTTCCAAGTCAACTCATTGTGAGTAACATGCCTGAGTTACACTTGATATCTCTTTATTCATGTTCCAGCAATAGCAAAGCAGTAAAACATGAGACCCGCCCCCCAACATATGATACTATATAACTTAATTAGTGATTCATAAAATAATGAGCAATAATGGAGACAGATATAAATTTATATTTCATAAATTTAATGTAACACTTAATAAGTTATAAAGCAAATAAATTATGTACAGATTGCTCACACGCAGGTGAGTGAATACGCAGGGTTATAATAAAGCAAATTATATAGTGCTCACACACAGGTGAGTGAATACTTAGGTTTACAAAAAAATATGATAACGTAAATTATATTGCTCACACACAGGTGAGTGAATACTTAAGTTTACAAAGAATATTAATGAATAGTCAGTAAATGATAACACAAATTATATATATATATACTGCTCACACACCAGTGAGTGAATACCTAGATTTACAAGATGCTTAATGTGATTATCAACAAATGATAAACAAAGCCAATTATATTTGCTCATGCGCAGGTGAGTGAATTTTAGGGTTGCAAAATGTTTAATTAGTTTATGACTTTGTATAACTGACAATATGCTTATACCATCTTTTATGTCATAACCCATACTATGATCTACATAGTAAAAATCAGTAAGAGTTAGAGTGATCAATTTATTGATAACTGATTGGAATTATATTATTAAGTTTAAACATAACATAATATAACGATCGAAATGAAAGTGGAGATCGAATCTAACCGCAAACTATGATATCTGCTCTACAAGGCGCCATCTAGGCATTTAAACCTAGAAAAATTTATAGAGTAGGCAGATACGCGCTGTTAAGATTCCACTTTATTTAAATATTCAGATCGTTAGCCCAAGTCACTAGCTCAGTGGAGACGCAGAGATAAAAATCTATATCTTAATTTATATCTTGAATATAATGAAATAAAAGCCACTGCCAAAAATTAACACATAAAAATATTTATTTATGCACATATAAAATAACATTTAAATTTTGAGGAATAAATTCAACATTTTAGATTTTTCTATTAATCTTTAGTTTTACATTTAAGTAAATTACAACCATGAGTTTAATATTTATTTAGTGAGTCAAGGATGAATAGACTACATAGATCTGCATTTGAAAAGAAAATATTCTTCCCTGATTTAACCTTAGGCAACAAATTTCACAATCAAACCGGCGCCAATCCATCCGATACATTTATGTATTCAATGTAGCATGAAAATACGACAACACAAAATACTATATTGTCAGGAATGTACATCTGATCAGTAAGTAGTCTCTCCACCAACAGGAATGTTACATCTGTTGGCAAGTAGAACAATAAACATAAAACTCCATAGGAATGGACTGCGGTCCTTTGCTGTCTTACAAACCCATCCATAGGCAAACAGAAGGTATGTGGCGTATATATATAATCCTGCCCGTAGCGGATCTCATACTGCATCTACAATTACACAAATATATCCAATCCATTGAACCAATTCAACTACGAAATGAATAACCTAAGATTACCCTCCCTTAATATAACTTTACAAAACTATATAGCCATTCACGCCCGACTTAAATTTAACATTTAAATACGTTCGCACAGATTATTTTTATATGATTTGTTTTATAATGTCGAGTATAGATCGGCTGCACAGATTCCACGGTCAAAAACATTCCAAATTAAACACAACCGATCAAAATACAAAGTCAATCGATAACGTCAATTGCTGAGGGAATACAGGAGACCCTTTGGTGTTCATCATAAGACACCCTATGACCTCGTTGACTTATATATTCTAATCGACTGTGAAAACCACAACATAATGCAATGTCTATACCCAACTTAAATGTAATGCATTTAATAATTTCTACAATAAATATTACTACAAATAATAATAATAATAAAATGGAAATGATTTTAGCAAACTTAACTATATAAATTTAAACAATCAATTATTAATTTGAAAATCAAATAAGAGTTCATTTTAAAATTTAAATTAGCTGAATCTTTAAAAAAAAACATTGACGAAAGTTCTTAATTACTTTTTTTTTGTTGTTAATTTGTAAAGTTCATAGCTCACAGTAGAAGAGTCCAGGTATCTGTTTTTAATTCCCGCGACGCCTCCATTGGAAGATAATGTTCTGGAGATGGCAATAGCTGGTTCAAGGTATCACAGTCTTTTCATTTTTTTTTTATATACAGAGAGTGTGGTATGTGCGTCCTACCACATTTCTCAAATACAAAATGCTGGAACTATCAGAAAAAACTGTATTTCCCTTTTTATATCATCCACACGGATTCAATCAACAAAACGTCACTAATCCATCACTTTCGTTAGGGTCCGAGCCAAGGCTTAGTGCTTCCATTGGTCAAGCTAATTTTTCTTTATTCTCTTATCCAATTTTCATCTCATCATTTTAATTATACAAGAGGCCAAGGCTAGCTTGCTTTTCAAACAAATTATAAACAATTATTTCCATTTACAGATTACAAGAATTAATACCTGTTTTTATTTTTAAATCTTGTACTTTTTTATAAAAAAGTACGTTCAAATACTTATTTGTATTTTTTTTTTTAAATATTTTTAAAGTTTGGCATCTGTGCGAATGTATATACGTTTAACAAACATTTTAATTTTAGCGTTTAGTTTTTTACTTTTATTTGCAAACTTTTAAGTTTTTATTTTAAATTAATGTAACGACATATTTATATATCGTTACATATCACTAAACTTCCTCAAAAAACAAAAACATTAAAAAAAAAAAAAGAATTTACTTAGTGTTAGTAATTACGTTACACAAATTGATTATATATGAAAATTTCAAAAGAACAAAACTTTTTTTTTTACAAGACAAAACAGTAATTACACACAAATATAATGATTAAAAAAAAATGTTGACTGTTGATTCCCTATTACCAGCTAAATTTCTGCCCCCTCCCTTCCAAGTCTCATTTCTCCTACCTTTAACTATTACTTAGGCAAGTTGAACGATTAGATTTTAATTTAACAAGACTTTTTTTTAAAAAAAAAAAATGATTTATATTTATTATTGCGTTTTATTCCTCGCATTTATATTTACATATGCGCAATTTTTCTTACTGGCAGCACTTTTTAAACAAAACTTCAAACTGCAACTCCACGTCAATACAACAAATATATTTATACTAATTTCAGAAAAAATATTACGGGCATGATTTATTTTCAAAAGTACTAGTGGTTTATTAAACATCTGGCTATAACTTTACGTTAGTACAAAAATGTACTTATTTCAGAAAAAACAACAAATGTTATTTGCATGATTCACTTTTAAAATTCTCAGGGCACTCGTGATTTAAATCAAAGATAGAAAATTTCATCATCATCAATTCCCCTCCTCAGGGTCAATCTCTGAGGTAAGGCCACACTTGGGATGCCAATTATAACGATCGAAATGAAAGTGGAGATCGAATCTAACCGCAAACTACGATATCTGCTCTACAAGGCACCATCTAGGCATTTAAACCTAGAAAAATTTATAGAGTAGGCAGATACGCGCTGTTAAGATTCCACTTTATTTAAATATTCAGATCGTTAGCCCAAGTCACTAGCTCAGTGGAGACGCAGAGATAAAAATCTATATCTTAATTTATATCTTGAATATAAATAAATAAAAGCCACTGCCAGAAATTAACACATAAAAATATTTATTTATGCACATATAAAATAACATTTAAATTTTGAGGAATAAATTCAACATTTTAGATTTTTCTATTAATCTTTAGTTTTACATTTAAGTAAATTACAACCATGAGTTTAATATTTATTTAGTGAGTCGAGGATGAATAGACTACATAGATCTGCATTTGAAAAGAAAATATTCTTCCCTGATTTAACCTTAGGCAACAAATTTCGCAATCATACCGGCGCCAATCCATCCAATACATTTATGTATTCAATGTAGCATGAAAATACGACAACACAAAATACTATACTGTCAGGAATGTACATCTGATCAGTAAGTAGAATTAGAGAAGACATGTCTCCCCACCAACAGGAATGTTACATCTGTTGGCAAGTAGAACAATAAACAAAACTCCATAGGAATGGACTGCGGTCCTTTGCCGTCTTACGAACCCATCCATAGGCAAACAGAAGGTGTGTGGCGTATATATATATAATCCTGCCCGTAGCGGATCTCATACTGCATCTACAATTACACAAATATATCCAATCCATTGAACCAATTCAACTACGAAATGAATAACCTAAGATTACCTCCCTTAATATAACTTTACAAAACTATATAGCCATTCAAGCCTGACTTAAATTTAACATTTAAATACGTTCGCACAGATTATTTTTATACAATTTGTTTTATAAAGTCGAGTATAGATCGGCTGCACAGATTCCACGGTCAAAAACATTCCAAATTAAACACAACCGATCAAAATACAAAGTCAATCGATAACATCAATTGCTGAGAAAATACAGGAGACCCTTTGGTGTTCATCATAAGACACCCTATGACATCATTGACTTATATATTCTAATCGACTGTGAAAACCACAACATAATCAACCGCTAACAAATCTCTGCAATGTCTTTACCCAACCTAAATTTCATCATTTAAAATTTAAACAATAAATAATTTATACAATAAGAAAAAAAAAATGGAAATGATTTTTATCAATTGAAAAACATATAAAATTAAACATTATTAATTTGATTTTAAACTTAAAAAAGTCAGATAGAAGTTCATAAGCTTGAACGAAAGTTCTTAATTATTTTTAAATCCAGAGTTCATGTCAATATAGCTTACGGCAGAAGAGTCCAGGTTTCTGTTTTTAATTCCCGCGACGCCTCCATTGGAAGATAATGTTCTGGAGATGGCAATAGCTGGTTCAAGGTATCACAGTCTTTTCATTTTTTTTATATACAGAGAGTGTGGTAGGTGCGTCCTACCACATTTCTCGAACACAAAACGCTGGAACTGTAAAAAAAACAAACTGTATTTCCCTTTTTATATCATCCACATGGATTCAATCAACAAAACATCACTAATCCATCACTTTCATTAGGGTCCAAGCCAAGGCTTAGTGCTTCCATTGGTCAAGCTAATTTTTCTTTATTCTCTTATCCAATTTTCATCTCATCATTTTAATTATACAAGAGCCCAAGGCTAGCTTGCTTTTCAAACAATTTATAAACAATCATTTCCATTTACAGATTACAAGAATTAATACCTGTTTTTATTTTTAAATCTTGTACTTTTTTTATAAAAAAGTACGTTCAAATACTTATTTGTTTTTTTTTTTTTTTTAATATTTTTAAAGTTTGGCATCTGTGCGAATGTATATACGTTTAACAAACATTTTAATTTTAGCGTTTAGTTTTTTACTTTTATTTGCGAACTTTTAAGTTTTTATTTTAAATTAATGTAATGACATATTTATATATCGTTACAATAATAATAGTAAGATTATATATCTCTAATTACTACACAGATAAACACATTAATTCAAATTCCGAATCGGATCAAAGCCAATGTTAATTTCTATGGAAGGTTGAACTGATGTTGGGCAGTCGAATGTCAGATTATAGGGCATTATAAACTATAGTATCAGAATATATGCGTCTCAAACATGTTCCTAATTGAGGTTTATTACCTAGTAATCGGTTCCCCAGACCAAACTACTTGCTATAATACAAAGAGGCCCTTTTATTCAAGTGAACGAAACAGCGACTTAACAAGCCCTTGGAACACTTTGGTTCCTTCAAATAGATAAATGTCACAATTGCCTAAACTTTCAAGGCATAAACTTGACGTGGAAACGATCCTGATGTAGGCCATTATAGGTATAGCAAGAAGTTATGCATATTTATGCTAACTAGCAACACATTCACCATGCTAATTTAATATTTCATAAATTAATTACACCAAATCTTAGCTTCTATCAGCACCACTACCACTGGTCAGTTCATAAATAGTATTACTTAGTCACACTACAAGGCAATAATAGGAATCTGATTTAAGGATTTCTGTATATCTTAATCTCTAATTAAGGAGAGTTACAGCAAAATTAAGGATTTACTAAGATTTAAAATATTACTTATATGCTGTATAACTCATGTCTAATATTAAGTAAATATTGATTTTTAAATAACTTAAGCAAAATATTGCTTTTTAAAATAACTTATGCAAATACTCATTTTAAATATCTTATGCAAAATATCCATTTTTAAGTAACTTATGCAAAATATGTGTTTTAAATAACTTACGCAAAATATTCATTTTAAATAATTTATTCTGTGCATTATAAGTAACTGATTCACTCTAGCATAAATAATAGTTTGGTTTCAGAAGGGAGTTTTGCCTATATTTCTTTATATTATAATATTCTAACATAATGGAAAGATGCTTAATCGCCCCTTTGATAATTATTAAACCCCACAAAACTCTGTGCTGATGAACATAGCATAAATTAATAAACATGAAATTAAAAACTAAATATAGATGGCATAAGAACAAATTGCAGAAAATAATCAATAAAGTTATGATTTAGAAATGAAGAATTTGTTTGAATGGTTTTATAGAAGCTGAATATTTATGATTACTTAAAATATTTATGATCAAGCAAGAATTTTGAGAGTGCTCTAAGCTTTAAAGTAAATTTAACATTTAAATAATATAATTAAATATGAGACTTGATTAGTTAGCTAGCTTTTAATTTAGAATTGGTTTAGTAATGGAATTAAGGTATTCTGCAGAATGATTTACTGGTAATACTTGGTAGTAAGTCTTTCAAGGCATTCTTTACTGTGTGTCTTCTTCTCTCTATTAAATCGGGTTGTAGCTTTTATAGGTTTAAATCTGGATGCAGCTTTGTATATTATTTTGGTGGTGACTTTCCTCCAACCCTCTGGTCAAGAACTCTCTAGTATTTCAGGTGTAGCTTCTCCATCACTGGGCTTGGGCTGAAGTTGATGTTTTCTTCCATTCTGTAAACGGTTTTTCATGGGAATAGACAGCAGTCTATCGTCCCTTAGCCAACTGTTCTCATTTTAAAAGCTTTGGTAATGGTTTGGCTTGGTCAAAGTAATGCAGGAACAGCTCTTTAATTATTTTTCAACACACATTTTTCAGAAAATGAGTCTCCAATAATTTTTGATGGCTATTACAAGCTTTTTTATATCCTATTTTTGACAGTATTTCCCTCCCCCTTTTACTTTCACATCACTTGTTTACTGACTTCAAACTTTGCCTTTAACTAAATTTCCACTTAGTTTTTAATACACAACTAAATCTAGAGTTAAAAGCGCTATTCCCTTGGGTTTCCCAATTGTACTTAGTATGAATTTATGCCTGACTGGATTTTTTAATTTGTTTTTGCCTATAATTTTAAATGAAGTCAATTTTCAGTCAAAAGATTATTTTTAGACGAAATGTTAAAACTCGTAAACAAATTACAGCTTGTGAAATTTTAAACAAACAATAGAACTCAAAAATTATTTAAAATAAATATTAAAACTTAAATGCATAATTTTATAAATTTAAACTTATTATTTTGTTATATATCTAAATTCTAACTACACACTGCTATTTTTACTTCAGTTTTAACAAACGTAAAGGAATATGTGCGTATATAAATATTTATAACTGCATCTTAGTTATCACGTACATACTCGGCAATATTACAAGCACACTCAAAGTTTTAAATTAAAGAAATACACACAATCTGAGTGAAACGAAATACACTATTATAGAATATTATAGGTGAAACAGACAGGTCACTAGATCTAACTGTTTCAATATATATATAATTTTTTTTTATTTATTTGTTGAGGTGTAGAAAACATGAATTGAAATATAATCTATCTTTCTGATATTTTTTTCTGGTGTAATATCACTGATCAGCATGGGTGAGAGCCAATTGAACCGGGTGGGAGGAAGATCACTCTGATTATATAAAGCAACAACAACAAAAAAAAGAAGAAAAATTTCTTATTAAATCTCGATCTATTCCAGCCGCACTTTATTATTGCAGCACACCGGCCCTTATAACCAGACCAAGGCTATATAAAATATAACCTGCAGCCACATTTCCAGGCTATATAACTTCTTGGCCGCTAAATTCAAACCCATCATCCAAAGCATTTCTATTTGTTTCGAAGTAAAACCTCAGGTGCCAGCTAATCATAACTTATAATTAGCATGCCTAGACTACAGGTAAACAATTTAGTGCTTAATTAATCCCTAACTAGCTCTTTTATTTGCTTGTAGGAAGACAAACTATAGTAGACTGCTTAATGCTTACACTTAACTAAAGATTGTCTATTATTGGCATAATTATTAAAGAGAACTGACCAAACAATAACTAGCAAACAAACAATTTATTTTAAAACACTTCTAATTAAAAACATGATATTAAAGAATATTATTATAAAGAAAATTATAAATTTGTTTAAGCACACTTTTAATAAAATACATGATAATAAATAATAATACAATTAAAACATTATAGATTTGCATATGCACACACACCTTGACATATAAATTCACTATTCAAAGGAAAGCTTTGCACATATTAATTAAAATATATTATGAAAAGATTAAATATGCATGCACTGTTTCTTTTATTTTAATTATAATCCATTTTAATTTAATTTTAAAAGCGGAGATTTAATTTTGTGTTTTTTTTTTCTATAAGTTAATCCCTGGTTAGAATTCTTAATTAAGGTTGAGTGGGAGATTATGATTTACCCTGAGCTAAGGCTTAGAATTGAACAACAATAAAGTTTATGCGGAAAATAATGTGAGAGTATAAATAACCCCAAAAATTTCGAACATTTTAGAAGATTCTTGGCTTGACAAAGCTAGCTCTGTTTCACCATAATTGATTTAGTCTCTTATAATTATACTTTTTGTTTCATATTAGCCTGCTGTGATTTTAGTGGTCAGTTCGGACATATTTTTTTAAAAAATTTGCTGTCACAAGATGTCAAAATCATGCCTTGCTAGCTTAACTAAGGATGGACTTCTGATTCCACACTGTTCTTTCATCATGCCATGAAAGCCTGAAGTAAAAAGGATCCCGAAATATGCCTCTACACTTGCTGCCATGAAGAGAAGACACCTGAAAGATGAACTCAAAAATAACTGTGCGCATTTTGAAAAACTACGTGTTCTCTGCTTTACCATAAGGTAAAAACATTTCTTATTCTTTCCAGAGTATATAAATCTTTTAATTAAATATCCACTCAATCTAAAAATAAATCTGTAGTTTTGACAATTATTTAATCTCATATTTATTATATGCATTTGCTTTTCTTTATGTTTATAGTGTGTCTTGGAATCTTAGTTTTAAAATTCTAAGTTTGTTTTCAATTTTATTTATTGGAGAGTGTATTGTGAGTTTATATTTTATATGCTTATTATGTCGTCTTGTTTTTTTTTATTTATTAATCAATGTGCGTTAAATAAATTTATAATTATAACTAGCGTTTTATAAATGCTTTGGAAGTCTTTCATAAATTCAGTTTGCTCATCTATCCCTATTTTAATGTCCAATAATTAATTTTAAATACATTTAGGTTGCATTTTTTTATGTAAACCACAAAACTTTTGGCTGGTGATTTATCATGATTGTTATTCTGGTTATCCTGGAGTTGGAGATTTCCTTTCTTCTTTTCTAGATTATGTAAGATCATAATCATATTTTTCTTTTGTCTTGTATGTGTAAATCAACCATGAATTGTATTAAACGTTGTAATCATAGGGCTGTCCTGCTGAAAAAATGACATTCTTGTCTCAACACATTATTCTGGGCAAGAAATGCTCATTGGCACCGTTTCATTGATTTCCTACAAGACCATATTGTTTTCATATCTCTGAATCAGGAAACTAGAATTGTTGTTCTTTTATAAATCACCAGCAAAAAGATACTCTTAATTCCTGTTTAAATTCTAAGTGATAGAACGTTTCTTTCTGGTAAGGCATTTAATGTTTTCACTAATAATCTAAGTCAAACTTTAGTACTTTGTTTGCTAGATTTACTTATCTTTTATGTATTGCTTTAAATTTATTTGTCAGAGCATGTACTGGGAATTTAGTTTATAAGATATTTGTAATTTCTAATTATTTCACTTTCTTAAAATGCTTGGGCAGACATGAATAGTTTTCTAAATTACTTACTGGTCTCTTATTGAGACTTTTTAATTATTATACTCAGCTTAGTTTTGGCCAATTGTTTGGTTGGTGATTCACCCGTATTATATGTTTGTTTTCCTTAAATCAGAGATTTAATGTTTTATTAATTTTAAATCATTTGTGCCAGAGTATTTTATAATTGTACTATTTCATTAAATTTGAGATTTAAGTTTTCTCTCATTTTATAATTCATACTCCATCATATGCCTTTACCATTTATGTGTTCTTGCATTGTAATCAATCTTGGCGATCTTAAACATGATTGGTATTTGCAGCAGTTCTGCGGCAATATGACATCATTAGTTAATAAGCTAGTGAGTGCTCGTCCGTGCTGGTTTTGATGGTTTATGCAAGAAACTTTCCTTACTTTTCATTTTAGAACTTTTGAATAAAGAAACCAGAGTTTCTTGGGTGAATTATTAGCTGAAGGAAAATCATTCCCTACTTTTCTATTCACTTTTAGAAAATTAGTCTATCTGCCGAGCATTAACATTTTATTTTTGCTAGCACACACCTGATATAACTGTATTTATTGTGTGCAAATCTTTAAAATTTTATATTACTCTTAATAAAATTTTCAAATTATTTAAACTTAATTTGGCTCACATTTGTCTTAGTAAATTTATTTCCCAATTGTCTGAACAATATTCATGAGCTCTTGTTTCTCCCTGAGTCTAATCAGTGCAGACCATCATTCTCATCCACTTGTGATCATGGTAAACAAATTTTCCAGATATGCAGTGATCTGGTGGCACCCTCCATGAACAAAGATGGATGGAGTGATCATTACAGTATATAGTAAACTTAATGTATAAAGTTCAACTTAAATTATTTCAAGTTATATATAATTTATTATTTATATTGAATGTGAAAATTTAGTATTAAATTTATATTTTTAATAAATAAAAAAGTAAGAACTCTAGTTAGTTAGTTATGGTTTTAACCATATCTCAAAATTATTATTTCTTGAGTATTTTTTAATTTTAATAGTATATGTGACATTTGAAGTCACAAATAGTCAGCCCCATGTAGGAGATTCACAGATTGAATATTATTTAATTAGTAAGTATGAAAACAAATTAAAGATGATATAAACAAATATAATTGTGAATTGGTAAAGAAAGCCATAAAAAAGAACAGAAATCTCAAAAGTATAAAACAAAATTTTAGTATTGAAAGAAAAGTTATTTCAGCAATAAAAAAGAATATACAATTACTAAAAAAAGGAATGGCATTATCAAATGTGTGGAATAACTCCATAAGGAATTATATAATTAATAATAACAAAAAAATATATAAACAAATCTCTACAACATAATTTGAAATGCCCTGAAATTAAAATGAAGAGATAACATAAATAATTAAATCAATGATAAATAAGAAAAGCTCCATGAAACGATAGGATACAATTTGTAACTTAAAAGAATCAGGTAAGAAAAATAAATTATAAATAAAGTTATACACTAAATATCTAAATGATAAATGTATATCAGATGATTAGAAGAATCCAGTAATGGTTTTGATATTTAAGAAATATAGAAGAGAAAATATTAAAAATTATCAGTCTTCTAGCAACTGTATACAATATATTTCATACTTTGGTATTAGAGCTGCGATGTAGCATAGGGGAGATAAGAGGTCTTTTTACATCCACCATAAACGTATAATGTCATGACGATGGCAAATTGAAAAAAAAAAATCCCTGTGAGTATATGTAAAAACATGTTTTTTAATCAACACAAACTTTTTTTCATAATAATTCGACATTTTCAGTTTCATAATTAATATGTTTTTTTTTTTGTGATTTTGTCCCTTTTTTTTGGGTTTAATTTGTTTATAAAAAAAATACATTTATTAGCATTTCTGTTGAAAATTCCAACATACTCTGCAATCACATTCTACATATTTGGTTTCAGTTTCATAATTAATATGTATTTTTTTTTGTGTGATTTTTGTTCTGTTTTTTTTTTTTGTTTAATTTGTTTATAAAAAAAAATGTTTATTAGCATTTCTGTTGAAAATCCCAGCATACAATCACGTTATACATTTTCGGAGGTAAAAATTTTAATACAGATGTCCATTTTCTGTGATAATATTAATTTTTTTTTTCTAGGTGACAATTCCTGTTATATATTACATGGTAAATATCGTATGGCTATACTTAATGTGTTTTTATAAATATTATTTAAAAACCAAAATCATTTACCATTTGTTTAGTAACAATTTTTTTTTGTGTAAAGGCGCCATTTCATTAAGATCACATTTTTTTTAATGTCATTTTTAAAAGCAGTTACTATGGAAGTTGTAAATATAGTTAACATCTTTTTATAAATATTATTTAAAAACTAAAATCATTTCCTGTTTGTTTAGTGTAATGTGTTTTTATAAATATTACTTAAAAACCAAAATCATTTACTGTTTGTTTAGTAACAATTTTTTTTTTTGTGTAAAGGCGTCATTTCATTAAAATCACATTTTTTTAAATGTCATTTTAAAAAGCAGTTACTATGGAAGTTGTAAATATAGTTAATATCTTTTTATAAATATTATTTAAAAACTAAAATCATTTCCTGTTTGTTTAGTGTGTATTTAAACTAACAATTTTTTTGTGTAATGCTGTCATTTCGTTAAGATCGCAAATCACATTTTTTGCTTTCAAATGGCATTCTTCATTAAGAATGCAAAGTTGTTAGTGTCCAAGTCATGCATATTTGAATGTGTTGTATAAAATTACATTATGTTTCACTTTTATTTATTTTTAGTCCTGCAACATGGAGCATGTATTAGACCTACTGTGCCTGTTGACATTCGTATCAACCTCCTGATAACTTTGTAAATCTTGCCAAAATATCATGTACAAGATCCATGTTATTTTGGTTAGATCCCAAGATTATAAAGTTATCACCAGAATGATACGAATGGGACCAGGCGCAGGAAGTCTAATACATGCTCCACATAGCAACTCTAATACCAAAGTATCAAAGAAACCAGTCAACACTTAGACAATCCCAATATAGATAACAAACAAGAATTTCAAACTGTTGTCAAGGCAATCTCCTTTTAGCAATAGAGGTGGAATCCCAATTCCATTAATGGTCACATATATTTATAAAGACACTAAAGATTGCAACTTGACTACAGAGATTGAAATTATTGATTGGAAGAAGTTTAAATAAACCTCCTCAAACAGGTAAATATAACCTGTTCTCAATGCAGACTAATAAATAGTCAATTATAACATTACAAATTGAAATTATAAATTTTCAAATTGCACCCAAAGTATTACTTAAATAATAAGTGTAATAATGCTCAAGGCTAAATGAGTTTATTACATTTATTATTTAAGTAATACTTTGGGTGCTATTTGAAAATTATAATTGCAATTTGTAATGTTATAGTTGAATATTTATTAGTCGGCATTCACAACAAGTTATATTTACCTGTTTAAGGAGGTTTATTTAAACTTCTTCCACTTAATAATTTTAATCTCTGTAGTCAAATTGCAATCTTTAGTGTCTTTATAAATACATGAGACCATTAATAGAGGTGGGATTTCACCTCTATTGCTAAAAGGAGAGTGCCTTGACAACAGTTTGAAATTATTGATTGTTATCTGTATTGGGATTGTCTAAGTATTAACTGGTTTCTAATGGTTACTTATAAATCCATTTAGCCTTGAACATTATTGCACTTAAAATATTTACTAAGATATAATTTTGGATTCATTTAAAAAACAAACCTGAATTTAAAAATGTTTTTTGCATAGTACCATTGAGCATGAATTGCCCCCCCCCCCCACAGAATTTGTAGAATATGCTAACTTATTTAATTCTATATACATTTCAGAGATAAATTGTATGGATTAAAATGAAAAGCTATGGAATAAAAATAAATGGAGATTACTTAAGTCATTTAAATTTTCTAAACAATGTAGTGGTTTTTAAAAAGCATGCCTTATATCTTGATGAAATATTAAAAGAGCTATCTGATAAAAGCAAAAATTTAAACTAAATATAAATGTTTAAAAAACTAAAGTAATATAAAATGACTTTTCAAAAAATAAAAATGATCATGAAGAATAAAAAAAAGTTAACAACTACAAATATCTTGGTCAGATTATTACAGATGAAAACATAGTAGATGAAATTAAGCATAGAATTAAATATAGATGAAAAGCTTTTGACCAAAATAAACACATCTGCAAGGGAAAGCTTTTAATAAATGTGTTTTGATAGTTCCTACATATAGAAATGAGACTTGACTGTTAATAAAATGCAATAAAGATAGCACAGTAAAGAGAGATGTATTTGGGGAGTGACAAGGACATATAGAAAATGAACAACATAGGTAAAAAATTAAATAGGTTTTATTTATAATATTAAAATTAAAAAAATTAAGAGGCTGAAATAAAGTCAAACTGGACATGTTAGAAGAGATGACAATAGATAGACAATTAAAACTTTAAATTGGACTCCAGGAACTAATAAAAACATAGATTAAAGTTATATAAAATGGAAGATAAAAAAAATTACTGGAATGATATTGGAGAAGAGAAACTGTGGATTGGACAAACTAAATTAAATTTGGAAAGACATTCATTATACAGTGGATAAAAATGATGACATAAAACAACATAGAGCAAATTATTGTGTTCTTTATTTAGTGATATGGTATAGAATAGCTTTTCCTTGAACAAATAAACTACACACAGAAAGTCTTATCCTTAAAAGCCCTGTTAGCCACATTAAATAATCTCTTTCTCTAATACTTTTTCATATTATTAAAAATTTATCTATTTTTTTCCCCAATCAATTACCTCTTCCAATCCACTATTAATAAATTATAATTTCTGTCAACTATGACACATTCCCTTTGTTTCTAATCCATTTAGACTGAAAGAGTTATTATATACCTGATCATCTTAGCTACTGTTCTTTTTTTCAATATAAATTCTTGCATGGGAAAGATTTTTATAAAGACTGTATTGCATACTGTCAAAAGACATATACCCAAAACCTAGTTTTTATATTTACTTTTGGTAATATTAAGAATTCTTAAGAATATGAAGTTAGTGTTCTTTATATTGTGAATGCTCACGTGATAGAAAAAAAAATCATAACCTTCAACTCAGGGGTTGTTAGTCATCTCTCAAAGCAGTGATTAGAATTCACAAATCATAAGAGACTTTTAAAAATATCTGCTATTCAATAATGATTTTTTTATTTGGAAACTTACAACTATAGAGATCACTTACAAATAAAGGAAAATTGAAAAAAAAAAAAGATCATTAAATGACTATTGATAGATTTTATAAAGTTTAATAAAGAAAAGTGAAAACACAATCGATTTGAAAAGTGGCCATGCTGCTAATATAAAGAAAGAAATATCGGAAACACAAATAGAAAGAAGAGAAAAAAAAAAGGCAAAGCAATAAGAAGTGGAGACATTATGAATCAAAACTCCTGAAAACTTAGCCTTTCATTAGATTGAAAATACTGAAAATAATGATTGTCGCTATACTTATATAAACATTTAAAATAAAACCTGCATCATTATCATCATCATAAAAATGATGAAGATAATAATAATAAAACAAGTATAAATCTTAATATTTTATGTGGACCATTAAAGTTTACAACATAGCTCATGGTAAAATGAATTATGTGACACAATGCAAACTACCATTGATGATAATAAAATGTATTGCTTGACCAAAATATTTTATTGCCTAATTACTTCAACCTGCCTTTAGCAAAGAACAAGCCACAGATATCTATTTAAGATATCTGATATGCAAAACTTTACTTTTAAATCGAAGTTCCAATTATGAGATATTGTTGCCTGGGAATATATGTAATGTTTGAATATCGAAGTGACAGATTGTCCTTCTATTCAAAAACCTTTAACTCTCAAGTTCATTACTCTATCACTACGTTTAACTGCATAGGGCAACCGCAAGCAATAACAATAACTATATATATATATATGCTATTGTCTAACATCAGGTAGAAAATATATTAGTTATATAAACTGGATAACCAGAATTGTTAATTATCAAAATATTTTTGGAACTATGTTACGCGTTCGAGAATAGAGGTACCAATTTTTATTTCTTAGTCCTCTGAATTTGATTATTTTTTAACTTTTTTAAGTCTATTTTTTTTTTAAAAAAATTGAAGACAATATAATTTTTTTTATTTCTTAGTTTTTAAATTTGATAAGATTGAAGCGAAAGAATTCTTCATTACGAAATGATTATTTCTAATCAAAGAATAATTATTATTTAGAGATTTAAAGCGTTTACTTTTGTTTTGTTTTATATATATAAAAATCTTAAAATTCCAAGTTTCTTTCAAACAATCAATAATAAAACTCCTAACGGGATCCCCCACCTCTTATTACATAATGGGTTCGGTCCACCTTTTCCAATTAATGCATACTAATCAGTTTTAAACCTATGACATAAAACTTCTTTAGAAGTTAGTTTCTGTCAATTGCCAAAATAAGAAAAAGGAACAAAGCCGCTAATCCAAGAGGAATCTAGCAATCTACAGTGATGGTAAGTGAAACTCGATTTTAATAGAGGGCTAAATACTTTACATAAACTTTATAATTTCTATCACCAGAATTAAAAAAAAAACAAAAAGTAATTTTTATACGTTTGATTTTTATAATACATGCCTTTAATAATTTTTTTCTCAAATATTAATTAAATTATACATAGCATGTAAATTTTATGTAAATTATATATAACCATACACAACATAATAAATGACAATAAATTCATTTTTGTTTTCGAGGTGAATCTCATTAATTTAAATTTGTTGATATTATTTGATTGTTAATGCCTATTTTAGTTCTTCCACAATGATGGTTTCCCAAAGTTCTTCCAAGCTGAACAATTAGATAACCAGAAAATGTCATGTGGTTTTCAAGACAACGAAGTTTTTTTTTTTAAAAAGTCTGTGCATATATAATATTTGAATCTTGCTATGTGTATATGTATAAAATTTAGTCACAAATCCTTTCAAATAAATTATTATAACAAGGTGCAAGAAAGTCGAAATCAGATTCTGATACTGTAGCATTTTGCCAATTCAAAATATACCGGAATAGTGTATCTTTCAATCAGTTTGAAATATTTTTCCATTAGATTTAGATCAACTATATCAATATCATATTGCTGCTCAAATACAACCTTAATTAAGTTAGCGAGGGGAAAAAGTATATAAAACAAATAAAACTAAAAAATGATTTCAGTATTAGATGAGAGATATAGTGAGAAAATAAAAGTATTGTGTTCATAAAAAGTTGCCATCAACAAACAGATATTTATATGCTAATCAATCAGCCATTGAAAAAAGAAAATCATGAAAAATCTTGTGAACAATACTTGATGCATATTTTAGTGCCTCCATGATCAAGGTTTCTCAAAGTTCTTCCAAGATGAAGAATGAGATAATCAAAAAATGTGTATGCAGTAGAAGAGAATAAAGTTTTTAAAAAAGAGCCTATACATATATAGTGTTTGAGTCTTGCTCTGTGTATACATAAAAAATTTAGAGCCACAAAAATCTAGGATAAATTCTGATTATCATGAGAACAGCATTTTGCAATTCAAAGTACTATATGGGAATAGTTTGTAAAAGTTTATCTCTCAATCAGTTTGAAATATTTTGCAAGTGGCATGATTATAACCAATCTAGTATTAATATCACATTGCTTCTCAAATACAACATCAAGAGGAGGGGAAAAACAAATAGAAGAAAAATTATTGTAATGAAACTCAATATAGATTTCATATAATTCAGCCAACCATTCACTTATTGGAAATAAAATGGATATCTAGTTATTTTTAATTATATGGCTAAAAAAAATCTTGCTAATCAGTACTTGAGCAATCTAATGGGGAAGATTCTTCTTTATTGCTCCCCAATTTTATAGAAAGATTGCATTTTCCTGAAATGGACTATTTTAAGGCTGTTTTTATCTTATCACATCATAAAATTATGCATACTCTCTGGTCCCAATATAAGCTAAAAAAGGTTAAATTATATGGGTATTGCAACACTGTATTCCTAATTTTGATTAGTTAATAAAAACTTATCAAAGAGTAAAACCAATTTATGGGAAATTAATTGAAAAAACAAAACAAACTTGGTATTTGGAATTATATTTTGGGCTACTTTCATCATCAGACATAATTGTTTTTTATTTTATTTTAGAAAAAATCAAACTTTATATTTTTCCAAATGGTTTCTAATATTACACAGACTAGTACTAATAGTTAAATGTATTTGATAAAATGTAAATGTTTAAATTTTCTAAAAAACATTTATGATTAAACTACATTATGTAAATTGTCCAATATATAATAATTCAAAATAAAATGCCATCACCACAAACTTTCAAACAAACAAACTTCATATTTCACTATAGATACACTGCTCATATGCATTTAAAATTTCAGTAGAAAAAAAAACAAAAAAACATTTTTTCTTTGAATTCTTGCATTGATATTCATCTGACTAGCTATCATTATCCTTATCCTGTAATATATCTGTTTAAAATTGATTGAATGATCAACATGGGCAAATTAGTTAAAATGGCAATAATCTGGTTACCTGCTAAAATTATGACTTTGCTTAGGATTAAATAGCTATAGAGAAAAATGATTTACTTCCATTCTATGTTTGAATTTCAGGATAAGGTTGGACTAATGACATTGCTATTACACATTGGGGTAATTAAAATAACATTCAAATATTCAAGGATTAATCTAGTATATGATATTTTGAATATATATATCACATATAATCACTAATTAATGTAATTCCCACTATCTCTTATAAGTCTAACAACAAATTAAGCACTATTCATTTCTTTTGTTTATCATTTGATTACTAATAAAGCGTCTGTATTTTCACATATATATTGTGTTGGATGTCTTGTTTGTCACAGGGAAATCATATAGTTATAATTTAATTCTAAATCTCTTTCTCTCCCTGATCATAGAGCCAAATAAAATAAAGTATTATATGGGTTGTAATGAATTGTGGTGGTATAAATTACCCTGGTGGTGATTTTGCTGTTGACCGTTATAATGTATGTAAAAACATTTTTTTCTGGCAAAGCAGCTTTTCATTCCAAAGAAATATTTGCTTTCCGATAAAATATCTTTAAATGTATACGTAAAATATTTTATAATTAAAAATCTAAAATTGCAGTGTGTTATGCGAATATAAAAAAGGGGATGTTTTTAATCATAATCAAACTTTTTATTGAAACACAAATTATTCCACAAAAAGGAAAAACCATATCTTAATTTGATCAGTTTTTAACACATAAATTTATTTCGATTCGTTTATCTTCTTTTGATGGGAAGTTGTTTAGCGGCAACCCATGATTGCGTTATGTAAGAGATGGTAGCGATAAGAATTCATAGGAAAAAAATTTTTTTGACCAGCCAAATATAAATAATACAAATGATTATTTTATAGTACGTTCCTTCCGATTTTCGTCAGAGCTGCATTTTTATATATTTAACAAAAATGTCAAAAATCAAAATCTTATTTTTTCCCCCTTTGTTTTAATTCTTATTTTCTTTAAATTTAGTTTATCGAAAAATGAACTTTAGGTTAACTTGCTCTTAAAAATAATAGGTAAAAACCAAAATTGAGTATTTTAGAAGCTTTTATTTAATGCAATCTATACAGAATAATCGATTATATTTTATACATCTTATATAGTAAATATGTGTACATCAATCGTAAGAGTGAATTTTCAAATCCTCTTGGGTTTAAGTCATCCTGCACTATAGTGATAAATAGATTAGTGCATGCGTGTATATATATACATACACATTGTGAAGAGATTATGATGAAATGGTTAGTAAATTCATCTGTTGTACATATGATCTGGTTGGAGAAACTGAATATTTGTCTACTTGTAAAAAAATATAGCCAACCCAATAACCATCCGATTATTAATTAGTGATTATTAGCCAGAAAGTAAAACAATGAAAGACAAATGCTTCATCACTTAGCAGAGAATTAGTCTAGTGAGATTTACTGTTTTCTGTTTTGCAATTTCTCAGGGAAGAGATACTACAAAGATCTTTGACTTGTAACAGATAACTAAGGCAGTTATCTTTTACTATATCTTTGTGTGTATATATATAGTAAGAAAGAAATAAGATGAAGATAGAGAATAATAAAAGTATAAACAAGTAAAATATAGACAAATTTAATATAACACTTGTGCATGGCCATATGTGATAAGTCATTTGTAACAGTAAAGAAGAAAGGAGAATTGGTTAAAAAAAGGAGAGAATATTTGAAATTTATGTCCTAAATTAATCCATATATGACTATATCTAAATGCACTGATGCTGGTCATGATATTAATGACACATATAATCATTAATCCTTATTTCAAATGATGACCAAGTATTTTCTAAACTTATATCATTTGTAACTAAGATCTTTACAAAGTAATAGCTACATTTTCTAATCATCACTCCTCAAAAAAATAAATAAAAAGAAATAGAATCAATATGGAGAAAATAACTAATTTGCTAAGATTACTTTTTGTGTATTTTGATCTATGAAAATAGTGAGTGGTATCTCTTTAATTTAAAAAACTACCCTGCTAATCTTAGTTTGAATCTCTTTCAAATTTTATTAAAATTTTCACCATTTACTATTAATTTCTAACTCATGGAAATAAAGATCCTAAATATAATATTATCAATCAACTATTATCGAGTTCAATTAGAGAAAAATAAATATAAAAAAGGGTCTATAGTGAATTCCTAGTCGATTAGTCAGTGAATAAAGTTCTCAATCTATCAGTTTGTGCTTGAACATCACTTCAGTTTCTGAGCAAGTAACAGTGTAATAAATAAACAATTGTAGAAATAAAATGCAGCAATAATGTCTATTAAAGAATAATACAAGTTTACAAAAAATAAATGGAGTTCTTAAGAGATTACAAATAATTTTTTTTTCCAGATCCAATAATAATGTGAGCTGAATTTAATCTAGAGACAACTGGAGTTTCATTAAGAAATTCAGATAAACCATAGTCACTGTACTCATCTGCTTAATAAATAGAATTTAACAGACATTTATTTCTATACATGTGAAGGAAAACAAAAATCATAAATAACACAGTTAATGACTAGAAATCTATAGGAATACAGTGTAAGAATTGAAGGTTTTAATAAGTCATTAGCGAATCAATCTTTTGATTAAAACTCATAGCCTTAATAAATAACAAAGTAATCTGTTTGTGCATTTTTTAAAAAAATACTTTAAAGAAATTTATATTACTATATAAATGTGAAAGTTTGTTTGTTTGTTACTGTATAACTCAACAAATATTACACAAATCTTGATGAATCTTACATGATTTTTTTTCTTTTTTTGTGTGAATTATATAGACTATGAATTTTTGCTTTATGTTACTTAATTGTTTGGAAAACACTGATACTTTGCAATATAAAAATGCATTTTGACTGACATTATAAAACACAAAAAGATAGCATCAGTGATTAAAAATTAAATGATTTTTGGAAATTATTTAAATGAAAAATATGATGTAGCCTGCATATTGAAATACATATGACAGTATGAATGAAAAATATAAGTTATTTATGACCAGTTACATTACTGAATTTGATTAACTTTTAGGATTTCAGTTTAAACTAAATTTAAAAAAGTAAGTAAATGAAATTTAATTAATTTATCTGCTCCATAAAGAAATGTTAAAATTTAATCTATTAAAATAATTATTGTCTTAAAAAAATTAAAACCATTTTATTTTTAAAAGTAACATTGTTCAACAGAATGTATGAAACATTTATTTAAGTAATATTTTAAAATAACATTGGCTTCAAATTATTATTTACAATCAATTACAAATGATAAATTAAATACATGGTACATTTCATAAACATTTCAACTATTTAAATAATTATTGCCCTTAAAAAATAAAATCATTTTATTTTTAAAAGTGACATGGTTCAAGTGATAAAATGAAACATGTGGTCCATTTCTGCAAGAATAATAAAATTTAAACTATTCAAATAATTGTCTTTAAAAAAATGTAAACAATTTTCTTAAAAATGATATTGTTCAATAGAATGTATGAAACATTTATTTAATATTTTAAAATAACTTTGTCTTCAAATAAATATATGAATAATAAAAATTGCCATTTACATCAGGTATACTATTGAGTTTGATAAACTTTTAGCATTTCAGTTCCAATATATTTTCTTATATGACAAAGTAAATTTTAAAATGGCATGGGTATAGCAAGAAAAAACCAAATAATGAAAATTCTTATTTACAATCAGTTATACTACTAAATTTGATTAACTTTTATAATTTCCCTTTAAGTATATTCTCCCATAATAAAGTAAGTTTTAAAATGGTTTAGAATTTTTGTTCATGCTCCACTAACCAGCGATAACTTAAATATATGGTATATTTCAAATGTGCAAACATTTATTTAAGTAATATTTTAAAACAATCTTGTCTTCAAATAAAAATGTGAATAATAAAAATTGTCATTTAACATCAATTTATATATTACTGTATTTCATAATGGGAAGTTTAATAGTATTTCTTGCTGATGGAACCTACAACATTGTTTATAAAAATGCATTACAATAATCTACTAATGCAAGTACAGCTATTTTATACATATATATTACAACAATCAGAAGGTGGAATTGTCAAATAAATTCTCATTTCCCAAATATTATTACTATCTTTAATTGTAATTATAAATTTCGATGTTTTATCTCTAAAGAAATGTAATAAACAAATACACAGAATGTATCGAGTAAAGCTTTAATAATGTTAATTAAGCACGATGTGCTTAGTATGTTATTAAAGCTTTGCTGCATATGTCCTGCATATTTGTTTATCACTAGCTGTTTATAAAGGGTACCACAAAAATATAACTTGGTGCTCACTGATGATTTAAAATAAGCAAACAACCACATATATCCATCTACACTGTTCACCTTTCCTAAGATTTGAATGTAGAAGAATGCATGAAATTTTCAGTAAAAAAATAGCTAATTTCCCCCCCCCCCCCACACAATAGAATCATTTATTGGAAAATCTAGTAATCAATAATGTTAGAAGGTTATACATTTTAATCCTTATCCAATGTCTTCTCATCCAATATTTTCATACTAATATTTAGTTTATGACTACTATCAGTGAGAAGCTTTGGATCTGGAAGCAGTGTACTTGAATCTTTGAATTAAGTGCACTGCTCCTAGATTCAAGGCTCCTCAACTCATGAAAGCCTTAAGTTAGATACTAATTTGAGGATATTGGACAGATAGGCATTTGAAAGAAATTAAAATATACAATTTTCTAATATCTATTGATTACTAGAGCTTATACTAGGTGACACTGTTATGTAAAAATATTTGTTGCTAGTGTTTTAACTGCTTAAAAAAATGGTGATCATATAATATTTTAGTAGTGAAATTCTCATTACATAGATTTATTACAGCACACTCAGAAGTCATTTTATAAATGTTGATAATGATAATTTATTCTAACTAACTATCAAAGTAAGACAGAATATGCACTTGCTTATCTAATCTTGAACTCTCTCTCTACATATTTACCAAGAAAAACAATAGTGTAAGTAATTTCAATAGTAATAGAATTTATTAATGCAGCAAAACAATGATATAATAATATTGATTGTCATGGGATAAATATCTCTTCCAAAATCATCCACTAAAAATATTTAGTTTTAAAAAAATCTAACTATACTTATCTGGTTTGACATATTATTTAATATTTTGCTTAATCAGAAAAAAATTATTTCAATCAGATCTCAAATTTAATCAAAAATATTGCTTTGAGATAAACGGAATTTGCCACAAAGAGTTAATTTAACAACATATAACAATGTTTTATACTAGTTATAAATTCAAATAACTGACTATAATATTGCATTTGTAAAAAGCTAAATAAAATACTGTAACATAATAAAATAACAAATCGAAGAAGTTTTGAAAAGAATAAAAAAAAGATTGATTGAGGAAATAAGAAAGAGATACTGGATTGGACATATATTAAAAAGAAAGGAAAAAATTGATACTATTGGATAATATAAAGGATGGAAAGAGTTATGTGAAATTGAAGAGCTGGGCAATGAAAGGAATGGAATCCAAAAAATGGATAAATTGATGATAATGACTATCTCTGGACCTAAAAATGTTAAACTACATTAAAAGTTTTTTTCCCTTTAATATAGAACAGTCAAGCAATAATATATATATATATTAGAAAAGACAGTAATAGTAATTGTTAATAGCAAATTTATTTGAACAAAATTTTTACTAAGAAAACGATAAATTTCAAAGTTGTTGAAAATTTCTAGGAACAAAAGACAAGTCTCAAAATACAATAAGTAGAAGATTTATCACAAATGTTTAAAACAAAAGTTAAAATATATATTACA
Source organism: Epiperipatus broadwayi (assembly GCA_028023455.1). Classification (NCBI taxonomy): domain Eukaryota; kingdom Metazoa; phylum Onychophora; class Udeonychophora; order Euonychophora; family Peripatidae; genus Epiperipatus; species Epiperipatus broadwayi. Next base: position 1,553,090 of record JAQFVV010006213.1, on the reverse strand, counting down.
CTTGCTATTTAATCACCTACTTACATGATTGATTAAAATCGGAAGTTTGCTTGGATAACTAAAAAAAAAAAAATTGCTCAAGTTCTTATAGGGACAGCAAATAAATTTAAAGTAAAAATTGAATTTGGTGATGAATTAAGATGTAAATTCTCTCTATCATAATTACTGTTTGTGGATTATTTTTAATTTTTTTAAGTCATAAGTAAAACTAAAGAGAAAAAATAAATTGTTGTAAAACTAGTTTAAAAAGGTCAAAAATATTAAATACAAACCACTAAAGAAGATATAAATTAATGCAAAAAATGAATGTTTAAGTATTAAGAGCTGCAATTCTATTTAATTGGCCTGAAAGACTTTAAATCAACAGATTCTTACCTTTCCCTATATTGCATCCTCTGTTACTTGACTACTATATATGTGTCAAAATCACATAAAATTAATACAAACTTTAGGTCCAAGAAAAAATCCACAATCAAGAAAAAGCAATTTCAACAAATCATTCTACAACAATATCTAGAAATAGAAGACAAATTTTGTTACAGTAAATACTTCCACCAAAATATATTACATACCACTGAGAATTAGATATATACAACTGGTAATTGTCCAATATTATTTCAATAAGATTTAAAATGCCTTTTTTTTTAAAAAAAAAATTTCTCTTAGATTTATTTTTATAAATAATTTATTGTATTTATAATGGAGATATCAAACTATAAATTAATACCACATCTTTCTGTTATTAATATTATTAGTTACATTTACTTAGTAAATTGTATTGTGCATTGGATCAACGTGTATCCTCATTTGCTTATTTAAAATAGCTTGTTTATGTTAGACCTTTGATATATTAAATTTTTATAGATAAATGGGAGAGAAATAATAAACATGGGAAAGCATACATTAACCAATCTTTTGTATATGTTTTAATTAGAAGTTATATATTTTATGAAGTTCTTGTTTATTAATTATTATTAAAATGATAGTTTGGATTATTGTCATACAGGAAAAATTCTTTCTCTACAAATATGTGTTTAGATATATGATCATCTAAATCATTATATACATTTGTCTTATGTCTTAAAGCTGAGAATATAAATGAAAAAAAAAAACCCACTTATATATCACTTAATCCAAAAATTAACTAATGCAAGAACTGAATTGTAATGTCCTCTAGAAATAATTATCATTATTCCTGCAAATAAATAAAACTGTTTTTATAAAAGTCTTGCAATCACTGATATATAATTAAATGCCAAAATGAAGCTTCATGAATATTAACACCTATAAATATAGAATAAGCATTCTAAATCAATAATTTCTCTTTTCACTAATCTATTATATAATCAGTAATTCAAATGTAAGATCAATATTGATTAAGTCTATGTGACATGTAATCCATTATATAAATGGAGTCCAACTTTGGAAAAAAATTAATTAAAAGTCATTCATTTTTAAAAATATAAAATCCATCTTATTCAACATTGTATCATTATTATTATTATATTTATTAAATAATGGGAATAAATCATCTTCTCTTAGGCTATGAAATTAAAAGCACTCTAAATGTTGAATAAAAGATCAAGAATAGAATGAATCCACTAGTTTTTGGAGCTCTGATGTTTATAACCATATTTTTGTCAACATTATTGAATATTCAGAGTGAAATTAATATACAAAAATTAATATTTTTTAAAATCTTATTTAACTATTAAAAACAAGGTGATGAAAAAAGAGATCCTGTTTTCAGCCTTGAATAATTGATTGTTGGTTTGATGACTATTAAATGCCATATTCCAACTGGATAGTATATTAATTTCTCTTTGAATATTCAACACTGTTGTCAAAGGTATGCTTATAAATGTCAGAGCTCCAAGAATAGGTAGATTCATTCTATTCTTGACCCATTGTTGAATATTTAGAGTACTTTTAATTTCACAGGGAGAGTTATTTACTCCTTTTATTTACACATATACACTGAGCTACGTTTAATTTAATATTTACTTATTAAATCTTATTTAATTATTAAAAACCAGGGTGATTAAAATAATTTTTGTCTGCAGACCCAAGAACAAATAGGTTCATTCTTCTTGATCCTTTATTCAACATTTAAAGGTCTTTTAATTTCATGGCCTGAGGGAAGATGATTTACTTTCTTTACTTACATATAAACTTTGAGCTATGTTTAATTTAATGTTTATTATATTTATAATTATTATTTTACATAATTTAATTTGCTAAAATATACCATTTACAACTTTCTTAAACATTTTGTCAATACTATTTTTTATATCAAAACTTTATTCTAACAGTTTCGACTGTCCTGCAGTCATCATCAGAGCTACAATATCCAAATATATAATTATATAATTAATACACTTATACATATATTCATTTACGTAATTAAATACACAAAATAAAACATACATTTTAAACTGATTGTTATAGACAATCATTTCCCATTTTATTATTTTACTCTTAATTAATTCTATCCACATTTGTTTTACATTATTTTTAAAAATTATTTATTATAATTTTAATTTTAAAAAAACTTTAACTTTTTATTCTACTATATTATTGTCTTTTTACTTATATTTTTAATCAACTTCTAATCTTTTCTTATTTTTATTAAATATTTTATAATTATCCATTAACTTTTTCCACATTACAAATTTACTCACCTCTTTACAAAATCCTATTTCTAAAAACGCAACTGACAAAATTTTCAAAATTAGTATAGGTTTTTAGAAATAGGATTGTAAAGAGAAAAGTGATTTTGTAATGTAAAAAAATAATTTGTAATATGGAAAAAATAAATGGATAATTATAAAATATTTAATAAAAATAAAAAAAAGTTAGAAGTTGATTAAAGATATAAGTAAAAAATAATATGTATTAAATAATAGAATAAAAAGTTAGAGTTTTTTAAAATTAAAATTATAATAAATAATTTTTAAAAATAAAATAGAAAGTAATATAAAATAAATATGGATAGAATTAATTAAGAGTAAAATAATAAAATGAGAAATGATTATTTATAATGGTCAGGTTAAAATGTATGTTTTATTTTATATATTTAATTATGTATATGAATATGTGTATAAATTATATATTTGGACATTGTAGCTCTGATGATGACTAGAGGACAGTCAAAACTGTTAGAATAATGTTTTGATATAAAAAATAGTATTGATAAAGTGTTTAAGAAAGTTGTAAATGGTATAATATGTAAAAGTAGAAATCAATACATAGAAAAAAGAAGAAAAAGAAAATTATATTACTTCCATAATTTGCTAAAATATATTAATCATTCACTAATTAATAATTGAATTATTGTTTGCTTGGACTTTTGTCTGGAACCCAGTTTAAATTAAAATGTTTTCTTAAAATTTATTAGTTGAAAATGTACTGTGATGATTTTTTTTAAATTTTCGGGTAAAGAGTACATGCACACTCATATGTATTGATTAAAATATAAGGTTAGAAAAGGCTTTGGAAACCCCTCTATGGAAATCTTCAACATACTCATAATCAGAATTGCAAAATCAGAATGTTGCAAATTTTTTAAAAAAACTTAGTTTTATATTTTCAAATTTCTTCAATTATGATTGTTAATATCATGTCAATGAAAAAACTTCAATTAATAAAAAGACTATGACAAATTAGCTTTAAAAAAGATGAATAAGAGTTTATTCAAATGTTGACATTTCCTTATTGTGATGAATTTTTTTTTCATATTTGAGGATCAAGAGATATACAGATTTGCAACAATTTGAACTTTTGTTTAATAATGATAATTTTTGCACAATGTTCTCTTGGATCTATTTAATTTCATACATTTATAAAAAAAAAATTGAAAGAATTTAGCTTCATTATCTGGCTCGTAAGCAAATTAAAAAAAAAAAATGCAACACAGGCTGGAAATTTGATAAAATTGAGGTGCCGGAATTAGTATTATGATATCGTAAGACAAAATTTTATGGGGAAACAAAAACTACCATTACAAATAGAGCATCACAGCATATATATATATGTATAAAAGGGCACTGAACAACAAGGAGTCTACATCAGCATTCGTAGAACATGATTTTTAAAAGCTATTGGACACAGATTTGAAACCACCAACCCCAGAATAGTGTGCAAAGAGAGTAATGACTATAGGCACAAAATAAAAGAGGAATATTTCATAAATAATGACACCCAATCAATTAATAGAAAGGACACCTGTTTTACGATTTCAAAGAGATGGACAAACTAAGTCAAACAATATTTTAAATAAATACCGAAACATTTAATTAACATAAATTTGAATACTCCCCCTCATCACTATTAACCGCACACAGCTATGATTATGAAGCAATAGAGCTTTGAAAGCGCTAAGCTTTAAATAAATTTAGTAAGAGTGTTATAAGCACATAATTATTGATATTACAAATATTGGTAATAGTATAAAAACTGAACCCTACCATCTGATGGCAATCTTTTTCACAAAACGCACATCAATATACCATTTTATCAGCCTTAACTTATGGCTGACAGTATAAGAGGTGTTTTTTGAGCTGTAACAGGCTGCCTGAGGGTGATGTATTCTATGATTACATAACGAAATACTATGCCCATTGCATTGCGACAGTATTCATCAAGTGAACACTCTTGAACTCTCACTACAATCTGATTTGATAGTGGCCATATTTGAAAGAGAGACGAAACTCTGCAAAAATTCATTGTCGGAAATTTTTTAGAAAGTGTAGTGGAATTACTATTCCATATTAAGAATTGTCATGTCATCACACACGCTTCCCTTTATGTGCAAATATGCGAATCCATGCGAGAACAGTCAAATGTTGTCTACAAGTTGTCTGAATTGGTCGAAGCCGAGTGAATTGCTGGCCGGCCACACAAGTGGATGCACAATATTGTGTTTCACAAAAAAGAGAAACTCCTGCAAGCGTACCTATGTAGATCTGCATAAGGGAAGTTGTTGGTTCGAGGGTTCCAAAATCCCCATTACTTACAGCCTTGAGGCTTCCATGTTATTTTATTTGCATGTTACTTTTGGCTGTTGTTTTTTATGCCCCCGTAAATGGTGGTGTTTTGTTGTTTTTTTAACTTGTTTTGCTTCACAACCTTCATTTCTTTTTGATTCTATAAATTATTTTATGGGGAAACTTGTTGTTTTTGTTGTTCACATGATTATACAGTAGGTAGGTAATACTTGATAAGTTTCATTAACAGTTAAAGTAGGTAATATTTTATTATACCAAAAAAAAAGTAGTGTTTAAGAGATTATTCAAAAGGCCTCACCAAAATAAAATAAAATAATAATAAAGAACTGTGTGGTAACATAATAAAATGTTCAAAAAGAAAATCCAAAAAGAAGTTGATAATTAAAAATCAAAAAAAAACCTTCCCTGCCACCCCATCTCCCCCAGCTTAAAAAAAAAGTGTTCTTTAAAAATGAATAGTTTATGTCTATTTTTAAAATTAAAGCCCAAAAAATTAAGGAAAAACTTTTTGCTATCATATAAAGCTTTCTGTAGCATAAAGATGTGAAACAAACAAACAAAAAAAAGCCTTGTAATAAATTAAAAAAAACAACAAAAAAAAGATGACAATTCAAAATCAAAACAATCCCTCTCCCCTCCACCCTCTAAAAAAACCAAGTGTTGGTTTATTCAAAAGTACCAAATTGTTGAAGTCTTTCAGCAAATCAAAACATCAACCAAAAAAAAAAAAAAGAAGATAAGTTAAAAGCAAACAACCAACCCTCCACCAACTAAAAACAACAAAGTCTTTGGTTCTGTATTTTTGTGTAAACAAACTGACGGAGTGTTAATCGATAATTTAAAAGCAAACCAACACTACTACACCAGTGGTCTTCAATCACCGATCTGCAGACCAGCACCGGGCTGCAGAAGTTTTCTTTCGGTCTGTGCTAGACTGGCAAGAAAGTTTGTAATAACAAAATAATATTTTAAACTTTTAATTAATATAAACAATTTTTATTTATTTATTCTTCGCATTTTTACTGGATTTAAAAAAAAAAAAAACAGAACAAAAACAAAATCTAATCAATCATACATAAATTAATTTGTTTTTCTATTTATCACTGATGTTTATGGGGGAGGGGGATAGAATTAGATTTTTTTAATTATTTTTCTAAAAAAATTCAAAATTAAAAAAAAAGTTTTTTATTATACAAACTCCGATTGTCTTTTGATAGCCAATCACGACCGCTTGTCGGCGTTGTTTATATGTTAAAACAATAAAATGTAACATGACTTTTTTTAATCTCTTAAATTTTTTCTACTCCCTCTTAATATTTAATTTTTAGTGGGTTTTTTTTTTTGGCTATATGGCGATTTTTTTTTTGGCTTTAACTTTTATTTTTGAAATAAATGTTTATTATCTTTTTTTAAAAATAAAAACAAAAAATAACTCCTGTCTCTAACTTTTACAAAGTATTTCTCAATACACCCACCCCCACCCCAAATTAAAATAAGATCAAAACTTTTGACTTTTTCAAGTTTCGTTTTCTTTTTTTTGTCTAAAGATATGCCCACTTTTTTTTTGGCATATAAGGCGACATTTTTTTTGGCTTTATTTGTATACTGCTAAAATACTAAAACTTTTATTTTTAAAACCAATTTCTGTTACCTTTTTTTAAAAATAAAAACAAACAAAAAATAACTTTGGCCTCTATCTTTTGTCTCAGTGATGATAAAGTATTTCTCAACCTACTCCCCCCCCCCCAAAAAAAAAAAAATTAAAATAAGATCAAAACTTTTGACTTTTTCAACTTTCGTTATCTTTTTTTTAAAAGATGGCGACTATACAGTGATTTTTTTTTTGCTTTATTTCTATTACGTGATGTCTATTTTGCCATTTTTTAAAAAAAGTTTTTGTACTAATTACATTTTTTGATCCTTTCAACACACCAGCACACACAAAAAAATTACAATAACATCAAAACTTCAGACTTTTACACGTTTCATTTTATTTTTTCAGATTCAAAATACGGCAACTTTTTTTTTGGCTGTACGGTGGTTTTAATTATGCGATTTCTATTTTGTCCTTACTACTATCAAAAGACAACCTCCATATATATAAAAAACTTCTTTTGTATATTTAACATTAAATACAGATATTATATTTATCATAATCATGTAATTACACTAGCTGTGATATTTCCCAATATTCAGGTGAATAACATTTTATTCTTGCATATTTTAACAATGAAATAATAAACATAGAAATGCAAACACATTAATGAGAATGATTGTTATTGTGGCAGTATGACTGCGCAAGTCGAGAAAGAGTGTTCAGCATGTGAAGGTAAGTAACACCATAAGCAGGTTACGCCTTTAAGAAAATTTATCTGTAAACTTCTGCCGGTCTGCGAAATCTTATTATTATTTTTGCCAGACCACAGGTGTGACAAGGTTGAAGACCACTGTCCTACACCATCTAAAATTAACCAAAAAAAAAACCATGTGAAAAAAAAATTGGGTTTACAGTAAGTAATATTATGTAAAGAAACCTATGGACAGTTAGTCGTTAATTTACAAACAAACCAACACCCCTAGACCATCTAAAAGCAAAGTATTTGTTTATTAAAACCAAAAAAAACCCCAGGTGGAATAAAAAAAAAAACTTTGGTGGTTTACCATTGGCGATGAAAAAAAATTAAAAACCAGTTTAAAAAAAAAAATCTTTTATTGTAATATTATGTAAAGAAACAGACAGACTGTGAATGGGTATATTGATGTGAATTGGGCAAAAAAGAGTGCCATCAGACGGTAATGTTTAGTATTCATACTATTACCAAAATATTATATGTGTACCCCAAATATATGGCTTGACAGCACATATGAGCAGGTGCGATTCATTTCAACAGCCATATTTTAATATACAAGTTTTTTTCTACATTCTTTATTTGAAAGGGGAGAAATTTCACTCATTAAAACTGGTTAATATTGTTCCCTGTTTGATAATTTGCATGCAATAGTAACAAAATTGTATAATATGTGTATTTCTACATATATTTGACACTGTGAAGATATTTATTTGCACTACTAAACTAGATATATTGCGCTTTTATAATTTTGTATGGAGAGAAGGAGGTAGATGTCCAGGGAAGATGGTAATTCATTGTACAATATAGGATAAAATAAATAAAATATGGTAATTTATAAAAGGTAAAATTAAATAATCATTACAATACTGTAAAAACTAGAAAAGGCAGCAGAAATTATCATGGTAAATTTTAATAAAATAGATAATATAAAATTTTTACCACCAACATGATTATAAGTATAAGGTTTAAATCATTACAACATTAGAATGTTTTTATGACCTTCTTCATGTAAAAGAAGAAAGAAACAATCTTGCAAGTACTAATATCCAAATCTGGATTTTTTCCAGCAATTATGAGAACATTTAATGCCTTGAAAGCCCCTTAGCTTCAATAATAATTTTCATGCAATAACAGTTTTTCTTATGAGAACATGTTGGCACTTATAGTTATAATTTACAATGGTTACACATGTATTAAAAATATTAATTCCATACTTATCTGCATTTTGAGCAACATAATTCAATTATAAGAATATCATTTTGAACATTTTCAGATGAAACTCACCATTCATTTGGACTTCTGTGTTTATTCTGAAGATATACTCTTTTAGCTACATTTTATGGTTGTAACTGAAATAAAAGAATTCAATGTTTTTTATCTTTTTTTTATTTATCTAATGAACAATTAATTACATCTCCAAATGGTTCTATAAACCAACAACTATTTTGAGAGATATCATCTTAAACTTTTTGATTAATGAATTGAATTTTATTTGACAAAATTATATCTCTATCAGCAGCATTAAACCTAATTGCAAAATCAAATTGGATTTCAAATTGTCTTCTTTCCAGTTTTTTTACATGACTACTATGAACATTCGAATATCAGCCTTTCAAGCTAATTGTGCAAACGCTTTGCGAGTGTTAATAATAAATGAATACTTATTTATATATGACTACTATGAAACAAAAATCTGGATAAATATTCACAAAAATTTCCCTTAAAAGTCATTAATGTTTTCAAATTTATTAGTCAATTTGATATATTCTTATCAAAAAGTAAAAGAAATATTGCATTACAGTATTGAATATTTTCATAATATAAAAAAAAAAAATCAATAGATTTTCAAAACTGAATTTCTGTGGCATGATAATTTTTTTTTTTTTAAAGATATCTAATCTTTATTTAATTCTATATCAACTTTTATTTCATTCATATTTCATATGCATGCTGGTGTTTACATATATTCATTAATTAAATAGTTATTAATTAAATATATATCATTATTAAAAAAAATACTAATAAAATTATTGATTTAATTTTACTAAATAATTGATTCGATATGTATATATAAAATAAAAAGAATGATAAACTCATATTAATATTTTTTTATAAATATACTGCAGTCCTATATCAAAATCATATAGTCACTATTAGAAGCTTCTAATGAATAAATATGCTTAAATCTAATGTATATTACTATTTGATGTTAATCTTCCTATATCACGTGCATCATTTTATGAAGTCTGAATTTAAGTTGGAGACTTCTAAGATCTGATGTAATTGTAATATATTTATTTATACACACCCACAACAAGGTAAATATGAGAATTACAAAATCTTGTATAACACAGGTACATATATATAAATAAAGGCAATTCATTTTTTATTTATTATATTAAAGTAATATTTAAATACAAGTATATTATCTATACTAAACTTACTGTAATTAGAAGAGATTTGAACTCGGACTACCATTATTTTTCAGCATAGCCTTTTACATAATTTATGATTTGAAGTACTGGGAAATTTGATCAAAATATATCACAAAATAAGTAACAGAGCTATAAAATACTAGTAAAATTGCCATTACTTTTTGATTCCCTTCATATGTTTGTAGAAATAGATTTAACAAATTTAAATAAGTAGAAATCAATAAAAGGTTTTAATCTTCTTTGATGCTATCCCCTAAAGTGTTTAAATTATGTCTAAATGAAATTTGAATACTTAATTTATATATATAAACAATCTTTTTTTTTTTTAAATGTTTCTAATTTAAGTAAAGAAAATATTGACACTTGTTTTTTTTTTAATTATTTCCAATTTCAGGAATTTTCTTTTCCAACACAAGAAATAAATCATTATATTTCTTCAGAGAAAAAACATATTCTTCAAAAAAAGAAAGATGAAAAGTACTGGGAAAGAAGAAAGCGTAATAATGAAGCAGCCAAAAAATCACGGAAAAAAAAGGCTGCTGAAAATAATTTCAAATTGCAACAATTAAAAGAAGTCCAGAAACGTCTCCTGCAAGTGCAAGAATGCCAAATGAGAGTGAGAGCAGTTCTCCAAGAAGCACAAGAACTTGCTTACCAACGAGGTGCTTATGCTACTTCTCATAATTATCCAAGACACAATTTTTCATCTCATGGTTATTCATTGCAGAATTACACAGGACTTGTTTATGGGCCACAAATCTACACAGCTCAGAATTGTTCATTTTCCTATTCTTCTCACTCAAATCCTTCACCTATGTATGATTTTCATTCTGGCACTATTATTCCAGAATATGATTTAAGTGAAAATTTATCTTCATTATAAACAACTAATAAAGAATAATATAGATAATATATAATTACAAACTCTAACAGTCAATCAAATTCTGGCAAATACCAAAGATATATACAAATTATTCATAAAATCTGGAAATGAAATAGATAAATAAAAATATTTTTAATAATTAAAAAAAATTGATAACATCTCTGGTGGAAGAAAAAATAATTTTTGAAATGTAAAACCAAAGTGTAAATTTTTATATAATGTTGGGTTTTCAGGTAATTAATTTTATTCATTTACTTGTTTTATATGTAATTTATCCTAAAAACTATGGGTGATTGTAAACAATAATCAATCTTTTATTAAAATAGTTACTTCTGGTTAGGTTTTTTTTTTTTTGTAAAGTAATTCATATGTTTACTTTTAAAAAATTCCTTTACTGCATTAATTTTAATATATTTTTCAGTAACATTTTCTTTACCAACTTTCTTTGATGATAAATAATACATATACCAATATCCTAGTTAAATCATAAAAAATCCTTTGTCTGGTTTAAATAATCACAATAAAAAATATAATGGCAGAAAGTAAATTGGAAAAAAATTTAAAAAGATTGTATATTTTATTTTTTCATTCTCTAATAATACATAATGATAAAACTGTATTAACTTGATCTTTATATTCATTCTATGTAAACTGTCTAATCTAGAAAAGTAATATATAATTTACTTAACAGTTTTTTAAAATTTTTCTATTCTTTTGTTGTACAAGACATAGATTGCAATTAATAATTCTTTTGGAAAAGTAATAAAAACCAAAAACCAATGTGCAGCAAAAAAACATCAAAATTTAACATTTATTTTTAGGTTTACACATAAAATTGTTTATATATAATGAAACTTTGCAGAACATAACTCAAAACTAATAACAAAACTCAATAATAATAGTTAATCCATTACTTTTTCATATTGTTCTTTAGGACACGTTTTAATGCTTAATTTTTATTAAATTATCCAAATGTTGGCTATCTGGTTTATTACAGAATTTTATTGCTTTCATTAAACTAAAAACCATGTTCACAACCAGAACTGGATGTTTGAGAAGTTGCACAAATATTGAAAAATACCAAAAGTTCTTTATATTTTTGGTCTTTTAAGATATATGTAGCTAAATCATTTTGATTTGATTACTTCAATTTTACATTTTTCATTTACTAAAAATTTCAAATTACTATATTGTTCTAAAATTGTATCTAAGTTTATATGGTTTTTATTATTATTATAAATTCATATTTTACAAATATACATTTTAGACTATCTTTTCCATGCTCTGTTTAAATTATTTTTCATTACAAAAGGATCCAAGTCATTCTGGTCACTTATATCTCCCTTGTAAATGTAGTATCTAAATGATTATAAAGCAATTGAATAAATTTAAATATTGGCAAAGTATCCATGTAATCATTGAAATCTAAAATTATTTGAACATCCACATTCCAGCAGATGTTATCTAGTGTGCTCGTAGTATATTAATTTTTGTCTTTGCAAATTGGTGTGCCTCTATTGAGGATAAATTAGTTCTGTGCAAAGTTTTGTTTAATACTAATAATTCTGCAAATGCATTTTGAATAAACACACACACTACACAATATTGTGGGTTTTCAAAACAATATTCATTTATTGGGTCATTAAATTCTTCCAACTTGTTCTGTATAGTGCTTATTAAAATATAATTTCTTCCCCAAGCAATCTAAATACTTATCTTACTTCATTGAGAGCTCTGAATGATGTAACATCAATTTCTAAAATGTTGGCCAATTTTTTAAATTTTTCAATTCTTGTAGATGATCTAATATATTGTCCTTAAAGGCTTTCAATATCCTTTCTAAATGTGTTATGTATAGACTGGTTTGTGTAATAAATAAAACTATATGTGCATATGTATAACTAATCAATACAAAAACATTTGTAATCACTCTAGAAATAATGAAAATGTCTAATAGTAAAATTATGTAAATTATCAATTTAACCTGAATATGTTAATTTGCATAAGAATAATAATACATTATTTATGTGAATTTGTGGAACTATCAAAATTGTTAACAGAACTTTAATGTCACAGTATCAGACAGCAGTTTGGTGCTGTGCTAAGTGTCATGTGAGCAGTAAGGTGTCTTCCAACCTGCAATCTATGAACAGTGAAATATGTTAAATAAAGCAGTATATATATCATTGTTTTGCCAAAAAAGGCTGCACTCAGATATCTCTAATCTAAATAATTACTTATCCAATGGAAGATTTATATAGGAGATTAACTTCAGTTCAAAATGTTAGGGTGTTAGAATGGTTCAAGCCTTTAACAAGAATAGCAATATAAAAATAAAAAGGTAACCATTGAGTAGATACAAAATTTCTTATCAAAAGATCATCAAATAGTCATAGACTAATCATTTGGTATCCATTATTTATGCTAATATAGTTTGTTATAAAGTATAGACCTAATGTAATTACTAATAATTTCATCAGTGGTATTATTATATCAATACCCACAATATTACTGAAATAATTTCTCTTTGTGAAAAAAAAAGTGTTACGATTGTTAAAAAAAAATTAAATTAATTATGCACTAAAAATATGTCAATTTGGATACGTTTAATAATTAAAAAAAAAAATCATTTTGATCGTATGATACTGTAGTTAACCATTTAAAAAACACCACAAACACAAAGCTCGAAACCAATTGGTCTGGATATAGGAATGACCTGGATAGAGATTTTAGGTATTTTCTCTTACCGCACTTATCAATTAAGAGCTTGTTTGAGCTATTGGTACATTCTCTGTATTAAATATGATTATTGTAATTTTCTGTTAATTTTAACACATTGTAACATTAATGCTTTATAATTCATATAAAGAAATTATTATTAATATTTTACTATTGTAATAAAACTATCTGTAATAATTAAAAAAATACATACATGAATAAAAAAAAATACCTTTATAATATTTTGTAAAACATGAGCTTGAATAACTGATTGATATGTGGCTGTCTGTCGATAAAGTTCAATCACCATTTCCATAGCTTTCTCAGCAAAGGGCACATAATTCATTGCAACCCAATCAACCTGAATCAAAATATAAAGATATATTTATAAATTTAAAACTTATATTCCAACATAAGATGTCCATGCTAAAAATAATAATAATAAAATATCCTATTAATAAAAATTTGTAATTTTTTTTTGCTAAGATAGACTTAATTACTTAACACTGAAAGATTTATATAAATTATTAGTTACATTTGTATTTACTTTTTAAAAATTCTTGTTTATTATATATACATGAAAGTAAAAATTTTCATGGATAAAAGATGTGAAATTTATATGTTGAATACATTTGCTTACTATTATCATAAGCATGCTACTGAGATTTTGAATGGGTCCAATGAGCCATCTTTTAAATAGTAGAAACCATTCATGAATGTTGGCACAGATGCTAAAAATTATATTTTTAACGTTGAAAAATTAGATATCAATAGTGAAATTCATTAAAGTTATCAGATAGATATGTCTGGCTGATATATAGCTGAGAGAACTGTTCATCTAAGAATTTGAAACATATAATTCACACAACAATTTTTTGACAACTTACAATTTTAAAAATTGATGGTAAAAAAATAACTAATGGTTAGTACTCTTCATTTACTCAAAGTAATGCTTTTGGGAAATTACACATTAGAACAATTTATTTAATTACTAAATAAATATATCATTTGATTGAATATATATATGTATATATAGAGAGAATCACGTTATAGCAATTAGTGCCTTAAGTAACGCAATTAGTGCCATAAGTAACCACCAGAAAGTGCAATGCAATCAAATTCATAAAATGCAATGGAGTAATAAAGATGTCTAAGTGTCTTTATCAGAGCTGGCCCAAGTGTGATATGAACAGTGTGGGACACAAGGCTCCAGACCTGCATAATCTGTCTTTTGTAAAAATTAAAACAACAAAATATTTTACTACTTGCTAAAGATAACTATGTTTTCATTATTTTTTATGCCAACTCTATAATTTGTAGGCCCTACAATGACTATTACATACAAAGTAATACAATTGTAGAAGCACTGGTTGTGTAGTGGTGAAGATTTTTCAGTTACAAATAATGTAAATAGCTAAATGTAGTCAAGCGTTGTTAGCCGAGAGGTCATCGCAACCGCCTTGCAAGCAAGTAGTTGGTTGCAGACGGTTGTGGGTTCATGTCCCGGTCGATGCTATGACATATGAAAAAAATAAAATAAAAATAGCTAAATGTTTTGCAATGTGCTGGTTATGTTAATGTGAGATCAGCATAGATCAAAAACGATTATCTTTATTAGCAATTTTATTTACTGAATCAGAATTCCCAAAAAATTAAATTATGATGATATTATTAATGGATTCGCAATAAGATATTCAAGAAAATATTTTTTTTTTTTGCATTATATGTATTTTTATTTTCCCATATATTGATTAATTCAATAAAATTGCACTAAAATCGTTCTTATAATTTATAAATAATAATAAATAAGTAATTATTTATACATTATAAGTATCAATTAGTATAATTTTATTGAATCGATACTTTAAGTAAACAAAATAAAATAATGCAAAAAATTATATTTTAGTTTCTTGAATGATTTTTTTTTTTATAGCAAATACTGATATAAATATAAAAAAATTTTAAGGATGAGATTCGTTTTTGACTTGATTTATATTAATTATAAAGCAATATATCTACAAATAAGGTATTTTTTTAAAATATACCTTTTATTTTATGTAAATCCCGCCCCCCTTCCCTTTGTGAAAAAATTTCACTGAGTGCCAATTTTTTCTTGAGCCAACTCTGGTCCTCATGTATTAATGTATTTTTCTGTCCAAAAAAATGTAATAATTAGATAAAATCACTAATCACGGTTGAGGATATTTTACCATTCTCTAAATACAATTTATTTAGCTATTTAACTCAATATTAAGGAGGTATGTGTAATTTCTCTATTCTTACCCAATCCTATATTTCTGAAATAATATAGAGTATTTGAGAAAATGCATGCAGGCATGAATGGAAAATCCAGAGAATGAGAATGAGCCAAATAAGAAAATATCTGGGATTTCTTTGAAAGATAATGTAAATTACTGATAGTATAAAGCATGCACAATTTTTTTTTTTTTAGAAAATAGGTCTAGGGTTATTACAAACAAAAAAATAAAAATAAAACAAAGCTATAAAATTTTCATTACTTTATTAACAAAGACTCCAACATGCCAATAGGATGTATCATAGATAATTGCCTTATTATAATGATGCCTGAACAAAAAAAAATATATAGAAAAGAAGTATATACTAATGAATAACAATCAAATAACCATATAGTCATAAAATTACCAGACAATAGTACATAGACAAAATCATTTGCTCTCACTGATCATAAATTTTTGTTCCGCACTTTTTTATTCTGTAATTTTAATCAATAGTAAACACTTCAAAATATACCAGGACTTCACCCTATCAATTTCAATCATTATTCATAATCTAATACATGATAGGAAAAAATCCATTATTGTTGCCCAAGTTATGATAAACATTGATATGATATCTATTGTAAGCTGAATATATCAACTTCCCTATGATTATTGGTGGTAAGTTTCTCTCACCAACAATTGCAAAACACATTCAACTATTCTCATATTAAAGTATATATGGCTATAATTTACCAATACACCAAACGGTTGTGTGAAGATAGATCAATGATCATTCCTTTGCAAACATATTCAATTATCAATAAAGTTGATAGCAAAGTCTAGTTTAATGAGTTTTTATATACTGCAACAGAGAAGCCTCCACCGTAGTACTACATTTAATATGAAGCCCAGCTTACTGTATGAATTCTATGATACCTATTTATATTTTACCTTTTTCAATTGTCAATCATTATAGTCATTTCCTTTTGTGGGTAAATTAATATAATTATGAGTATATACATATGATTTCTAAGATAAACATTCCTATTAGTAGTAAATCTTTTCCTATAAGTCTACATATGATAGATAAGTTTTAATGTTAATTCTATTATGGAGATTGAAGTATGTTCTATTCTCTTTTTTTATTATGGGGGGGAAAATAATTAAAACCAACATACATAAAATGAGAGTACTGTATTCATTTATAGTTAAAAATCCACAAAATACATATGCATTAGCTTAATGGCTGATTATTACTATTACAGTTTATAAAAACATCCTGCTATATAAAATAAATATCTCATTTACAAAATAATCGAATAAACCAAAGGAAAAATAACAAAATTTCTAAGTATAACTTAAAAAAAAAAAAACACCTTTGTATATGTATATATTAGAAAATTCAGTACTATTCTTAACATAAATTCACATTAAGCACATTTTTTATTTTTATCAGAACAATTACAGACTGTATCAACAACCTGCATAAATAACATGTAATGCCTCAAAAATTAAAAAACAATAACAAACAAACATATATATATACTATTTATACATTTAATTTTTTTAAAAAATACATTAATACTCTTTCAAGAACTAGAGAGAATATCACCAGTGGCAATTTGGATATGATCACAATGCCATATAATACTTTTTCCACATTTTCATCTCATCAAAGCTTACATCTATCTCCTATGGAACAACTTCATTACTATTATCAATTAAAACTCTTTTGAGAGACTTTCTTTTGAATGAAATAACTATAATATCCATAAAGTCATGAACAATATTGAAAGTTGCTTTATTGTCATAGAATCATCAGAAAGATATTCTTTCCATCTTTCTTTGGATCTATTTGCCAACCCAACAATAAAAGTTCTACCTCCCTATTCAATTAATATTTTTTTTATACATTAAATGAGAAAATTGGAAATATATACAAGATCAAAAAAAAAAGTTTATGATTACATCAGTGCACACATTACACTCCGTGATTTTTATTATTAAACAATTCAAAACAAAGCAAAACTCTCTATATAGTAGTGCCATCTTGTACTAACAAGAGCAATCAATGGATGCCAGAAGGCTTGTGCATAAAATCCCTATCTAGTGCCTACTCATCCACTAGATAGGAATTTTATGCACAAGCCTTTGGGCATCCATTGATTGCTCTTGTTAGCACAAGATGGCACTACTATATAGAGAGTTTTGCTTTGTTTTGAATTGTTTAATAACAATTATGTGCTAGTATGAGATAGTGATCATGTGATGTTTAGTGATTTTTATTATTCTAAGATACAATTATAATTATAGATTTAAGACCAGACAATAATATATATATATATATATTTCTAGAAACATTTCAAAACATAATGACGACTAGCATTGGAAAATGGTGCTTAAAATGAATTTTGACCAAAAGGTTTATTCAGCTAGGCTAGGCCTTGCATTTTCTCCAGTATTTGTATACCAACATTATATACTAATTTTATATGAATTACATAAACTTATTTTATAAGCACTAATTTTAACCTGTGCTTATTTCTTCCCAACAACCCTTCATTAAATATGGAAATGATTATTAATTTTTTTTATCAGGATTAAAAATCATTATAATGCTTTTAGTCTTTAGATAGGTTTTAAATTTTATTAAAAATTATATTTGGGTTACTGTTTATATATAAGCATGAGAGTTTTCTGCCCATCTTTTCATTTCTTTCTAATCATGTAAACAATCTTACATTTTTAAAAACACAAATCCCATTCTTCCATTTCAAAACAGAATATTAAAACAGGCAAAACTCTCTATATGTATTGCCACTCTGCCTGCTTTAATAATAGTTATAAGCAAGCATAAGAAATGGTAATCATGTGATGTTTATTGGCTCAAAACAGAATAGTATGCTTTTCAACCAGGCAAATTTTCTTAGTTAGGTCACGCCACCGTGTAATAAAAAAAATTGCATAATAATTAATCATTAGTGTCTTGAAATGAAAGAATGATAATACATGTTTCTAGAAATATTAAGATTGTGCAGTATAGAAAAAAATGAAAAGATTAGCAAGAAAATTATAAAGTCCATCTAAAAATATCTTTAATGAAATTTAAAGCAAACATTAAAGATTACAGAAAAAATTGTAATAATTTCTAACCTAATCTATAAAAAATGATTAATTTTTTTTTTACATATTTATTGAAGGATAAGAATAAAAGAGTAAAAAGTTACAGTACTTATAAAATAAGTTTAAAATAAATAAATAGCAATGGTAAATATTTATAGGAAAAACTGGATGGCTTGGTCTAACTAAGGATATGTATTTAGTCAAAATGCATATTAAAAGCTTTAGATATATATTTCAATCTTTACAACTATTGCGCTTTAAAGTATAAAAATGGTAATTTGTGGTTTTAGAAATATAAAAAGATGAAAAGATTGAAAATACTCTTGTCTATATGTAAAAAATAATAGATATATTTGCTCATTAATAAAATTTTAAATCTATATCTATGATTTGAAAAAACTATCCTAATAAAAAATGATTATTAAATTATTTGTATATTTATTGGATAATTTTTGTGATGAAAAGCACTGGTTAAAAGTAAAATAAATAGATGTGTGCGCATTTGCTTGCTCATTCTAAATAATAATAAAAAATGAAGAAATTCATCCAATTCTTAAAAGATTACAATTCATATAGAGATATAATATTTATGTCAATTTTGTTCAACACTTCATGATAACAAAAGTAAATTTTTTATATCCATGATCATTGTATTAAAACGGGCTCTAGTATTTATAAATAGGTAACAAGAATAGGATTTTTTTGTTTAATAATTCTTAACAGAAATGAGCAAAAAGTTTAGACTTTGTGGTTAATTATTCCAATGTATAAATATATATAATACGCTAAAACGCACAACACACAAAGTTGAAGTTAAAAAAATTCTTGGAATCAATTATTTTTAAACTTATCTATCTTGAGCTAAGTCATGAGACACACTACTTTAAACACACAAATATATATATAAAGACAACTATAAAAATGTATGGAATGTCTATAATGATTCTTCTTTTACATTTTTTTAAAATAAAAATTCCAGCATTATTTCAAAAGAAAGAAAATAAACACAAATAAATTGAAGTTTTGCCTTTTCTCCAAAATAAAATAACTAGATATACACCTAATTCTCTTTACAAGATAGTATTGGTTCCTGAAAATTTACATACAAAAAAAAAATAGTTAAAGAAATACATTACATATATGGAAAATAAAGAGAATGGCTCCAGACATAAGGAATCAACAAAAATAATTAAATAAAACATATGAAAAATTTCGTTAGAATGTTAGATTTTTTTTTTATGTTATCAAAATTTAGTTCATAAAACATTGTACATAAATAAAAATAAATTATAGATTCATAAATTTCATTTGAAAAATACAAAAAATGTAAAGAATCAATGAACATGAAAATTAAGCCAAATTTATAATTTGAGTTATACATAGCAAGATTTTATTCACTGTCATCTTGTGCATGATTGGAATACCGTTTCTATCACTAAAACTTGCAACATTATTGCTATCACTAACAATTCCTTGGTCATTGTGTTCTTCTTTCATTGATGAAATTCTCTCTGTAAACTCCTGCACAACAATAGAAGTAAGGTCCTATGGTGTAATGTTATATTTTTATGAATTGACTAATTAATGGCTGGTTTCATATAGTGGCTATGTCTTTACATAGTTCTCTATAACAGTGGTCTTCAACCTTTTCACACCTGCAGACCGGAAAAAATAAGGATAAGATTTTGCGGATTGGCAGAAGTTTACAGATAAATTTTCTTAAAAATGTAACCTGCTTAGCCTTAGATAAGCATAATTGTTATAACAGACTAAAATAGCATACTAGTTATTGTGTATTGTAATGGTGTTGCTTACCTTCACATGCTGAACACTTTCTCGAGCTGCGCAGTCATACTGCTACAGAAAACAATACAATAACAATCGATCTCATTAATGTGCTTGCATTTCTATGTTTATTATTTCATTGTTAAAACATGCAAAAATAAAATGTTATTCACCTGAATGTTGGGAAATATCACAGCTAGTGTAATTACATGACAATGATTATGACAATGTTGAGAAATATCTTGTCTTCACTGAGACAAAAGATAAAGACCAAAGCTATTTTTTTGTTTGTTTTTATTTTTAAAAAAAGGTAACAGAAATTGATTTTAAAAATAAAAGTTTTAGTATTTTAGCGGTATATAAATAAAGCCAAAAAAAACATTGCCGTATAGGCCAAAAAAAAAAGTGGGCATATTTTTAAACAAAAATAAAAAAATGAAACTTGAAAAAGTGGGCGTATTTTTAAACAAAAAAAAACAAAACAACAAAACTTGAGAAAGTCAAAAGTTTTGATCTTATTTTAATTTGGGGTGGGGCTGGATTGAGAAATACTTTGTAAAACTTAAAGACAGAAATTTTTTGGTTGTTTTTCTTTTTTAAAAAAAGTGATAAAAATTGATTTCAAAAATAAAAGTTAAAGCCAAAAAAGATTTATATTAATTTTTTTTGGAGGTGGGGTGGTGGGGGGTTGAGAAATACTTTGTCTTCACTGAGACAAAAGTTATTTTTGGATTGTTTTTATTTTTTAATAAAGGTAATAAAAATTGGTTTTAAAAATAAAAGTTTTAGTACATCAGCAGTATACAAATAAAGGCAAAATGATATTGCCTTATAGGTAAAAAAAAAGTGGTCGTATTTTTAAACAAAAAAACAACAACTGAAACTTGAAAAAGTCCAAAGTTTTGATCTTACTTTATTTTCGGGTGGGGGGAGGGTGTATTGAGAAATACTTTGTAAAAATTAGAGACAGAAGTTATTTTTGGTTTTTATTTTTTAAAAAGGTAATAAGAATTGATTTCAAAAATAAAAGTTAAAGCCCTGCCCTCCCCAAACAAAAATGGCTGTATAAGCCAAAAAAAACCCACTAAAAATGAAATATTAAAAGAGGGAGTAGAAAAAATTTAAGAGATCAAAAAAAGTCACATTACATTTTATGTGATGTGATGTACTTAGATTCTCCTTAAACGAAGTCAAGAATCTCTCAGCAATTATGCCGTGATTGGCTATCAAAAGACAAACGAAATTTGTATAATAAAAAACTTTTTATTTTGAATTTTTTTAGAAAAATAAAAAAAAATTTAATCCTACCCCCCCTCCCATAAACATCTGTGATAAATACAAAAACAAATTAATTTATGTATGATTGATTAGATTTTGTTTTTGTTCTGTTTCTTTTTTTTTTAATCGGGTAAAAATGCAATGAAAAAATAAATAAAAATTATTTATATTAATTAAGTTTAAATTTGTTATTATAAACTTTCTTGCCAGTATAGCATGGACCAGCAGAAAACTTCTGCAGCCTGGCGCTGGTCCGCGGACCGGTGGTTGAAGACCACTGCTCTAAATTTTGAAACTCATTCCTCATTAGGATCATATTTGACAAAATAATTACCTAATTGGCTAGCAAGATCAAGATTGTCTTTAATTAAATTAGCATTTAACACTAGAACATCTTCATTATCATTGTCTTCTTAAGGATTGAGAGTTTTAAGAACAAGCTCTATGATTTCTTCCTCACTTAAAGTTTTATCAACTAACATTTCATTGATATCTTCAGATGATATACCAATGAATCCTTCTTGGCCAATTAAGTGGGCCATTAATGTAATGTTGGGAAATTCAATACTAGATAAACAGGATCTTTGATTTTCACACATTCTCAATGGAGCAAAATCAACTATTAAGTAAGTCTCCTTATTTTATACCATTTGTGGATAAAGACATTAAAAAGAAGATAACTATGGACATAGAATTAGCAAATATTTCTACCGTAGAGAAAAGGAAAATGAACTACTTATTGAACAAACAATTAGGAAATATTAAATGTTCACAAAGGGAATATAAATATAAAAGAACTACTAAAGAAATAAGAAATATATGTAGAAAAGAGAATATAGTGTTATGTAAAGAAGATAAAGGTAGTAGATTTGTAATAATGTATTTTAAAGATTATATAGATAAGATAGAAAATGAGATAAAAAAGGAAGGATATATAAAATTATTTAAAGATCCTATTAATAATATAAAAAGTAGATATATTGAATCGTTTTCGTATTGCTAGACCACAATACGCCCCAAATGTATATTTGAGCGTGAGTTGATCAAACTGTATCAGGGAAAAAAAAAAAGAAAGTTGTATTTCTATTCTTAACACAGCTATTTTTCCTGATCAACTTCGGCCTAGAATTATTACCGAGTACAATCGTGAGCAGAGCCAGTTTTTTATTTCTACTTGAGGGCGCCAGGGTCGTTAGACCCACTGAGACTGCGTCAAATATTGTAGTCCGTAAGGTAATAATTATACGATCTAAATTTACTAACTAAAAAAAATTACATAGCCTAGTATTAATTTCTTTGACACGTACAATGAAAGTGATGTTAATAATAATGATTTATTATAATTCGTTAAACATTTAATAATGATAATTATGATAGGAAATACAACGTTGGAAAAAATTGTGTATATGAATTCATTAATCAGTGTCGAATATTGGAGTATCCATTAATTAGTCTGATTTTCTGTCACGACATTTTGGTTTCTTTCTCAGTTCATGAATCTTCTGATACAAGAAAATTTTATTGTACAACATTTCAATTCAGTTCATCACTCATAAAGCTTTATGTAAAAAAAATATTTATGTACATTTACTTACCGGTAAGTTAACATTACGTAGGTCATGGATCTTCCCGACGTACAATTCCGTTAGAGAGTAGTCCACAGTAGCTGTTTTCTTTTTCTTTTTATTTTAGGTCCGAATCTCCGATCTATTTTAGGTAGCACGAGGACGATCTAGGTGACTTTTTCCGAGAGAAAGTGTCGGCGAGCGATAACTTTCTACTCACTCATGGCGGGCGATTTCAGCTGGTATCTAAGTGAACACATTTAAAAAAAAAGAATATGAAACACTTCTAAAATGCTCAGCGTTATTGGAACACCCAGGTAAAAAGACCCCTTTTCAAATCTGTCCGCTCCTTTTATACCTTCGATTCTTTTTAGAAGCTCTGCGCACGTCCTTTCTTTTCTTTTGTTTTACTTTACAACTTCTACATTTTTCTCCTTTTCTTTTTTACAAAGTCTGTTTTCCGCTGCGAATTTCGGCCATTTTTAATTACCATCCGAAAGTTGTTTCTGATAGCAATCTTTCGCCTTTTGAAATTTCCTTTCGCTATTTTAATCAATGATTCAATATACACTTTCCAACACTGAATTTATTTTATTTAACTTATTTTCAAAAAAAAAAAGAAAAATTAAACTTTCACTGTACGTTATCTTTCTCTTAAAACTTTATGTTACAAAAAAATAAAGGTCATGTTCGTTCTCCTTTCTCCTTTCTATCATAATTAATATTAAAAAGTAATTTGTACTTTATATATATAAATAAATGGTACAATACCACCGGGGCAGGGGAATGAGAATAAAATGTAGGTTTAAACTAATTTTATTCTTAAGAAGTCTTCATGCCCATATTCGTGTGTTTTGTTTTATTATCGCGCTGATATATTGTGTGAACTCATTCCACAAGCGACGTTCGGCGGGAATGTAAAATATTTCCACATTCATCTGTCCTCTCCGCTTAATCGTAATAGTAACGCTAAAGACCCCAAGTTATAAGCACAAACGAGCGTTGCTCATCATTTTGAGTCTTACAGGCTCGTGGCAACCTGGTCTGTCCTCCCCAATATCGGGATCTCTGCTAGAAATAGACTGATGAGCGTTTAATTATGTTACATACTGCGTACTAGGACTTGGGGTTATGCTTTTTTCCCTCTTTAGTGACCGCCTACCCGGTCAAATACTTGTGACTTACGTTCACACCAGCCATATCATTATTTCTTTTTGTTTTTTCTGAGGCACATCCGAGGTCTGCAGGGTATTATCCGGCCCACTCTATCTCTCAATGTTATCTATCACTATAACTGGTTGATGGCGGAGGTGACAAGGATCGAACCCCCTCTCTGTATTGCTCGCACCAGTCTCTCCATTTTATATCAAGGTCTTCTCTCTTGTATTTATTTTCACTCCTAACTTTTTCGTCTATTTCTGGAGGTCTTGCATGGATTCCCTTCCTTTTATTCTTAGTCGGGGACCCCTTATTTTTCCTTTTATTTCCAGCACTATTAGTCAACACTATAGTGTTCAGTTGTATCCGACCCTTCTGGTTCGGTAATTTGTCGAAGTGTTTAGGACTCGTCTCTTCTCCAGTGTTGTCATTCTCGAAAGCACTAAGCAATTCTGCCATTCTCTCTACTGTCTCACATCCGGTACTTACCAACAGATGCCCTACTGGATCGGGAAAATTTTTCCGCGTAATCTTGATAATCTGTTTTTCTGTTAATTTGCACTCCGTCAGCGCTCGTAGTTGCGCTACTAGTTTCCAAAAAAATGGTACATAACGCTCTTCTGTTCTGCATTTCTCTTGCGCCACTTTATTCTTAATTCGTTCTTGGTGGTCCTCGTTCCAATAGCATTTGATTAATATTTGACCATACTGTGTAAAGTTATTCGGTTTCTTAAACAAGGATTCCCACCAAGCTTGCGCCGTCCCTTGTAAATGATTAACTGCCAGCGTTAGTTTAACTTCTTCCGACATGGGGTTTATCGCGAAGTACCCCTGCAGGCTGTTTAAGTGTTCCATCGGTGATTCTCCATTTTGTCCATGGAAAATTTTTAATTTCAAAAAGGGGTTTACTGCACTCGGCATGTTTTCTCTATTTTCTATGAATTTTATCTCTTTGCTTTCTTGTTTATCGGATCTCAATTCTACCACTTCTGTGTTCTGTGACCCTTTAGCTATTTTCTCATCTACTACCTTTATTAACTCTTCTTTCATTTCTTTAATTTCTACCCTTATTTCTTCTTTCAATTCTCTGACCATCTCTGCCATTTCTTTTTTTATCTCTTCTTTGAATTCTGTCATGCATTCGTATAATAGTTTTTTTATTAAGGGTTCCAAACCCTCTTTTAATTCTTCCGCGCCTTCTGCCATATTTTGTGTATTTTTATTATTTCTCAATTTCATATATGGCCGTATTGCTTATTTTTGCTACAGTAAACAAAATCTTAACGCTATCAATTTTTTTTTTACGATATAAATCTAATATTTTATTTTGCTTTGCTAATAAATTCGTTCACCGACACCCCTCTCTTTTATCACCCTATAATCTCCCGTCCCCCTCTACCTTTTCCGTCATTTCCTACCTTTGATCGTTTTTATTTATTATTTAATAATTTATAAGCTATTATTTTCTTTCACTCTAGTCCTTATTTAAATCCTACTCTAAAAAAAAACTTTTGTAATCTTACGCAATAACTTTTTAGACTTGCGTACTATTTGCGGTCATATTTATTTTCCGGCTACAGACATTAAATACTCAATTTTATGCCGTTTTAGATTTTCTCAGGTCGTGGTTTTTTTAAATCGAAGCCCGAGTTGGGTCGCCATTGAATCGTTTTCGTATTGCTAGACCACAATACGCCCCAAATGTATATTTGAGCGTGAGTTGATCAAACTGTATCAGGGAAAAAAAAAAAGAAAGTTGTATTTCTATTCTTAACACAGCTATTTTTCCTGATCAACTTCGGCCTAGAATTATTACCGAGTACAATCGTGAGCAGAGCCAGTTTTTTATTTCTACTTGAGGGCGCCAGGGTCGTTAGACCCACTGAGACTGCGTCAAATATTGTAGTCCGTAAGGTAATAATTATACGATCTAAATTTACTAACTAAAAAAAATTACATAGCCTAGTATTAATTTCTTTGACACGTACAATGAAAGTGATGTTAATAATAATGATTTATTATAATTCGTTAAACATTTAATAATGATAATTATGATAGGAAATACAACGTTGGAAAAAATTGTGTATATGAATTCATTAATCAGTGTCGAATATTGGAGTATCCATTAATTAGTCTGATTTTCTGTCACGACATTTTGGTTTCTTTCTCAGTTCATGAATCTTCTGATACAAGAAAATTTTATTGTACAACATTTCAATTCAGTTCATCACTCATAAAGCTTTATGTAAAAAAAATATTTATGTACATTTACTTACCGGTAAGTTAACATTACGTAGGTCATGGATCGTCCCGACGTACAATTCCGTTAGAGAGTAGTCCACAGTAGCTGTTTTCTTTTTCTTTTTATTTTAGGTCCGAATCTCCGATCTATTTTAGGTAGCACGAGGACGATCTAGGTGACTTTTTCCGAGAGAAAGTGTCGGCGAGCGATAACTTTCTACTCACTCATGGCGGGCGATTTCAGCTGGTATCTAAGTGAACACATTTAAAAAAAAAGAATATGAAACACTTCTAAAATGCTCAGCGTTATTGGAACACCCAGGTAAAAAGACCCCTTTTCAAATCTGTCCGCTCCTTTTATACCTTCGATTCTTTTTAGAAGCTCTGCGCACGTCCTTTCTTTTCTTTTGTTTTACTTTACAACTTCTACATTTTTCTCCTTTTCTTTTTTACAAAGTCTGTTTTCCGCTGCGAATTTCGGCCATTTTTAATTACCATCCGAAAGTTGTTTCTGATAGCAATCTTTCGCCTTTTGAAATTTCCTTTCGCTATTTTAATCAATGATTCAATATACACTTTCCAACACTGAATTTATTTTATTTAACTTATTTTAAAAAAAAAAAGAAAAATTAAACTTTCACTGTACGTTATCTTTCTCTTAAAACTTTATGTTACAAAAAAATAAAGGTCATGTTCGTTCTCCTTTCTCCTTTCTATCATAATTAATATTAAAAAGTAATTTGTACTTTATATATATAAATAAATGGTACAATATAGAGATATTATATAAAATGGAAGGGAAAGGAATTATTGATAAAAATAAGTATGGATTTTTGTATCCATCAATGTATGAAAATCCATATATATTTACTATAGTAAAAACACAAAAACAGGATAATCCATTAAGATTATTATTTAACTTTACAAATTTCATTTTACAGAAATTTTGTAGATATATGAATAAATGGATAGCAAATATCATGGGGTATGGGGAATTTTGTATTAAAAATACCGATGAAATTATAGATAAGTTAAATATAATAAAAATGAATAGAAATCAAAGTATTTTTTGTAATGGATATAGAGAAAATGTATCCAAGTATACCTAGGGATGAAAGTATTAAAATAGTTATACAAAAATTAAAAATGTATATAGAGGATATGGAAATAATTGACATTATGGAACAGGGGTTAAATTTAATAAATAATAGCTTATATTTTAAATATAAAGATGAATATTGGAATATAAATAAGGGATGGGTTATGGGATGTGCAATAAGTGGATTAATGGCTTCAATATTTATAAATGAAATGGAATTACATATTGTCAAGAATAGAATAGTAAATAAAGAAATAAAAGAGTATTTTCGATATGTAGATGATATCTTAATAATAGGGAATAAAAGAGTTATAAAAAATATATATAATGAATTTAATAATAATAAAAATAATATAAAGTTTACAATAAAAGAAATAGATAATAAAATAAAATATTTAGATATAGAAATAAAGATAAACAATAACATGATTGTATTAAATCATTTTATTAAAGAAGATAAAATAAGAAAAATAATTTATAAGGATTCACAACAAGCATGGACACAAAAGATGGCAGTAATTAAGAATTTTAAAATTAAAAATGATCGGTATAATACAGATAAAAAAAATGCTGAAGTACAAAAAGAACAATTTATTAAATTATATTCTAGCTATGGATATAATCCTAGAAATATTAGGAATATATTATATGATAATAAAAATAATATTAGAGGGAATAAAATATTAAATAATATAAAATGGATTAAAATTGCATATATATCTAAAATTTATGATATATTAACTAAACATAAAAATTATATGGATAAAAATATACAAAGAGGATGGTATAATAGTAAAAATTTAGATATATTAATAGGAAATTATAAGATTAAAGATGATATGAAATATATAAGGGAACAGTATATAAAATCACTTGTGGGATACGTAAAATGGTTTATTATGGACAAACATCAAAACAATTAGAACAAAGGGCAAAAGAACATAATAGTGCTATTGAAAGAAGGGATGATAGATCAGCGTTATATGTTCATTATTTAAAATTTGGACATAAAATAGATTGTATTAAAAACATAAGACCATTAAATTATATAAAGGAAATGAATAGAAGGAAAATATATGAAACAAATTATATAAAATATAATATAAATACATGTATGAACATTTACAAAAAGTCAATTGATTTAATGAATGATTGGGTAATGGATAAAGAATGGAAAGTAATATAAGGGGAAATAAATAAAATGATAAAAATGAATTATAGGAAATGTTGGTAGATGTCGCTACATATGTAATATATGTGTTAGTATTAGTACGAGGTATCATATTGACAAGGGTAAAAAATTTAGAATTACCGAAAAAGGCTTTTATATATATAAATTTTCTGTTGATGTATTTACAAGTTGTTATTATTATATAATAAAGATTTATATTATATTTCATTGATTATAAGATAAACAACATAAAGGAGTATTATTTCTTAGAATTAAGTAAGATGTAAAACTAGAGACAAAAATTATTAAAAAAAAAAACAGTATTTACAGTTGATATTCCTAATCTTCAGAATCATTCTAATGAATTTAAATTAGAACTTACAAATCAGTTTCAAGTATTAGTAGATTTTGAACAAGATTCAGATTTGAATGAAATTAATATGAAAATAATTGATACATTTTAAAAACTGCAACAAAGATAGCTGGTAGAAAAAAGCAGCAATTGACCAATAAAATTTCTACTGAGACTAGAGAATTTATGAAGAAAAGAAGGAATTAGAAGATATACAAAAATGAGGCATTAAAAAGGATTTAATATCTCGAATTTTGTAAAATGGTGTGGAAAAGAGTTGAAAATGATATAAGAAAGTATAACTGTGAACTAGCAAGGAAAGCTGTAGAAGAAAATAAAAGTCTCAAGAATGTACAACAACATTTTGGTATTGGTAGGAAATTTATATCTGCAATAAAAAAAAAGATGGAATTATTACTAAAAAGAGAGATGACATCATAAAATGGGTAGAAGACTTTTATCAAGAATTATATAGTAATAAAGAAAAAGTACCTCCTATATCTATTATATCTTCTGAATTGCCCAGAATTTTAAATGAAGAAGTGAGACATGCAATTAAATTTATGAAGAAAGGAAAGGCTCCGGGTAATGATGGAATTATAATTGATATAATAAAAGAAGCAGATGAAGAAATATAATTTTTTTTAGCAAAGTTATATACCAAATGTCTAAATAATAAAGATGTATCAGATGATTGGAAGAATGCAGTATTAATATTTAAAAAAGTGATAAAGAAGATATTAGAAATTACAGACCTATCAGCCTTTATCAGTTTTATACAAAATTTTTATACAAAATTTTTACCAAGATAATTACAACTTGTCTACAGAGAACATTGGATTTCCAACAACCAAGAAAACAAGCTGGACTTAAAAGTGGTTTTAGTACAGTAGATCATATCCAGGAATTGAGAGAAGTTATAGAAAGGACAAATGAATATGAGTTGCCATTGTGCTTTAGATTTGTAGATTATGAAAAGGCATTTGATTCTATAAACATTTCTTCAGTGATAAAAGCATCGGATTATTGATCCAGGCTATTGTAATATTTTAAAAAATATTTATAAAAATGCAACAGCAACCATTAGATTACATAATGATACTAGGAAAGCCATCATTGAGAAGGGTGTAAGACAGGGTGACTCCATATCTCCAAAACTTTTTATAGCAGTGCTGCAATAAGTATTTTGTAGATTAAAATGGGAAGCAAAAGAAATGAAAGTAAATGGAGATTATTTAAGTCATTTTGATTTTGTAGATGATGTAGTTGTTTTTGCAAATAATGCTTTAGAGCTGCAGGAAAGGTTGCAGGAGTTATCGGATGAAAATAGAAAAGTTGGACTAAAGATAAATGTTAAAAAGACTAAAGTAATGTTTAATGGATTTTCCCAAAATATGAAAATAAAGATTGATTATAATGAGTTAAAAGAAGTTAATAGTTACAAATACCTTGAACAGATTATTAATACAGATGGAAACATAATGGATGAAATTAATCATAGAATTAAACTTGATTGGAGTGTTTTTGGTAGAAATAACTTGATACTAAAAGGAAATATGTATACAAGGAATTCCCAATGAATATGTTTTCATTCATTATACTTCTGAATAAATGAGTAATTGCAGAACTTAGGATAAATTTCCTAAAGATTCATGAGAGATAAAGATAAGCATATAATAAAATAAAATTGTGTCACAATATACAAACTCATAAAAAAGCAACAAAAGCACCGAGACTTAAAAATATAAATGACTTTCAGTATTATTGTATATCTAAGGATGTGGGAGCAATGATAATACTGAGAGTCATTTATATTTTTAGGTCTCATGTCTTTTTTTTACGAGTTTGTATACTGTAACCCAATTTTATTTTATTATATGCTTATCTTCCATTATTATTACTTGTAAATGGCACTGGGCTATGTGTGAATACTGTAAAGAGATGCTAGTTCCCCCCCCCCCCCAATGATATAGGCTATCTAAAGGTTGTTTGATGTTAAATATTTATATATAGATCTTGCAGAACATCTTCTATATTTACAATAATGTTTAACATCAATTATTTTTAAATTTTGAAAGAAGTGCTTATGCTTCAAATATTTGGATTTAAGTTTACAAATCAAATCTGAAAATTTAAATTAAGAAAAGTGAATAAAATGTAGACATCACCTATCATTTAAAAATCTCGTATTCATTAATTAGCCTTTCTAATGAATACAAAGAAACAAAAATTTAAAAAAAGTTTAGATGAGACAAGTACAATAATGGTGCAAAACAATTTTTTTAAATTTCCATGTGACAAAAACTGTTCCCCATTTAATAAATTGTTTTTTAAAAAAGTTTTTCAATTTTGCATTACTAAGGAACTATTGTTTATGGTAAGGGGAGAAGGGGCTTTTATTAATTATTTACACACAAAACAAGCTCTTTATTGCTTTTTTTAAAAAGCAATAATTAAAAAAGTTAACAATGAAAGCGGTTTTTTAATTTACAATTAGTGTTTATTATTACTTTTAAATACAATCTTTTGTATTTATTTAATTTATAACTTTATTGTTTATAATTTATATATATGTATAAAAGTAGATATTGTTTTAGATTAAGTTAAATATAATTAGCATTATTTAGATAGAAATTTGGGGCCTTATTCCTAATAAATTCATTTGTTATAATTTTTTTCCAAAATCAACTAATAATTGTGAATGCTCTGATAAGTAATTTACAAAATGTCCGTTGCATACATGTCATTTCCTTCCAAATCTTTACATGAATATTGAAACCTATAGATAATAATGAATAATATATAATAAACATTATTGTGATTAAACGGAGGTTAATAGTTATTATGAAAAAAATGGTAAATTAAATTTTTTTTAATAGAGTAGATTATTTAAAATGTTATTCCTAACGACTTCAAAACAGTTAAAGATGTTTATGAATAAATACAATTTACGGCAAACATAAAGAAAAGTGTGATTTTGGTAATATTTATGTTTATGAATATTAAGATTCACAAAGATGGATTTCCTTTAAGATTTATTTTTGACTTTACAGGTAATGTTGTGGAGAATATTTCTAGGTTCTTGAATAATTTTTTAAAACAATTAGTTAATTTTGATCATTATACAGTTTCTTTCTTTCTTTCTTTTTTTTTTTTTGAGGCCTTTGATAAGATTAATAATTTTAAAATGGAAAGTAATTGAGTATTTGGTATATTGAGAATATGTATCAATCTGTTAATAGATTAAACAATATTGATATTCTTATGTCTGTGTTGGTTAAATAAAAATCTTTGTCAAAGAATACGATTTAAAGTTATTAACGATTTGCTTTTATTATTGAAAGATTCTATGTATTTTACTTATAATGTAATTTTTATAAGATTAAGGAAGGATGATAATAGGTTATATTATTTCTCTTTTAATTTGTTCAGTTTATATTAATTATTTGGAAAAGAAAATTATTATTAAGAAGGATTGTTTATATTTAGAATTATTTGTTAAATATGCTGACAATTATCTGTTTGTAATTTGAGAATGATAAATGGAAAGAGTTGGTAAATGAGTTTAATTGTTTTGATATGATGTAGAAGGAGGTAGGTTAGATTTTGTTAAATTAAAATTTTTATATTTATTGATGATTAAAAATGTAAAGAATAATTGTTTGGTAGGTAGTCATTATGTTAAGAAAAAAGAGTTAAAACTTGATAGCTATCAATCGGTATCTCATAAAGTAGTTGCTTTAAAAAAATGTTATGGAAGTAAGAGATTAAATAATTCTAATGAGTTAGCTTTGTTTCAAAAAGGTCAATTTTATTTAATAGTAATATTTGTAATTATATAAAGGATAAAGGAAAATATGATTTTATTTATTGGCCATTTAAATTATCTTCTTATAGAATTGTATATAAAAATAGAAATTTGTTTGGAAATAAAAAAATTGCTCGGAAAAGAGGTATTATTTTGAATAATTTATTAAATAATACAAAGGAAATTTTTGATAGAAAGACTATTCCAGGAGTATTGTATACTATCCCTTGTTTTTGTAAGAAGGTATATATAGGTCAGAGTAGTTTGAGCTTGAATGAAAGAATAATGGTATATAAAAGTAGGGTTAGAAATAAATATCTCAGTTCTGCTTTATATATCCATTAATTTTGATGAAACTAAGATTGTCTTCTTTGAGAGAAATAAAAGGAAAAAAAAATAATTAAAGAATCTTTATTATTAAAAATTTATGATTCCAAAGCAATTAACTTATTTAAAAATATTTAATATTAAGGGTGTATGGGAAGAAAGTGGAATTGTGGGTAATGTTTAGTTTAAACATATTGTTATTTTGTAGTTCTTTACACTTGAGAAGTCTGCTTGTAGTAGTGAAACCATTGGTAGTGTTTTAGAGTTTATTTTCTTGACTAGTCTGGTTGAGTTGTGAATTTGGGGTAATTTTGATTAAGGTCAACTTTGTAAATGTTAAATACCAAAGAAATCAGAATGCTGCCCTATAGCACACACATAACTAAATATAATGATATAAAATAGAATTTTTATTATTACATTTAATCAATGTTTTTCTTCCCATTATAAATGAATTAAACCATTTAATGAACTCTGCTAAATCCTGCCAAAAGTGTTAGATAGGTCAAAATGAATAATATTCAATTTCTGCCTATCTTCTATAACTTAAGCAATATAATCAAAAACAATGATGAATTTTATTTCAATTGATGTGTTTGCAAAAATCATGTTGAACAGAAACAAAATAATTATTTATATCTTCAGCAATTTTGTTATATATTCATCTTTCAAAAATTTTAGTCACAATATGTAGAACAGAATATTTCTCTAGTCATTTATACATTCCTTAGAACTATTTTATGAATTAGAATAATCTTAACACATTTGAGAACAGTTCAGTTTATAACATACAAGATTTATAATATACCTGGCATAACCCTCATAAATGAAAGAATGTATATTGTTTGCTACCAAGCTAGTATATAATCTAAGCTTTCTTATTGATAGTGTAATATCCTAAAATATTAAAACATTTAAATAATATTTTGTCATTAGATTTACCTTAAAATTATAAAGGATATTAATTCTGTATAATAATTCTTATACAATTGGAAGTTAGAACAACGTTCAGAACAAAATGAAAAATTATAAATAGTTTAAATTTTATTTTTACTAATTCCAGAATATTTATTAATAAAAGACTAAAACTTTCTAGGATTAATAGAAAAATTAATTTCCATATTTTTATATGATTTAGAAAATCTTATAATTAAAAGATATAAAAAATTTTACTATAATTTTTATAATGATAAATTTTTTAAAATAATTTTTCTCATAGAGAAAGGGAACAACAACAAAATCATAATGAGTTATATATTTTACGGAGGGAATAAGTCAATTAAATTATTGAGAAAGATATA
Organism: Epiperipatus broadwayi; assembly: GCA_028023455.1. Taxonomy (NCBI): domain Eukaryota; kingdom Metazoa; phylum Onychophora; class Udeonychophora; order Euonychophora; family Peripatidae; genus Epiperipatus; species Epiperipatus broadwayi. The sequence goes on along the minus strand of JAQFVV010006213.1, from coordinate 1,518,249 downwards.
AAATAAATAAACATTGCAATTAACATAAACCAGTATAATTTCCATTTTTATAATTTCTTTTTACATTATAAGATAAAAGTCATTGAACATAATATACTGTATCATTTATTTCCATATGGTACAAATATATTTGGCATTTGGTAATATTTAAAAAAGCTAAGAAAAGTAAAATTTAAAACAATTTAGTTTTCTTTTTTTTTTTAGTTAGTATAATTTATTTTTTTTAAATGTACAATGAAAGTTATTTTTTTTGTTTCATATTTATCTATTTAATTTAATTAAAGTTGAAATTGGAAGAAATAAAAAAGGCATGTTGATTACTAATCCAGATAAATAAAAGAAATTCCAAACGCAAGAGATTACAATCAGAGAAGGTTCTTTTAATGCTAATTAAAAATGGCAGAACTAATTCATAAAAAATAAACATTGTACATCAAAAATAAGAAAGAATGTACAAGATTACTAATATGTATTTTGATAACAAAACAAAAAATAATATCTGTGCAGAAGTCTAAAAACTGACCCAAGACTATAGAAGGTAAAAAAAAACTTCAAACTTGTCTGTTTTTTCTTTTGGCATATAAAAAAATTAACTTTGTACATCAAAAATAAGAAAGAATGTACAAGATTACTAATATGTATTTTGATAACAAAACAAAAAATAATATCTGCGCAGAAGTCTAAAAACTGACCCAAGGCTATATACTTCAAACTTGGTCTTGTCTGTTTTTTTCTTTTGGCTGGTCTTGGATCATGAAAAATCCAGAACCACTGTATGCTGAACTAATTAATCATGGACTGGAGTTTTTGCCAACATCGTTCATCATGAAGATGTCAACCGTAAAAAACTTTCATGACTAAACCTTAGGATGACCAAGAACTTTAAAAACAATCACCACAAGCTCATTCTACTTCTCATGAAAAACATGCATGGTAATTAACAATCTACATAAGCTCACTAAGCTTACCAGTAAGATCATTCATATCCTAATTTGTGACCAAAAAATGTTCGCAACTAATGTTAGCTATAAGCTTATAATATCGATAGTGACATTAACTTTAAATATGAAGCTTCGATAGACATTCACCATTTTTTATTATTCAAGAAATCTAAGAAGAGTATAATAAGAACTGTTTTAATTTAATATTGTCTGAATTAGCATGTATGTGCTTTCCAATTTTATTTAATAATTTACCTTTTAAATATTTTAATTTGTTATTAATAAAATATTTACCTTTAATATTAATTTCATTGTGCATTATTAATGTTAGTTTATTAAAACTGAAATGTATAATTTACCTTTGCCAATATTTATTAATCATGCCTCAGGAGAAATATTCTCTGAAATAAATTAAGCTATGGTAAATCATAATTCACAAACTTTTAAATTATTTGCTTTGTAAATTACGATGAGCTTGACACAAAATCAGTGAGTCTAATGACTTTGGCGCACTCTTTGGTAAATTAAAAACTGATTCTGCCAGAAATACAAATCATAATAATTATTAGGTCAAATTAATCAGGAAATATCACTGTTTTTTTTAGAAATATGAATGAAATATTTTCTTCTTCATAACCTGATTAACTCACATATTCTAGTGCATAATAGAAAACCTACCAGAATGTGAAAAACATTACTGTACTTAATATTAATTTGAATTAGGAGGTGATATAAATCAATTCAGAATGTTGAACAGACAATATGATTATATTCGAGAGGAGGCAAATTCCAAAAATATAATCTAGCATATGTACATGGAAATTACAAAAGAAATTATGCGATCTAAGAAATAATAAATTACAAAATTCTATCATTCTGGTAAAACAATAAGAAATGACATTATCAAGATATTATTCACGAAAAATAAAGTCACCAGTAATAATACACTATTATTATATGTAATAAAGATAAAATGATATGTAATTCATCAGCTGATATAATTGATCTAATATAAACATTTCCCAATATAAATTGATTAAAGTTTAACATCAAATATCTTCACATGTATTAAATCAAATGTCTTTACCAAGTTCTTTTTTATTTTTTATTGACAATAAATAACATACTTTCTCTATTTTCAATATTTTATAACATCAAGAAAAAGTCATATTTCACTTATAAAAATAAGATCAAAGTCTTAAGCTAAAAAACTGCATTATTTGCAAGCTTTTTGCACAGAATCCTCTGATAATGGCATACAAACAATCAAGACTTGCCATGATAAACAAACAAACAAAAAAAGATAGTATTATAAAATAATTAAAGAGATCAAATGAATATATAAATAATAACAATATTATAAAAGAAAAAACCCAAGTCTAGATTCATACCACTCACCTTTAATGAATTAATGACATTTTAAAGAATTTGCCAACAAACAATAAAACATAAAATAAATGTGTCTTGAGCTCAAAGGTAAGAAAAAATAAATTATTATAAATAATAATAATAAAATTACTTCTTTATGTACTTTATATAATGCAACTCTTTATTGTATTATAAATAATAATAATAAAATCACTTCTTTATGTACTTTATATAATGCAACTCTTTATTGTACACTCTTGCAAATAGTTTTAAGTTTCGAATGGTCAATAGCCTTCTTCAGAGTTGTAATATACAAAATAAATTCATAAATACAAATACTGTAGTATAATAAATATATTGTAACCATATGAGTTTCATGGCATACAAAAATATAGTAATGTGCATGCACAAATGTACATAACATTGAAAGGAAAAGTAGAAATAAACACAATCATTTTTTTGTAGATATTTTCTACAAGTACAGTGGAATAATAATAAGAGATTAAATAGTTTTTAATTTTAAAATAAACCTTTATTATGAAATAAATATTTAAAAAGGTGTAAGTCATATTTTTATTGAATTCTGATTTTGAAATTAAAACAAGCATGTTTTGTGACAACAGATATTCTGGTAATTATAAAATTCCCATATCTATTTTAGAAATCTTTTTTTAAAAATTAAAGCTTGTATAACATTTTTGTAAAATGTCTATCTATTTTAGAAATCTTTTTTTTTTAAGTGTCATAGCATTGGCCGGGACGTGAACCCACAACCCGGGCAACTGCCTGAAAGTGCAAGGCAGTTGCGCTGACCTCTCAATCACCAATGCAATACATTGATAAAATTTTAAAGTTGTTTTTAAAAGGATTAAAGTAAATTGAAAAGATAGAAAAACATTTTTATCTTAATTATTTTCCCCCTCCCTATCCTAGCTATAAAAAGGCTTGATAAAAAGATTAGAATAGTTGGTTTTCAGTGTTATATAGAATATCATGAAATAACAATGCAAAACAGTGGATCCAGCAACTGCTAATAGTTCACTAAGGAGGAGTTTTGATTCAGATGGAAGCAAGACACAACATTCTGTGTTCATTAGCCTGCACAAATGTGGACAAAACAGCTAGCTTGCTAAAGTCTATCAATCCTAGATAGAAGGAAGATCACTGCAGACCAACATTTATTTGGACTATACCTGCCCCCATGATGATACTTACCCAGAGAGTCCATCAGTTTGCTGAAAAATTGTTATATGTATGTTGCTTTGTCTATATGCAAAGAACCACAAATAAACATACTGCATCATATTTATATAAAGTGCAGATGGAGAGATACTTTAAATAATTCCTTTAAAATGACATATTAAAAGTGACATCTATAGAGAGAATGATATTATTTTAAACCATTTATTTAATAAAAATGACATTTAAAATCTATAATTTGAAAGTAAAAACAAGTAAATAATTTATATTTGAATTAAAAATCTAAAAATAAAGAATTGATTCATCTTCAAAACTATTTATCGATTGGAAAACAAATAAATTTGCTGGAGTACTTTTTTAAAAAATGTTATAATTAATTAAGAATAACCTATTAAAAAAACTTTTATGAACTGTCAAGAAATTGATATTACTTTTTTTTTTTTTAAAAAAGGAAGAAAATTGTTATGAAAGAATTTAATAACTGATTCATATTATTTTTATATATGTATATAAATTCATGCATATGTGAATTTTATGTATATCAACAGGAAATTGATTCTGAAAATATATTTTTAATGATTTTATTATTTTGATAAAAATCATGGTGTAAAAATCAGCCTACATATACATTTCTATGCACACACATATATATGTTAAATCTATCATTAATTAGGTATTATAAGAAAGAAAATGAATTTCATTTATATGTTTATGAATTCAAATATGTTAATAAATTATTATACCACACATCTGTGTGATGATATATATATATGTGTGTTTTATGCAAACCAGTATGAGGTATTTGTATCATTAAAATGTGATAACTTAAAATTTTAATCATTTATTGCATTTTATGACAACTTAACTGCATGTTCGTGTGCAAATACCAATGTCTATCAAATAGACATGTATAGGTAAATTTTAATCATTTGTATTATTTTATGACAATTCAAATATGTTCATAAATTATACAGCAAATCTGTGTGATGATATATATATGTTTTGTATAAACCCATTGTAATATGTGTTTCATTAAAATGTGATAATTTAAATTTTTTATGCTGTGGCAATTCGAATATGTTCCTAAATTATTATACCACATGCCTGTGTGCTGATATATAAGTGTTTTATGCAAACCTATTGGAACATAAATCACAATGTGACAGCAAATTTTGTTTTTATGTTAATCAAAATCAGAAAGCTTATATCTATATAGCCATATTCTAAAAACGTTAATTTCATTTTTTTATTGTTATTAATAAAGTTATATTCTCTTGTTAAAATTATTCCAGTGAACTTAATTCTAAATAGTTAGAATATTATATGTTGCATCATCTCTTTCTCACAGTAACAGTCATGGAGCTTGTGTTCTCTGACCTAGATTCATGCATAATAGTCTATTATATGAAAGTGATGTATATTTAGTGTTATGGGTCTCCAGTTGATAATCATCCTGGATTGGTGCAAAGAGAATATTCTTTACAGTCAATGCACTACATTTTAGTTAATTTCTATTAGACATTAAGTTTATAGTTGGCCAGTACATCAATGGAACTAAATGACCAGAACATTGATGATGGTCAGCATGTTTTAATATCCCAGCATTATTGTTTTTATTATATATATTCTGATGGATTAGCACTTAAGTTGGTGCATCCAACTAAATATTTAAATAATTGCCTCAAGCTGGCAAGGGCTAAATAGTTAGTACCCATTTCAATCCAGTCACAAGATTGACTATTGATTTATTTTATTGTTAATCATTCATGATGATGAATGAGTATTACTTATACTTATTTATAATGCTGGTGAACTTATAGTTAATTATGTTTATACTTAAGATAGTTAACTGTGCTAATCTCTCAAGAGTCATTATATATGATCTCATGCTCATTATTTCTTTACATTACTTTATATCATTTTCATTACTTATATATAATATGCTTATATATTAAATATTTATAGTTAAGATTTTACTTCAAAAGCACTTGGTGGTAAATTTTAATAATTCACTGACAATTAATAGCTTCATTATCTGTGCGCAGAGCACACACACATATATATATATATTAATTTATTAAATATTTATATTCACTATTTGAAATATTATACTAAGTTTTGAGTTATTGACTTGCATTATTTTGGGATGATGATGGAATGACATCACCCCAGATAACCCCCTGATCCCATTACAATATATATATATATATTGTAACAGTCAAGTTTGTACATTCGTGTAACAGAATTCAGAATCCAAGCAAAAGAGACCGAAGCTGACCAGACTAGGACTGTAACATCCCGAGTCCGACTGCACTTCAACTCGTAAGCCAGGATTCCAAGACTCAAGACCCTACGAATGACCACCTTGAACTTACACGTAGTATACCTCTTTCCACACGGCCGACATAGGTCACGGAGAAGCAATGAGACTCATAACAAAAAAAAAATGGAATTTATTAACTGTATATATTTAAAACTAATTAATGCATCGGAAATCACATATATAATATAGAGAATTTTTGAATTGGATTGAAATAAATAAGATCGAGATCAGAGTAATTTATTAAATTGTATGTTTATTTTTGCAGATTAAATTTGACGATTTTATCTATATTATGCTTGCATTTTACAATTAAAATGCGCGTAGCATCTAACATTTTGGAGAGCGCTTTAACCTTCTCTCCTTACAATTAAAATTATTTTACATTTGTTATTTTATTTGATGAAGTTAAATATTGTTTTCATCATTTGCTTTATTATCTTATTGATCAGTCACTGCATTGTAGCTATGGGGCAGATTATGCTAATCCCTCTTATTCCATGGTTTTCAGCTAAGCAATCAGACGAAGCCTTGTTTTCTCATATATGTGAAACATTTAAAGTCAAATTTATCTATAATATTATTATTTCAAACTATTGTACATGAGACCGAAACTAGCTCTTGAATATGTCAGACAATGGCTGAAACTTAATTTAAGGGAGGAAGAGTTGGCAACCAAAAGAACCAATGCGCTATAGCGCTGGTAAACAGTTATACTAAATGTCGCTCTGCAGATGGATTAATATTTAGGGTTTTGTGATCAACACCGGAGCCCTATGACCGATCGCCATGCTGCTAAAGAGGGTTGGGGTAGCTAACACTATTGCCTGGAATTTGACGTCAGGTCTTATTCGTGTGCGACCCAAAAAGTGTAAGAGGGATGGCCGTTCCGAGTCCCATCTTAAAGAAAAATGCAACATAACGAGAAAGTTTAAAGGTATAATAAAATTATCACATCCGCCAAGCAAAAGAGTTGAAATAATTTAATATTTAGCCACGAGAACGATAGCTAATCAGTGGAATCATTAGCGCCAACTCTAATATAGCAGTTTTAATATCATATGCTATACGTGGGCGTACTTTTAAATATTCTTTGCTTTCTAGTTTCAATCTCAAATAACACATTTGATTACGCGATTAATTAATAAAAACAAAAAAAGGAAAAAAAATATATTTGGAGGGCTTTTACAAAATGAAATAAATAACAAATATACTTATTCAAGGCTCGGATATTGCTTAGTGAAAATTAAATTGAAATTTACTTTGGGTTAAAACAAGATTCCCATTTTAAAATTTCCAACAAATAATTAAATAATCAAGGTCAAAATGATAATCAGCACATAGCCAATTCTTAACAGTTATTTAAGAGGGTTTCGAAACAGCGTGCATTAAGCTACGATAAATAATTATTAAATGAAGAGGGGTCATTCTCTCTTCTCTCTATTATTAATATTGAATGCCCGCTGTTTCGAGGCATTAGCATATAATTTATATTTTAAAATAAAAAATAAAGAAACCATAGTCACAACTGCAGTGAGAAAATTGAAAATAAAATTATTTAGTTAGGAAACATTAGAAAGTAGGTCAGAATTATATAATTAAATTTAAGAATTAAATTTTACATTTAGCAATTTACTTGAATTCAAGATTTTAGAATTAAAATACCTTTTATAAGTCTAGACTTAAAGGAAAATTAATATATTGAACTGCAGTTAGAAATGGTGAGGTTACCGGTCATCTTGTAGTACTTGAGCTGGAGTTACGGGAGTCTTTATGGCGGCTTGCGGCATCATCTTCTTCCCACGTTTAGAGCGGAGCTGTTATGGCAGCATACTGGTGATGGTGGTTTTTGGATGGAAGTAAAGGCCCGTCGCCTTCACTCTGGAGCTTAGCCAAGGCTGCCTGTTTTAGCCCGACATTTTCTCCCGCACAGATATAAAAATTATTGTCTTAACTGGATGTCAAAATGTTCACGGTTGCTTTTGGTTCAGGATACACGCTGGATTCCAAAGCTTAACGATGATCAAAGAAGGCAAAACTTCACAGATGTAGCATTCAAGCTGTAAAGATTTCAAAGATTCAAAGCTGTCCTAGGTTTCAAAAAAGTAAAGATCTAAGATGGCTCCTCCACTTTACATGGCCTTTTTAAATGATCGCCTTATCAGCCCACACACCTTGGAATTTCATCTCCATCAAGATTACAAAATTTTTAATTTGCTTATGAAATTGGTGGTTGACTTCAAACATGCTGACATTCCTTTTAGGTGTTATAACTTTTCTCTGATTATCAACTTTTAATTAAATCGAATTTTAATCAGTTTAATCCGATATTAGATTTTATTTTTAATTAGTCAGGAATTTTGTTCTGATTTTATAATTTATGTGTAAAATCCCTGCTGTAAACATATTTTTAATTAGCGAGGTCTCCAAAATAATTTAGAATCAATTAGCTAGATTATTTTAAAATTGGCTTTTCTTTTTAGAAACCTAAGGCAGGTGTGGCATATACTGATACAATTGTTTACAGCAAAAACTTTACTAAACTTTTAATTCTCCGAAAATACTTTTATTTTTAGAAAAAAAATCTTTTTTCTTTTTAAAAAGAAACTTGTCAGCGCATTTGCAATCAATCACCCTTTCAATGTGTTTTTACATTAAATTGGTTTATAATAAAAATGAAACTTAAAATTTAATAAATATTTTAATCACGCCACTATGCTATATATGTATATTCAATATAGGTGGATTATATTCCCACATACGAATTTAAGTAATAAATTAATAAATTGACGCTACATTATTACTGTTTAAAAATATTACGCGATAAAATTATACGCTATAACTCTGGCAATACTATTCACTTATAGCGTTCTTTCGTATGTGCGTATATAATGCTGTTTATATAGCCGTGATTGCAATTTTTATCTTACAAATCTTAATTTAGACTTATTAAACAGGTTTGAACTTAGCACAGACGAGTGGGTTATTAGGATGGTTGGTGAAACGGTGAGGGACTTGAAGACAACCGTTTCATTTCCGTAAACTTACAAAAAAAAACAATTAAAAAAAAATGACCTTGCTACAATCATGACTTTGAATTTTCGTTATCAATTTGTTAAATAATTTCCTATTTTCCCATGCACATAAACTTATTTACTTGCTGCGCTAAGGGATTTATTTATCAGTACCTTTATACTTACGACTCTCCTACCACCAAAAAAAAACATACGCACAATAAAATTAATATCAAGAGCAATATACACATTAAATCACCAATCAATCATAAAAAAAAATCATGAGATCTCAATAAATCTGAATTAATATCCAAATGGATATTCGTCAGTTAGAAGGGGGTAGACATGTTAGTTTTTTTTTTTTTTTAAATATGCAGTATATATTATTTAATGTTTTTTTTTTTTTGGGGGGGGGGGAGGGACAGATCCTTTTTTTTTTTTTTTTTTAGCTAATAAAGTTTTAAGTAGGATCTGGGGGTTGTTTAATACTTGGCTCGTGACTACTAAAGCCAAACCAATATCCCAACATGTCATCATCATCCTCGGATTCAGACGTCTCATTACATTCGCTTGTTGGTCTTAACAGAGGCTGACGTGGGTGCATTTTTAAGCTTCTGGCAAATTCACTCCCTTCGTATGGGATCTCGTTATTTAATTCCCAATCATCTTCCTCTAATTTCGAACCCCTTTTTGACTTCGAGTCCCGACAAACTGACTCACTATGGGTAATCTTATCTTCCTTAACCGCTGGTTCTCTTTCTATATTTGCTATAGCGATATCTCCATTTTTTTGACTTGTTTTGCCCAGAGCATCTAAATAACTTTCTTTATTCACTCCCTTATCGTTTAACGCGACTGGTGCAAAATGTACAGATTTCTTTTCCTTCTTACTTTCTTTCTCTGACTCACTACATGCTTCTCCACAGTTTGTACTTTGGGCTTGTCTCTTTTTAAAACTAATTTTTTCTTGGTAGACACACATTATACCTTTCGCATAATCAAGATGGCACTGATACATATTTAAAAAGTCATTTCCTATTACAAGATCATGTATTAATTTCGCCATGACCAAAAATGTATGGCCAAGAGTCGTTTTACCCCACACTAGTTCTAACCATACTTGTTTTCTTTCCGTTTTAGTTTTCCTACCGTCAGCTAGTATGATAATCATTTCTTTTACTGGCAATGTTGGTACCCCAGACGTTCGCTCTTCCACCTCTGCTAGCCATCCTTTTGACACGAACGACAATTGGCTCCCAGTATCCAGCAATGCATCTCCCTTTACTGTATCAATAGTGATCTGTACAATGGGGCATGGCTCAAGTGGGACCCCTGGACTGGTCTCCTCTGCTTCGATAATTCCTGACATAATTAATTCTGGAGTTGTGTCCCTTAAAGCATCCCTTGGACTCCGGTAGAAGGAACTGACTTGCGGTGTCCCCTGTAGTTTAACGTTTTATTTCTATAAGGTTCTTTCACCCATGTCTGATTATTTGATTCCCATCTGGTAGGCCTGTAATATGTTTGGTCATCTGTCATCATTGTTTGACACCTTGGGGCTTCAATCCTACGTATTTTCTCTGGTGGCTCTTTTGGACTTGGCGTAAAATCAATGGTGGTTAAGAAACCAGCCATATCTTCTATCGTACGTATTCTGCATCCCATCATCAATTGCTGTACTCGAGCAGGCATGTTTTGCTGTATGATACGGATCCTCTGAGTGTCAGTAAATGGAAACGCAGACAGGGATCTAAGGGAGGCTATTTGTCTCAAGAAGAATTGAGTGTGGGTTTCCTTCATCACTGATCCATAGGTTTCTTTAAGTATAGAGTGATAGATTCCCTCCTGGCATTCCTCACTCCAGAATGTCTTCTGTATGGCTTGTGCATATTGCTCAAAGTTCTGGGGTTTTTCACTACAGCAGTCCCACCAAGACTTTGTGTATCCATGTAAATAATGAATGGCCAATGCTACCTGATCAGCTACTAGGACCTTTTGAAATCTGAAGAGTTCCTTTAAGCTTTCTAAATGTACCTTTGGATTTTCTCCCACTTCTCCCTTAAAAGCTTTTACTTGGATAAATTTAGCCAAGCCCATGGGTATATTCATTGATGATATCACTGATTCATATATCGTTGGTTCTCTATTTTCTAGTGTTAACTCTATACCACTCCTGCATGGGATGGAACCATGTTCAGATTCTTTATCCATAATGTTTTCCATGTTGATTTTCATCTCCCTTATATTAGAAGTATCTTTTACACTATCTGTAGTCTTACTAATATCTGGTACAATGTTTGTCTTGCCCTGGTTGTAGGTTTGGGAACCAGTAGTTAAGTTACATTCTACAATGTCCATTTTTGCTTCCCTTATTTGTGTAATTTCTCTCTTCAATTCCTGGATGTCTTCTGTAATGGCATTTTCTTCTTGGGCAAAAACATGATTTCTATAACTCGAGTTTTCTTTTAACTCAGAAATTTCCTCTCTGATCTGTTTCTGTCCCTCTTCGTATTCTTCAATTTTTAGGCAGATATCTTGCCCCATTTTAGAGACTTTCTCCTCCATAACCATTTCCTGATGCTCGGTCTGCCCTCTAACATCTGTGAGTTGTTCTTTTAGTGATTCTATTTCCTTGTTGGTTTCTTCTCGGTTTTGATTTAATTTTTTTGTGACCTCTACTTGAACTTCTTCATATTTTTCTTGGCAGCTGATGGACAACTCCTGCCAGCTCCTACATAGCTTTTCTTCAAGTCGTTGGCCTTGCATTTCCATTTCTCGTCTCACTTCTACTATCCCTTCCTCATACCGTTTGTTTCCCTCTCTAATTTCCTTTCCCAACACCTCAAATCTCTGCTCCATTTCTAACTTATTTTTTCGATCTCTCTCCTCTAATTTCTGACTATTTACCTCGTCTCTCTTTATAAAAATTTGAGTCATCCTCTCCAACATAAAATTCACATCCCAATTTTTATTTTTGGACTCTTCCACCTGTTTATGTTCTATTTCATTATTTACTGGTTCTTCTGAGATAATGGCAGCTTCTCCTGTAGGAATTTCCTCATCAGGGCTAAGGCTCACTTCCCCTTCTGTGCTGCCTCTCTCTTCTGCGATCTTTCTCCCTGACCTTAACGTGATCCCTAAACATTTCCCTCCTATTTCCTTCTGTACTTCTTCCCCTTCACTCATTATTTCTTGATCCTCCTCCATATTATTATTATTATTTTCTTTTTTCTTATTAAACTAGATCTCAAAACAATACTGATTAATTTACTAAAAAAAAAACTTTATTGAATATACGGCTGATGGCTAAACTCCGTGAATGAAAGTGACTGGTTCACTTCCCATCCTGTTATGATGCCTTACTCTACTATGATGCCTCACTTTATACCGCTATTATTTTTATTTTGCAAGACCCGCCCATTATTTCATAAGTTTAATAAATACAATTATAAAAATAAATAATAAAAGTTGACTCACCCTCGGTTTCTTCCAGCTGCTTTGAAATTTAATTTTAAATTCGTTCATGATTGTAACAATATTTTGTTTTATACGTCTGTGCCAGTTTCAAACGGTAAAATTTGTATTTGACCCACTTTCCAATTTCATTCTCATTCTTATTCAATCCAATTCACAAAGTATGATTTTCATAAAAAAAAAACAAACGGTTTTTCCTTTCCTTTTAAATTCCAATGTTTTTCCTCACTACCCCTGATGACAAATTTATATGAGGATGACCTATAGCTTATTTAAATCATCCTCGGGCGCCAGTCACCAGTGAGCAAGAAAGCTTAACAAAATTAAACTCAAAATTTACCAAAAGTCATTTGAAAAAAAAATTTTTTTTTTTTTTTTTTAGCAAAATTTTTTTATTTCATTTTATATGTATCTGATCATTGGTCTCTTCAGGGGTGGAAATAAGTTACAAGCCCCACGATTTGGGCATCCAAACCCGGTGAAAAAAAAAATACTATGTAACAGTCAAGTTTGTACATTCGCGTAACAGAATTCAGAATCCAAGCAAAAGAGACCGAAGCTGACCAGACTAGGACTGTAACATCCCGAGTCCGACCGCACTTCAACTCGTAAGCCAGGATTCCAAGACTCAAGACCCTACGAATGACCACCTTGAACTTACACGTAGTATACCTCTTTCCACACGGCCGACATAGGTCACGGAGAAGCAATGAGACTCATAACAAAAAAAAAATGGAATTTATTAACTGTATATATTTAAAACTAATTAATGCATCGGAAATCACATATATAATATAGAGAATTTTGAATTGGATTGAAATAAATAAGATCGAGATCAGAGTAATTTATTAAATTGTATGTTTATTTTTGCAGATTAAATTTGACGATTTTATCTATATTATTCTTGCATTTTACAATTAAAATGCGCGTAGCATCTAACATTTTGGAGAGCGCTTTAACCTTCTCTCCTTACAATTAAAATTATTTTACATTTGTTATTTTATTTGATGAAGTTAAATATTGTTTTCATCATTTGCTTTATTATCTTATTGATCAGTCACTGCATTGTAGCTATGGGGCAGATTATGCTAATCCCTCTTATTCCATGGTTTTCAGCTAAGCAATCAGACGAAGCCTTGTTTTCTCATATATGTGAAACATTTAAAGTCAAATTTATCTATAATATTATTATTTCAAACTATTGTACATGAGACCGAAACTAGCTCTTGAATATGTCAGACAATGGCTGAAACTTAATTTAAGGGAGGAAGAGTTGGCAACCAAAAGAACCAATGCGCTATAGCGCTGGTAAACAGTTATACTAAATGTCGCTCTGCGGATGGATTAATATTTAGGGTTTTGTGATCAACACCGGAGCCCTATGACCGATCGCCATGCTGCTAAAGAGGGTTGGGGTAGCTAACACTATTGCCTGGAATTTGACGTCAGGTCTTATTCGTGTGCGACCCAAGGAGTGTAAGAGGGATGGCCGTTCCGAGTCCCATCTTAAAGAAAAATGCAACATAACGAGAAAGTTTAAAGGTATAATAAAATTATCACATCCGCCAAGCAAAAGAGTTGAAATAATTTAATATTTAGCCACGAGAACGATAGCTAATCAGTGGAATCATTAGCGCCAACTCTAATATAGCATTTTTAATATCATATGCTATACGTGGGCGTACTTTTAAATATTCTTTGCTTTCTAGTTTCAATCTCAAATAACACATTTGATTACGCGATTAATTAATAAAAACAAAAAAAGGGAAAAAAATATATTTGGAGGGCTTTTACAAAATGAAATAAATAACAAATATACTTATTCAAGGCTTGGATATTGCTTAGTGAAAATTAAATTGAAATTTACTTTGGGTTAAAACAAGATTCCCATTTTAAAATTGCCAACAAATAATTAAATAATCAAGGTCAAAATGATAATCAGCACATAGCCAATTCTTAACAGTTATTTAAGAGGGTTTCGAAACAGCGTGCATTAAGCTACGATAAATAATTATTAAATGAAGAGGGGTCATTCTCTCTTCTCTCTATTATTAATATTGAATGCCCGCTGTTTCGAGGCATTAGCATATAATTTATATTTTAAAATAAAAAATAAAGAAACCATAGTCACAACTGCAGTGAGAAAATTGAAAATAAAATTATTAAAATCATTTAGTTAGGAAACATTAGAAAGTAGGTCAGAATTATATAATTAAATTTAAGAATAAAATTTTACATTTAGCAATTTACTTGAATTCAAGATTTTAGAATTAAAATACATTTTATAAGTCTAGACTTAAAGGAAAATTAATATATTGAACTGCAGTTAGAAATGGTGAGGTTACCGGTCATCTTGTAGTACTTGAGCTGGAGTTACGAGAGTCTTTATGGCGGCTTGCGGCATCATCTTCTTCCCACGGTTAGAGCGGAGCTGTTATGGCGGCATACTGGTGATGGTGGTTTTTGGATGGAAGTAAAGGCCCGTCGCCTTCACTCTGGAGCTTAGCCACGGCTGCCTGTTTTAGCCCGACATTTTCTCTCGCACAGATATAAAAATTATTGTCTTAACTGGATGTCAAAATGTTCACGGTTGCTTTTGGTTCAGGATACACGCTGGATTCCAAAGCTTAACGATGATCAAAGAAGGCAAAACTTCACAGATGTAGCATTCAAGCTGTAAAGATTTCAAAGATTCAAAGCTGTCAAGGTTTCAAAAAAGTAAAGATCTAAGATGGCTCCTCCACTTTACATGGCCTTTTTAAATGATCGCCTTATCAGCCCACACACCTTGGAATTTCATCTCCATCAAGATTACAAAATTTTTAATTTGCTTATGAAATTAGTGGTTGACTTCAAACATGCTGACATTCCTTTTAGGTGTTATAACTTTTCTCTGATTATCAACTTTTAATTAAATCGAATTTTAATCAGTTTAATCCGATATTAGATTTTATTTTTAATTAGTCAGGAATTTTGTTCTGATTTTATAATTTATGTGTAAAATCCCTGCTGTAAACATATTTTTAATTAGCGAGGTCTCCAAAATAATTTAGAATCAATTAGCTAGATTATTTTAAAATTGGCTTTTCTTTTTAGAAACCTAAGGCAGGTGTGGCATATACTGATACAATTGTTTACAGCAAAAACTTTACTAAACTTTTAATTCTCCGAAAATACTTTTATTTTTAGAAAAAAAATCTTTTTTCTTTTTAAAAAGAAACTTGTCAGCGCATTTGCAATCAATCACCCTTTCAATGTGTTTTTACATTAAATTGGTTTATAATAAAAATGAAACTTAAAATTTAATAAATATTTTAATCACGCCACTATGCTATATATGTATATTCAATATAGGTGGATTATATTCCCACATACGAATTTAAGTAATAAATTAATAAATTGACGCTACATTATTACTGTTTAAAAATATTACGCGATAAAATTATACGCTATAACTCTGGCAATACTATTCACTTATAGCGTTCTTTCGTATGTGCGTATATAATGCTGTTTATATAGCCGTGATTGCAATTTTTAGCTTACAAATCTTAATTTAGACTTATTAAACAGGTTTGAACTTAGCACAGACGAGTGGGTTATTAGGATGGTTGGTGAAACGGTGAGGGACTTGAAGACAACCGTTTCATTTCCGTAAACTTACAAAAAAAAACAATTAAAAAAAAAATGACCTTGCTACAATCATGACTTTGAATTTTCGTTATCAATTTGTTAAATAATTTCCTATTTTCCCATGCACATAAACTTATTTACTTGCTGCGCTAAGGGATTTATTTATCAGTACCTTTATACTTACGACTCTCCTACCACCAAAAAAAAACATACGCGCAATAAAATTAATATCAAGAGCAATATACACATTAAATCACCAATCAATCATAAAAAAAAATCATGAGATCTCAATAAATCTGAATTAATATCCAAATGGATATTCGTCAGTTAGAAGGGGGTAGACATGTTAGTTTTTTTTTTTTTTAAATATGCAGTATATATTATTTAATGTTTTTTTTTTTTTTGGGGGGGGGGAGGGACAGATCCTTTTTTTTTTTTTTTTTTTTTAGCTAATAAAGTTTTAAGTAGGATCTGGGGGTTGTTTAATACTTGGCTCGTGACTACTAAAGCCAAACCAATATCCCAACATGTCATCATCATCCTCGGATTCAGACGTCTCATTACATTCGCTTGTTGGTCTTAACAGAGGCTGACGTGGGTGCATTTTTAAGCTTCTGGCAAATTCACTCCCTTCGTATGGGATCTCGTTATTTAATTCCCAATCATCTTCCTCTAATTTCGAACCCCTTTTTGACTTCGAGTCCCGACAAACTGACTCACTATGGGTAATCTTATCTTCCTTAACTGCTGGTTCTCTTTCTATATTTGCTATAGCGATATCTCCATTTTTTTGACTTGTTTTGCCCAGAGCATCTAAATAACTTTCTTTATTCACTCCCTTATCGTTTAACCCGACTGGTGCAAAATGTACAGATTTCTTTTCCTTCTTACTTTCTTTCTCTGACTCACTACATGCTTCTCCACAGTTTGTACTTTGGGCTTGTCTCTTTTTAAAACTAATTTTTTCTTGGTAGACACACATTATACCTTTCGCATAATCGAGATGGCACTGATACATATTTAAAAAGTCATTTCCTATTACAAGATCATGTATTAATTTCGCCATGACCAAAAATGTATGGCCAAGAGTCGTTTTACCCCACACTAGTTCTAACCATACTTGTTTTCTTTCCGTTTTAGTTTTCCTACCGTCGGCTAGTATGATAATCATTTCTTTTACTGGCAATGTTGGTACCCCAGACGTTCGCTCTTCCACCTCTGCTAGCCATCCTTTTGACACGAACGACAATTGGCTCCCAGTATCCAGCAATGCATCTCCCTTTACTGTATCAATAGTGATCTGTACAATGGGGCATGGCTCAAGTGGGACCCCTGGACTGGTCTCCTCTGCTTCGATAATTCCTGACATAATTAATTCTGGAGTTGTGTCCCTTAAAGCATCCCTTGGACTCCGGTAGAAGGAACTGACTTGCGGTGTCCCCTGTAGTTTAACGTTTTATTTCTATAAGGTTCTTTCACCCATGTCTGATTATTTGATTCCCATCTGGTAGGCCTGTAATATGTTTGGTCATCTGTCATCATTGTTTGACACCTTGGGGCTTCAATCCTACGTATTTTCTCTGGTGGCTCTTTTGGACTTGGCGTAAAATCAATGGTGGTTAAGAAACCAGCCATATCTTCTATCGTACGTATTCTGCATCCCATCATCAATTGCTGTACTCGAGCAGGCATGTTTTGCTGTATGATACGGATCCTCTGAGTGTCAGTAAATGGAAACGCAGACAGGGATCTAAGGGAGGCTATTTGTCTCAAGAAGAATTGAGTGTGGGTTTCCTTCATCACTGATCCATAGGTTTCTTTAAGTATAGAGTGATAGATTCCCTCCTGGCGTTCCTCACTCCAGAATGTCTTCTGTATGGCTTGTGCATATTGCTCAAAGTTCTGGGGTTTTTCACTACAGCAGTCCCACCAAGACTTTGTGTATCCATGTAAATAATGAATGGCCAATGCTACCTGCTCAGCTACTAGGACCTTTTGAAATCTGAAGAGTTCCTTTAAGCTTTCTAAATGTACCTTTGGATTTTCTCCCACTTCTCCCTTAAAAGCTTTTACTTGGATAAATTTAGCCAAGCCCATGGGTATATTCATTGATGATATCACTGATTCATATATCGTTGGTTCTCTATTTTCTAGTGTTAACTCTATACCACTCCTGCATGGGATGGAACCATGTTCAGATTCTTTATCCATAATGTTTTCCATGTTGATTTTCATCTCCCTTATATTAGAAGTATCTTTTACACTATCTGTAGTCTTACTAATATCTGGTACAATGTTTGTCTTGCCCTGGTTGTAGGTTTGGGAACCAGTAGTTAAGTTACATTCTACAATGTCCATTTTTGCTTCCCTTATTTGTGTAATTTCTCTCTTCAATTCCTGGATGTCTTCTGTAATGGCATTTTCTTCTTGGGCAAAAACATGATTTCTATAACTCGAGTTTTCTTTTAACTCAGAAATTTCCTCTCTGATCTGTTTCTGTCCCTCTTCGTATTCTTCAATTTTTAGGCAGATATCTTGCCCCATTTTAGAGACTTTCTTCTCCATAACCATTTCCTGATGCTCGGTCTGCCCTCTAACATCTGTGAGTTGTTCTTTTAGTGATACTATTTCCTTGTTGGTTTCTTCTCGGTTTTGATTTAATTTTTTTGTGACCTCTACTTGAACTTCTTCATATTTTTCTTGGCAGCTGATGGACAACTCCTGCCAGCTCCTACATAGCTTTTCTTCAAGTCGTTGGCCTTGCATTTCCATTTCTCGTATCACTTCTACTATCCCTTCCTCATACCGTTTGTTTCCCTCTCTAATTTCCTTTCCCAACACCTCAAATCTCTGCTCCATTTCTAACTTATTTTTTCGATCTCTCTCCTCTAATTTCTGACTATTTACCTCGTCTCTCTTTATAAAAATTTGAGTCATCCTCTCCAACATAAAATTCACATCCCAATTTTTATTTTTGGACTCTTCCACCTGTTTATGTTCTATTTCATTATTTACTGGTTCTTCTGAGATAATGGAAGCTTCTCCTGTAGGAATTTCCTCATCAGGGCTAAGGCTCACTTCCCCTTCTGTGCTGCCTCTCCTGCGATCTTTCTCCCTGACCTTAACGTGATCCCTAAACATTTCCCTCCTATTTCCTTCTGTACTTTTTCCCCTTCACTCATTATTTCTTGATCCTCCTCCATATTATTATTATTATTTTTTTTTTTCTTATTAAACTAGATCTCAAAACAATACTGATTAATTTACTAAAAAAAAAACTTTATTGAATATACGGCTGATGGCTAAACTCCGTGAATGAAAGTGACTGGTTCACTTCCCATCCTGTTATGATGCCTTACTCTACTATGATGCCTCACTTTATACCACTATTATTTTTATTTTGCAAGACCCGCCCATTATTTCATAAGTTTAATAAATACAATTATAAAAATAAATAATAAAAGTTGACTCACCCTCGGTTTCTTCCAGCTGCTTTGAAATTTAATTTTAAATTCGTTCATGATTGTAACAATATTTTGTTTTATACGTCTGTGCCAGTTTCAAACGGTAAAATTTGTATTTGACCCACTTTCCAATTTCATTCTCATTCTTATTCAATCCAATTCACAAAGTATGATTTTCATAAAAAAAAACAAACGGTTTTTCCTTTCCATTTAAATTCCAATGTTTTTCCTCACTACCCCTGATGACAAATTTATATGAGGATGACCTATAGCTTATTTAAATCATCCTCTGGCGCCAGTCACCAGTGAGCAAGAAAGCTTAACAAAATTAAACTCAAAATTTACCAAAAGTCATTTGAAAAAAAAATTTTTTTTTTTTTTTAGCAAAATTTTTTTATTTCATTTTATATGTATCTGATCATTGGTCTCTTCAGGGGTGGAAATAAGTTACAAGCCCCACGATTTGGGCATCCAAACCCGGTGAAAAAAAAAATACTATGTAACAGTCAAGTTTGTACATTCGCGTAACAGAATTCAGAATCCAAGCAAAAGAGACCGAAGCTGACCAGACTAGAACTGTAACATCCCGAGTCCGACCGCACTTCAACTCGTAAGCCAGGATTCCAAGACTCAAGACCCTACGAATGACCACCTTGAACTTACACGTAGTATACCTCTTTCCACACGGCCGACATAGGTCACGGAGAAGCAATGAGACTCATAACAAAAAAAAAATGGAATTTATTAACTGTATATATTTAAAACTAATTAATGCATCGGAAATCACATATATAATATAGAGAATTTTTGAATTGGATTGAAATAAATAAGATCGAGATCAGAGTAATTTATTAAATTGTATGTTTACTTTTGCAGATTAAATTTGACGATTTTATCTATATTATTCTTGCATTTTACAATTAAAATGCGCGTAGCATCTAACATTTTGGAGAGCGCTTTAACCTTCTCTCCTTACAATTAAAATTATTTTACATTTGTTATTTTATTTGATGAAGTTAAATATTGTTTTCATCATTTGCTTTATTATCTTATTGATCAGTCACTGCATTGTAGCTATGGGGCAGATTATGCTAATCCCTCTTATTCCATGGTTTTCAGCTAAGCAATCAGACGAAGCCTTGTTTTCTCATATATGTGAAACATTTAAAGTCAAATTTATCTATATTATTATTTCAAACTATTGTACATGAGACCGAAACTAGCTCTTGAATATGTCAGACAATGGCTGAAACTTAATTTAAGGGAGGAAGAGTTGGCACCCAAAAGAACCAATGCGCTATAGTGCTGGTAAACAGTTATACTAAATGTCGCTCTGCGGATGGATTAATATTTAGGGTTTTGTGATCAACACCGGAGCCCTATGACCGATCGCCATGCTGCTAAAGAGGGTTGGGGTAGCTAACACTATTGCCTGGAATTTGACGTCAGGTCTTCTTCGTGTGCGACCCAAGGAGTGTAAGAGGGATGGCTGTTCCGAGTCCCATCTTAAAGAAAAATGCAACATAACGAGAAAGTTTAAAGGTATAATAAAATTATCACATCCGCCAAGCAAAAGAGTTGAAATAATTTAATATTTAGCCACGAGAACGATAGCTAATCAGTGGAATCATTAGCGCCAACTCTAATATAGCAGTTTTAATATCATATGCTATACGTGGGCGTACTTTTAAATATTCTTTGCTTTCTAGTTTCAATCTCAAATAACACATTTGATTACGCGATTAATTAATAAAAACAAAAAAAGGAAAAAAAATATATTTGGAGGACTTTTACAAAATGAAATAAATAACAAATATACTTATTCAAGGCTTGGATATTGCTTAGTGAAAATTAAATTGAAATTTACTTTGGGTTAAAACAAGATTCCCATTTTAAAATTTCCAACAAATAATTAAATAATCAAGGTCAAAATGATAATCAGCACATAGCCAATTCTTAACAGTTATTTAAGAGGTTTTCGAAACAGCGTGCATTAAGCTACGATAAATAATTATTAAATGAAGAGGGGTCATTCTCTCTTCTCTCTATTATTAATATTGAATGCCCGCTGTTTCGAGGCATTAGCATATAATTTATATTTTAAAATAAAAAATAAAGAAACCATAGTCACAACTGCAGTGAGAAAATTGAAAATAAAATTATTTAGTTAGGAAACATTAGAAAGTAGGTCAGAATTATATAATTAAATTTAAGAATAAAATTTTACATTTAGCAATTTACTTGAATTCAAGATTTTAGAATTAAAATACATTTTATAAGTCTAGACTTAAAGGAAAATTAATATATTGAACTGCAGTTAGAAATGGTGAGGTTACCGGTCATCTTGTAGTACTTGAGCTGGAGTTACGGGAGTCTTTATGGTGGCTTGCGGCATCATCTTCTTCCCATGGTTAGAGCGGAGCTGTTATGGCGGCATACTGGTGTTGGTGGTTTTTGGATGGAAGTAAAGGCCCGTCGCCTTCACTCTGGAGCTTAGCCAAGGCTGCCTGTTTTAGCCCGACATTTTCTCCCGCACAGATATAAAAATTATTGTCTTAACTGGATGTCAAAATGTTCACGGTTGCTTTTGGTTCAGGATACACGCTGGATTCCAAAGCTTAACGATGATCAAAGAAGGCAAAACTTCACAGATGTAGCATTCAAGCTGTAAAGATTTCAAAGATTCAAAGCTGTCCTAGGTTTCAAAAAAGTAAAGATCTAAGATGGCTCCTCCACTTTACATGGCCTTTTTAAATGATCGCCTTATCAGCCCACACACCTTGGAATTTCATCTCCATCAAGATTACAAAATTTTTAATTTGCTTATGAAATTAGTGGTTGACTTCAAACATGCTGACATTCCTTTTAGGTGTTATAACTTTTCTCTGATTATCAACTTTTAATTAAATCGAATTTTAATCAGTTTAATCCGATATTAGATTTTATTTTTAATTAGTCAGGAATTTTGTTCTGATTTTATAATTTATGTGTAAAATCCCTGCTGTAAACATATTTTTAATTAGCGAGGTCTCCAAAATAATTTAGAATCAATTAGCTAGATTATTTTAAAATTGGCTTTTCTTTTTAGAAACCTAAGGCAGGTGTGGCATATATTGATACAATTGTTTACAGCAAAAACTTTACTAAACTTTTAATTCTCCGAAAATACTTTTATTTTTAGAAAAAAAATCTTTTTTCTTTTTAAAAAGAAACTTGTCAGCGCATTTGCAATCAATCACCCTTTCAATGTGTTTTTACATTAAATTGGTTTATAATAAAAATGAAACTTAAAATTTAATAAATATTTTAATCACGCCACTATGCTATATATGTATATTCAATATAGGTGGATTATATTCCCACATACGAATTTAAGTAATAAATTAATAAATTGACGCTACATTATTACTGTTTAAAAATATTACGCGATAAAATTATACGCTATAACTCTGGCAATACTATTCACTTATAGCGTTCTTTCGTATGTGCGTATATAATGCTGTTTATATAGCCGTGATTGCAATTTTTATCTTACAAATCTTAATTTAGACTTATTAAACAGGTTTGAACTTAGCACAGACGAGTGGGTTATTAGGATGGTTGGTGAAACGGTGAGGGACTTGAAGACAACCGTTTCAATATATATATATCAATTAAAACTAAAACAAAATTTTTTATACATATTAGAATAATCTCACAAATTTTTAAGTGAGACTGATATCTTTACATTTTATATCAAATTAAATGTAATTAAATATTTATTTCTAATTCTAATTAATTTAAATAATCAACTTTCAATTCTTTACATATAATCTATATTTTTATATTTTGTAAAAAACATACATTTTTATATTATATATTATTATTTAAAACATTACTTTTAAAAATATATCTATCATTAAATGATAGATAATATAAGTTCATGAAAATTATGCTATGGAACAAAAATGAAGAGACTATGATTAAAGTCAAAAAGTTTTTAGTAATAAGAACACTGATATTACAAAATAAAATGGAAATGTAATATTTATTATATATTATTCTAGAATTAGAAGTTATACATTTATTATAATGGAGAGCAGTTGTGGACTGAGAAATGTTTAAGCAGGGATGCTTTATTACAGTATTGGCATCAAAAAGTAGGCAAGGAAAACAAAACAGAGCATTTCTAATATTGCAACAACTCAACTATTTTATTTTTCTATATCAATCATTGTTAAAAGATCAAATGTATTTTTTGTTTTTATTAAGTGCTGTTTGAGAAGTAACATCTGGAGTAGATCGACCTTTATTTTTTATATCATTTTTTTCAAATAATGTTAATTGGAAAATTATATATATTTTTATATATATTTAATACTAATACACATCATGATAAATATTTAAAATAATATTTCTTTTATTATTTTGTTGCATTTTTCTGTAATAAATATTTAAAATGTTAGTTACAAGAAAAACAGAATAATCTATGACTATAGAAGCCATTACAATTCAAAAATACCATCTAAATATAGAAACATAGATAATAAAAACAAAGCCATTATAATCAAACAAACAAAAAGGTAAAATATTATTACATATAATTGTTTCAATATGTATATAGTAAGTAAAGTTTATAAATTTCATATGAGAATTAAGTATTTTAAATTCATACACAATGCTAACATGGCTGCCAGTGTAAAAACTTAATTTGACAGTTGTGGAAAAAAGGTATAATTTATTACAAATAGTTTTATTTTTAGAATTTAATAGCTACTAACAGTTATTGATATTAATATGTCTCAAAAGATAAATAAAGTAAGACACAATGGTATTCTAGACATCAGCATAATCTCTGATAAATTGTTTATAGCAAATTTAGAATCAAATAATCAACTAAAAACCTAAGCGTTTTGCAAAAAAGGTAAAAATTCAAAAATCTTAAATAAAACAAAAAATAATGATAATATGAAAAAAAACTGCTGACAATCTTTGTGCTCTCCATGAAGTTAAAAAAGAGAATATAGTAAAAAAGATACTAAAGAAAAATGTTGTGAAATCCAATAACAATAATGAAGTTATGTTAATCTCAGAAAAAATAGCTCTCTTTGAAGTTACCCAGAAAAATGCTACATGGTGTGAGTGAATGGAATACAATAAAAAAAAAATAGAAAGAATGAAGTCACGCTCAGTAATACCATTTTAGTACACAAAATATGCACACCAACATCGATATTTTCCTCAAAATTATTACAACTCAAAGCAACAAATTCCTGATGAAATTATGCATTTATATTCACACACCGCACTAGCAAATAATCTTATTCCAGCTAATATTTATAAGCATTTAAATTATATTATCTCCCCCATTCTACATAAGTATTATAATCACCTTTGTTCACATGAATATCACATACCTAATCTATACACTAATGTAATTTTCTGCCTTAGAAAAAGACTCAAAAGCTTTATATCCATCAGTAAATGACCTGCTTCTTATCACAATGAAAGATATTGATCAAAAAATCTTTGCAAGAATTATTCTTAAATAACTAAATTATTGTATCTTCCCCAAACTTTCCTCATCACATTATACTATTAAAACCTGCCAAGCATCTCAAGCTATTTTATTAACATAGGAGTCAATATTATATGCAAAACAAAATAAATTAGCAAATTATGTCATATGCCAGACTGATTCTAAGGTTGATTTTGATCTGGAAAACTGGGAATGTCCATTTAACACATTAAGCAAACTTCTGCCTAACCATACACATCTAATTACTGCAAAAAATATATTTTATCAACAAATCCATCAAACTAAAAAATTACATGCATCTTTCTTCTCCTTTTAAACTAAGTCAAGGTATTCCACAAGTCTGCAATATATATAGATCCCATGATCAAAGAGATTGAGCAGTGCACAGAAGGCCTCTTTCTTCCTCATTTGTCACTACTGTTAAAATATTTTTTGTTGATGAACTTCTGATAGTCATTAGAGACCTACAAAATATTCCTCTCATTCTTTATATCCTGAAAAAATTTGAAACCCAACAGAATCTACAATACAAGTTTGTTAGTCATCATGTGGTTACAGGTCACAATCTATCTTCATTCTTCACAGATACATGCTCATCTTTTCTCAGAATTCCAGTTAACTTATCCAAAATACAATTAAGCCATCATCTAAATCATCTCGTTTACAAGTTCAATACAAAAATAAAAACCTTCTGCCTAAAATTGCTTTACCCTATAGTAAAAGTTTGTATTGTTAATGCTATTTATTCTTGGTAGCATACTTGCATATTATAGTCCATGCATGCATCTTTTAAAAAGTACTGTTAAAAATATCATGATCACAATAAAATTATAAATCTGGGGATCAACATCACATCTTCTATCAATTACAAGTGCTTGTTTCTCTATTTGCAAAGGTAGTCTTAATCTAATATATCTTCAATTACTTGTATCCTATATCAGAACTATGATGTACATTGCAACCACAGTTTACCTAATTCTCAAAGCCATTCCTCTACCTATAATATTGCTCGCCCAACTTCCATATGCAGGTATTTTTTTTATACCGATCACGCTATTGAGCATGCAGATCTGTTTTATAACATTAAATCTTTAATTGGTGTTTCATTTAAAGATCTGAAAAAAATTATAATGTCCTGACAGATATCTATGGTCATCCTTCCCAATTAACAAAACTTTAATCAGATTCCAAAATATGTGTGTTCCTCAACCATGGCTAAAATTTTTGCATAATTTATTACTCAACACAATTCCTACAAAAATCTTCGTCATTAACCGTTTTAAATGAAATCTGGATCCCACATATATTTTATGTAATAGTCATGCAGAAGATATGATACACATTTTTGAAACATGTCCACATTTTCATTTTTAAGACATTTCATATTCCACAAAGCAAATAATTAATATAAAAGAACTGCTTGAGGAAAATATAAAAAATTTTAATACATACAATGCCATAGTAATTTATTCACACACTATTAGAACTTTGTGCTTGCTAGTTATTCTGTAATTTTCGACAAAAAAAAAAAAAAACTAAAAATAAACAGTGGTATAATATATATTTATGTACTCTAAAATATATACCCAGAAATACTATGAGAAAAATGTGGCAAAACAATATTTTTCTTAGTTGTTCATTATTTCAAATTGATATAAATTATAGCAATGCATCTTTTATGTCATATAAAAAAAATCCCACTGTACATATATTAATATTTGTACATAATTTGTAATTAATAAAATTTATTATATATATAAAAGTATATTAAATTCATTCAAGTTATTTTTAAAATGTGTATTCTATTTCAAAAAATCAAAAACTAAGTTTTAGGTTATATCTATCAGATAAAAGAGTATAATATAAAATCATTAAGCATTTAATTAAATTTTACATTTATAAGAGACAGAAATTCAAATATTGTATTAGAATTTTATATGGAAGCAAAAAAATATTTTCTTTATCAAGATGATAAAACTGCTTTGTAGCCTCCAGTAGTGAGAAGTGTAACGGTCATATTTGTATATTCACGCAACAAAATCCTGAGTTTTGGCAAATTATACCAAGGCTGATCTAGATGAGGGGTTAAGACCTCGAATCTGATCGCACCTCAGCTCCTTCACCAATGCTCCATGATTTACTATCATATGTATGACATATATGAGGCTACACTCAGAGTTTCTTAATTCGCATGCCGGAAGAAACAAAGGGTGGAGCAAGAGAATCAGGGAATAATAAAGAAATAGAAATATTATAAATAATAATTTAATAAATAAAATAAAAGAAATCATCGGTCCACGGGATATTACGCTCACAGGCATTATATAGTTAATGAGGTTGGTAGTCACAGATTCGCTCATAACATGTATTTAATAAATTAACCTGCCAAATCCTAGCTAGTTTGCAGTCTGCCAAATCACACAGAATATATTAGCCAAAGTTATAACTAAATATACAGTGCTTCTGTGGCAACTATCTATGTGAGAACAGGTTA
This sequence comes from Epiperipatus broadwayi, assembly GCA_028023455.1. Lineage (NCBI taxonomy): Eukaryota > Metazoa > Onychophora > Udeonychophora > Euonychophora > Peripatidae > Epiperipatus > Epiperipatus broadwayi. The sequence goes on along the minus strand of JAQFVV010006213.1, from coordinate 1,490,826 downwards.
AGAGTTGAGCACATAATCAAGCTCCAAATATATGCAGGTTAGCATGATAATCTAGATTAGTGTTCAGCTTAATGCTGAATCATTATTTAATATAAGGGAGAGAAAACTGGTTTATGCGAGGTCTATTGACACACACTATGGCACATATTAAAATATCAATAAAGATAAATGGTGTGAGTAGGTCATTATTTATGGGCTTCAGCATCGAATGCTCAGTGCCCTAGGACCGAATGATTTGCCATAAAGATGAAAACATGAATAGTTCAGGGAGTCAGATAAGCTTTAATAACAATCTGAACCCTTGTGTTCCAGTTTTAAAATACCTTGTTTTACCCAAACTAAAAGTATGAGAGTGACCTCTGTCAACACTCATAAGAAAACATGCAGCAAGCAGTTAGTGTACTATAGGTACTTTGTAACGACACAGTTGCAACCTATAAATATATAAAATGTAAATGTGTTTAACTAACTTAACATGCCTTAACTCAGTTCTCAAGACTAATATCTCAAACATACTATTTGGGGACTAAATTAGTTAGTAACCCATATTAAGATACAAAATTTGCATCTCTAAGCATATTTGATGGGCAATTACTGATAAAACATTATAAATATGTTTTAATAATATCCCTGTGGCTAGTTCCTGATATACAGATTATATATATAGAAAGTTATAATTCATAACTTTAGCTAACCAAACTACAACTTTATCTAGGATGTAATTGATTACTACAATATTAAAACAGGCAAAACTCTCTATACGTATTGCCACTCAGTGCAAGCCAGAGTAATCAATGGATGCCAGAAGGCTTTTGCATAAAATCCCCATCTAGTGCCTACTCATCCAATATCCCCAGTGCTCTCAGATCCAAGGCTCCTCACTGATAAAGGCCACAAGCCAGAAACTAGTCTGGGGATATTGGATGAGTAGGCACTAGATGGGGATTTTATGCACAAGCCTTCTGGCATCCATTGATTACTCTGGTTTGTACTGAATGGCAATACATATAGAGTTTTGCCTGTTTTAATAACAGTTATAAGCAAGCATAAGAAATGGTGATCATGATATGTTTATTGGTTTACTATAATAATAAGATCTCGAAACAGCAAGTTGAAAATAATAATTCAAATATTTAATATTTATTGAAGATATGAACATATCTTTGCACAGAAATAGTCTAAAATTATATATGTAAACTTGCAGTTTCAAGTTATTTATGAGGGTATACTTCATATGAGATACCTTAGAACTGACCTCATTTTTTTGAGTCAATTGATGCATGGTGATGGAAACTGGTTTACGCAATCCTCAAAATCCAGTAAGTCTCTAGAGAAGAGCAGTAGTCAGGTTCCTACCATAAAGTTTAACAATATATATATACCCTAAGATAGGTTCTCACTTGGAATGATATGTAATTATTGAGAGGAAATGCCAGGATAGGTATTTAAAATTGAGAGATTGAAGAGAAAATGTAGGTAAGTGTTGTGATTTTTCACAGATAACAAAGAAGTTAATATACCCAAAAATGAACATACTTTACACTCATTAGGAGATAAAATTTTGATCTATAAGTAAAATTTTGATCTTGTGTAGGGAAGGGGAATTGCGAGGGTAGCTCAATATTGCTCCCACAACAAACCTTAGCCATTTAAAATAATATATTGTTTATTCTTTAATTAGCATGTAATTATTAAATTAAAATAAGTTTTTGCTCTAGACACTTTTGGAGAAAATAAATGTTTTGATGTTTTTAACAGTGTACTAATTACATATTAAGTATTGGAAATGGTGGGTAATTTACAGTGAAAAACACACATATATATTAGTAATAAAATTTTATTGTTTAAGAAAATATAAACCTTGATAAAAAATTGTTTATATATATGTTGACCATTGTACTGTGTTGATTATATTAAATAGACAATGACTTAAATGAAAATAAATCATAGCAATAAAAAAATCAAGTATTGTACTAAATAATTGAATGTAAAAAAGAAATAATAATATATTAATATTTTGTTATTTATTTTATTGTTTTAAAATGAATGGATAATAAAAATATTTTAAAAATACAACAATAGGAACATGCTAAGTTTAAACAATGGGAATAATGCCAGTATAAAAAGGAAAACAATTAAAAATCACTTCTTTCTTATTCTGCATTTTGACATGAAAAGTCATTTTATTGAAGCAATTATTTTAACATTTTTCTGCAAAATGGACATCTCAACAAATATTAATGTTTTTCTATTTATTTGCTATTCGGAAAAAGTGTAAAGAAAGTGAAGAGAGCATTCTTATTCCAGTTCAATAATCACATAAGTTAAAATAATTTATCAATTTAAATTTTAAAAAAGTATTATGATTTTTTTTAAAGAAACTAAAAAAAGAAATTAGAACAGTTTGTTTAGTTTAAAGTTTATATAGCACTAGTACAAACAGTAAATAGCTATACTCTACAAATATAGTTTTATTAAATACAAACTGCATATATATTTATATAAACCTGTGTATATAGTCAAAATATGAGATACGTTGGCTAGAATGATTGTCTTCAGGTGGAGCATTTATCCACTAAGGCCATGTGAAAAATAATATGTGATTGTCTACAATTTAAGTGCCTGATAAGCTGGATCCACACAAGATGAAAATCTACATGAGGAGTAACACAAAATCATCTACTGCTAATTTAAACAAGTTTAAAATGTGCTATATAAAATCAATCAGGAGTTTCCAACATTGATAATAAAAGAAATGCATAAATTGTAAGAACTATTTATATAAGGACTCGGAAAAATAGTGATACTTGATCATATTGATTCATAAAATATTGTAAAATCATGTTTTATTTTCTTTTGTATAGATCTGTATTTTTATTATTTTTATTTTATTATCTCGATCTTATATTTGGGAAGTATTACTTATAATTCAACATGGAACAGTCCAACATAAGAAAATATCAAAAGAGTAGGGGGGGGGTTGAAAAGTCTTTTTTGTTTTTGTTTTTAATAAAATCTAGGTGATTTACTTTCTGACAAAATGTTTGATTTTCCAGCTATGAATATGAAATTAAGCACTCAAACAGAATATTTAAACGGTAAAAGTGTTCTCTTTTAAAGTCACTAAAATAACCAATGCCACAACATGACATGACTATTTGTAGTTTATAGTATATGTTTTACTAATGGTATTTTTAAGATCTTTATAATGAATAAATGATTAATGCTTTTAAATTAATATTCTTTATAATTTTCTTTTCTATCATCTCATGCATTGTTTTATTATTACATTTTTCCACACTTAAAACTGCATACTGCATCTGGAGTTGCATTTAAATTTTCATTGAGTTAACAATTTCACTTTAATTAATAATTTTTTTTTCATTATTTTAAATATATAGATGTCTATATTTTGGGTGTCTATCATGGGAAATAATGGTGAATAGTTTTAAATTGCTTAAGTAACAAAATGATAGATACTCATCATAGACATAAAAGCTATAAGTACATAGGGATATATCCAAATAATTTATTTGCACTTGTAAATATTTTTCTTTTTTGAAATTTTTCTTTTCTACATTGATTGAGAATTTATTTTATGTCTGAATATATTTTTTTTTTTTTTTTGTAAATAAATATTATGAAGTTTTGTTAATTGACAAGGTCTTTATAGTTTCGTTGATCCAGCATTTACATTCAATCCTATAACCAATATTTTACACACACACACATTACAGTTTGATGAGCATGAAAGAAATTTGTTAAATAAAAGTTATTTCTTACTAATAGATAAAATTAGTTATTTTAGTTGTTGATTAACAGTTTGCATAGATACATCCCTGTTAAGAGAGTCGACCATGAATTCTTCCTGAGTTCGAATATCTGAGGCAATGGTTATAAAAAAGAATGGTGAGATGTTAGATGAACTGATTTGAATTACATGTAGATTTGATGGATAATGCTTAGGCTAGTCTATTAAAGATAGATGTAATCATGAGTCAGGTACTTCATCGTGTTATCACTAGCATCCTATATGAAGACCCTAGGTCTGACAGTAGTTATTAGATGTGATCTTGCTCTCTTTCCCCTATATACGTGGATGAACCTGATCATTACATTTGGCACTATCAACTTTAGGATATGAAAGATAGGTGTACCAGCACTTTTAGATTTGATGTAAGTTGATTATATGTTGTGGAAAAACCAGCTGATTGTTGAAGTTGATAGATGTATGCAAGTGTATTTTCGGATTGGGACATCTGGGTATGCCACCAACCACTACAGTATTTTAAAATATCATTCTCGCTATTATTTAACTAAAGTCATTTAATATGCAAACCCAAATTATGCTAAGCCAAAACATAGTAGCTTAACTAACATATATATAAAAGTAGGTTTTCAGATTGGAGATTTATAGTTGTGATAAAAAGCAATGTAAATTAGCTACGTGAGAACTTCTAATAATCTGCCCAAAATGATCAATATTATTGATCTCTGCACAGAAAGAAGGCATAACATAAATGAATGAAAATAAAAAATAGGTATGACTGCAGATTAGAAAGATACAACTATAATAATAATTGATTACAGTTATTATATTAAAAAAATTATCAATTATAAATATTCATTTAGCAGGCAAGATTCTTATAAAGATTATTACTATTAAATTAAAGGTTACAGAATTTACTTGTTAAAAGTTAATACAAGATATTACTTATGAACGTTCAACATTTAGCTAGTTTTAGAATTATAAAGTAATTTAATAGTTTAAGTTTTAATTTTATAGAGCTCTGCAGGAAGAAATTTACCAATCTGCTTCTACCTGAGGCACTTCATGGCATTTGGCACTAGCATTCTCCATTAGGCTGGCTTGTCCAATGTCTTCGTGGCAGTGGTGGGTCTTGAACTCATCCATCATCCTGGACCAATTTCCGAAAAAGAAGACAGTAGCTGTTGCTCTCTATCCCATGGTTTTCATTGTAGAAAGAGTGAATGAGTGAATCTTGATGTCTGAATTTTGGGGTCTTTTATATTAACTCTTTCTTCTTCCCCTCACAAGCCATTAAGTTGTTTACAACTTTTAATTTTCAATTTTAAGTTTTAATGGCTAGCATACATTTTAACAAAAACAAAAGATCTAGCTTAGGTATTGACAAGTGGTGCCGGATTAATGATTTTGTCTTTTGTCTCTTTTTAAACTTTATTTTTAAATCTTTAAAAATCAGTTCTCAGTTTACAATTTAATGGGAGGTATTTCTGAGAAACCAATGACCTTGATTCTCTTTTTTTTTAAAAAAGATTGAAGTTGTCAGCATTCTGTTATATGTATAAGACAGTCACCCCTGAATTTAAGATTTATATGCGAATACAAACAAATTTATAAATTTAATAACTTAAAAGATATAATTTAGAAAAGTTGTAATGTTTATTAAATCTATTAGATTACAATTCCCTTTGCATATAGACATAGATGCACTCCTACACATACAACGATGTTTACAACCCACTTTTAATTTAATCATTTTAAAGTTCTGACTGTGTACATTATAATTATATGTATACATACATTAATATTACTATTAGATGTGCACACATATCTGCACATACACATAAATATACGCTATTACATATCCAAATAAATTATTATAAGGTTATATATATGGACTGGGCAGGATTTGAACTAGAAAAGAAGACTACTATGGCACATAGTAAGTGAAACAGGATGCTAAAGAAATAATACTGTTTCAGAAGTGAACTCACAAGAATTATATAGATTAAATTAAACTATTGAAAAGTAATTAGTAATGAGTTGAAAGAATGACTTCAAGACCAGATATCTCTTGGGAATAAACAATAACTGATAACATTTACTCTTTCTCTTATTCTCCAAATAAAATATTAAATCTCAGGCAAAATGTGTGTTAATATCCTAACATGTGATGTATAGATAATATTCATTATAGAAAAAAAAACTTTATTGGATGATAAATATTTAAATAATTTTTGTTGGACCACGTCTTAATCATTTAGGAGAAAACTGTTATATAAAAAGAATTATCGTCAAAAGTTTTAATTTGATGAAATAAAAAAATAAAAGTAGGCAAAAATTTTAGGTTATTATAATCCAACAAAAGACATTTTTTAGAAGATTAAATGAAATAACTTGATCTTTTTGAAAATGTTACAAAAAACTAATGAACGAAGGCATTAACAATTTCTTATTTATGATAATAAATTTGTTAAAATAATAGAAGATTAAATGAAATAACTTGATCTTTTTGAAAATGTTACAAAAAACTAATGAACGAAGGCATTAACAATTTCTTATTTATGATAATAAATTTGTTAAAATAATAAAGTAATAAATTTAATCAAATGGGACTATTTCTGTAAGATTCTTAAATTAAATTCTTCTTTCCCAAATACTCAATAAAATTTCTAACCTATAAAAAAGCAAACCTATATATTTAAATATCCATTTACAAAAGAAGTGCTAATAATTCAGCAGCATCAATAGTAGTACTGACAAAATTGAAGAAATTCAATGAAATAAAATCCAATTTATAAAGTAAATGCTTATTAACAAATTTGGAATAAAATTATAAACAATAAATCTATTTTTTATTTTAAGAGAGAAGATATAAACACAATCAATATTGCTCCCTTGATGGACAATAATAACTATAATAATAAACAGTGTCTAGTCTAGTATAGGGCTTCTCAAAGTGAAGGCTATGGCTCCATATGGGATCATATAGCTAAATTTGGGGGCTGCAGAAATTTTAGCAAAATTAAAAAATTCCTGGACGTGCAATGACCGAAAATTAATTTAAAACCAGTTTGGCAACACTGTGATAGTGAAAGAGTTACGTGTCAACTTGCCATTACAATTGGTCATCATACCCCCCACTGTTTAATCTATGCATTCTGCTGTCACTTTTGCTTGCACAGTTGAGACTATTGCATATTCCGAATTATAATGTTTTATTGTAAAATTGTTCTACTGTTATTCCTTGACAAGTAAGTATAAAATTAACAGGCTCTTTCAACTTTTTACCAATATAGAATGCTTTCTTTCATGAGTTATCTGTTATAAACAGAAACAATAATCAGAAAAGGTTATATAAATGGTCTTTTTTCAAACAAATTTAATTTCATAAATTGAAGATAGTATTTATTCCAAGAAGAATAAATTGTATGTGGGTTTTATAGATAAATTTGTTTCTATATTATTTTAAAAGAAAAAATAGATGTAAGCATTCTTTCATTTTTTGTTTCAGTTATATTAAGTTTCCAAATACAAACAATAATTAAAAAAATTTTGAGTGAAATATCTTAATTAATTGTGAGGATGGTTTATTTCAAAATTTTGGGCTGACTTGGTCTGAAATTTTTAGCCCTGAAATTTTTAAAGAACTTAATTTTATATATTCAAAAAATTTCAAATAAAATATGCATATAAAACATTATAATTATTAGGATTGTTCATTTTACTCATATCCCTATTTTAGAAATTTTATTTTATTTTTTTAAAATTATGATGTTTATATTTCAAGAAAAATATTTTTTTTTCTTATGGATATGTAGCTAAATTTAAACAAAAAAGACAAAAATTGTGATGACATTCCTCACTAGCAAATTATAATTAATACTCAGTAAGTGGGACTTAATTTGATAAAACAAAAGAAAATACGAAACTTAATTTTTGGCATTTGGATTTTCTTATGTTAATCATGATGATATAGAACAATCTATTTGCTTAATTTGTAATTAAATTTTGGCTGCTGAGAGCATGAAACTATTCAAACTAAAGCAATATCTTAGTACCAAGCATGCAAGGTACTGCAATTAACTGAAGGAATACTTTGAATGACTTCTAAAATCCTCAAATATAGAACAATATTTTGGAAAAATTTGTTGTTGTCAATGAAGAGTATTTACTGGCAACTTATTAAACTTCTTATTTAAATGCAAAAAATAAATATCCCTACATAATAGAAGATCTTGTGTTGCTGCTGCAACAATAATGTTGAAAATAGTTCATGAAAAAAATGAAATTTGTAATATTCTTTTATTGAATGACCTTGTTTCCAGAAAAATTTCTGAAATTAGGAATGACCAATTTCAGAAGCTTATTCCTAGGCTTAATAACAGTCCAAAGTTTACAATTCAGTTGGGTGAAACAACTAATATTTCTAACTTAGCACAGTTGTTATTTTATATAAAATATGTGTATGAAAGAAATATATGCGGGGGCGACCCAAAAATAACCGGAATTGTTCTCTGATTTGTGCACCTGTTGTACTATATACTTCTGCAATAATATACTTCTTGCAAGAACCCTTGTACATCAATCTGTCAAATGACATCACTATGTGAAATCATGGGCCATGTAGCACATTTTTTGGTAAAGTGTGTTTTGCATATTTGGAGATTTTTTTTATAAGGATTGAAAAGGTTGAACAATGTAAAATTCTGTTTTTATTTACAAAAAACAACAAGGAAAACAATTGTAATTCTTGAAACAGATTATAAGCAAGCTGATCTCATAAAAACACAAGATTATGAGTGGTTTAATTGAAATGTTAAATTCACCACATCTCTAATAAGCTTGAAAAGTGAAGTCCAAAGTCAAAACAATGCTGATTTTTTTTAATCAAGAAATTTTATTGTGAGCTCAAAGAATTATATTATAGCAGTAGTAAAGTTATGTTGTTAACAGAAACTATAAAAAAAAGGTTACATAACCAATACCTATGATCTTGGGGTAAAAAATCAACTGTTCAATCACAAATTGTCCATTACTACAAGGCTCCATGTAGCATTGTAGATGTATATTGGAGCTAGTTTTTCATCTCTGTTTCTGATGGCCTGAAGTTTTGTCAGAAGTAATTTCTTATGGTCAAGCAAGGTGGGGCCATAAATGAGAGCACACCTAGTTGACCAATAGACAAACAGCAGAAAAGGTTATGATTCTTATGGATGGAAAAATCCCATTAGATATGTTAAAAATTAGTCCAGTGAGGAGAGGCACTCTAGTTTTGTATATGGATGCGATAAAGTCTCTGTCCCATTGAAGTGAGATGCAATGGCTCAGGATATGTATCATTGTGTCATCATCCCATTTACATAAAGGCAGACTGGGTCCAAGCATGAGAACCCTCTATGATAGACTAGAAAATGACATGTGGGCAGAGCATTCAGGTTTATTTTAATCAAAAAATCTAAAAATTTCGGATCTAAAGGCCACCATTTAAACTTTTTTAATTATTGAATGATTGGGATTGGGGTGGTTTCTTCATTAATTAGATGGTATGCATCCCAGTACTTAATTTTCTGTGAGTTAATCTGATTAGGTAGAGGAATAAATTTTGCAATATTTAGCAATAAGGATGACAACCAGCCCCTCACAGGAGGAGGAGGAGTGTCAGTAGAACAGACAGATGTGAAGCATGATGCTTCTGGGAAATATAAGATAGGTTAAGGATCGTGTTATGTGTACGCTGGAAACAAAAGGTTATGCGTACGCTGGAAACAAAAGGTTATAATAAAGTGCAATGATAGCCCATTGAGTTTTGTGTGCCTATGGAGATCCTTTAGGCTAATGGCCATGATCTTGCCCTTCCACATAAGTCTTGCATATAGTGAATTTGTTTTTCTGATGAATCTTTGGGAAAAGTTAATGATTGGCATGAAATAAGAAATCCTTGGGATCACCATGATATTGAGCAGTGAAGTTTTTGCATACAGTGACAAATAAACTTTGAATAACGAATCAATGGTTTTTTACATCAAGAGGAGAAGGGAGTCCTGTATAGTTCTCCTCATTGCAAGGGGTGAATTGTAGATTGGGAAACCCAGAAATTTTTGGAGTATGGCAGTAAAAGAAGAGGGGACAGTGTTCCCAAAGGATATCTTCCACGCTGAGGATTTATTTAAATTAAAGGTTAGTCCTGACTCGGAAGAAAAAGCACAGAGCATTTTGGCAAGCTTTGGAATTAGCTTTTGTGATAGGAGAAAAATCAGGTAGGTCATCCAAGTATGCTATATGGGGGATTGATCTATTGAGGGTGGGTATGAATAACCCACTGAGGTCTTGTTCATGTCTAATTAATAGAGGATCAATGTAGATTATAAATAGCAGGGCACTCAGAGGAGAGCCCCTTGGAATATAATTTGTTGGGGTAAAAGATGGTGATATCCATCCATTCAGAGAGATGGAAATGTCCCTGTTGTTGAGGAAATTTGCTATAATATTGATTAACCCAATTGAGATATCAAATTTGGCAAGAAAGATGATGAGGCAATGTGTTCTGACAGAGTCGAAGGCATTGACAATGTCCAACTGGATGACTACTGGTTTAGATTTCCTTGTGATTCTGGTGTAATCAACTATCATCTTGAATATTGCTGTTGCATCAGTGGTTGAAGAATCCTTCTTGGAAAACTGGTACTGGGATATGAATAGAACCTATATCTTATCCTTGATTATCAATTCAACCACCTTAATCATTAACAATGTCATAGAGATGGGCCTAAGATTCTCAAAGGGGGGATGGTAACATCCCCTTTGAGAATCATGAGATCAACAATTTTATGTATGATTGGATAAATCATGGGATGGCATGGAGACCTGGATGTGTTTTCTCTGGCATAGAAGATAGTTTAGTACTAATATCTTTTTCAGTTATGCTGTGATTTATAGATGTGGATTCCTTGAGGTTAGGATGATTTCACCCATGATGAAATTTGGTTAATTTAGCTTTGAAAAATTAAAAATTTGTATGATCATGCCGTTACCAGCATAGGAGGGAGTATTTAATTTATCCTTGTGGCCCAGAGCACACTTAATGTAGCCCCTGGACCAGTTATGGGGCTGGCTTAGGAAAATTTTCAATTTTTTTTGGTGAGATATAGTCAGCAATGGCTTGTTGATTCATTTTGTATTGTTGCGTAAGCTTAAGAATTAACTCTATTGAAGCAGGGATTGCAGGTATCTGTTTCAAGATGTTGCGGAGAAGGGAAGTGAGACCCTTATTCTTGGCTGTATAAAAAAATATTGTACTCAAAATATTGATGAATGTGAACTATGCCTCTGCAGGAGATAAGGTGAGGATGTTAATTTTCCTGAAATATATGTATCACTTGGGTAAGATTATTTCTGGAGTAGTGACCTTGAGTAGGATGCAGGTGGATGATTTCAAGCACTCATACGGCTGTGGAAACCGGTCAATTGATAAATTGATTTCTAATGCCAGGTGGTCTGAGAAAGAAAGAGGTTGGAGGGAGGGATCAAAGATGAAATGGAGGTCTGGGGGTTAGTAAGCCAGATCTATGAGGGTTGCATATTGCTTAGTGTAGTAAAAAAAGGCTTCCATGGGAAAGAAGCCCTCTGCACACATAAGTGGGGTGTTTATGAGATGAATGTATCTGGGATTGAAGTAAGTAGTATTGAAATCTCCAAACATTAATGTAGGATGAGATTGGATCAGAGTGATACATTTATTTGTTGGATTAATGAGTGAATTAATGATAAGTCTCTCTTGAAGTAAACAAAGACGATGCTCAACTTACTGGATCAGTTGAGATAATGTTGTGATTAGGAGATATTGATTGTTTTTTTTTTTATGCAAGTGGCATTTTTCTTTCAGATTTAGTTCATAATGGTCAGGCATTATATCTGCACATAATGTAGTAAAATATAAACATTCCATTTTGTGGCAAAGAAAACAGTGCAAGCTCCAATTCAAAGCCTTGAGTGTGAAACAATTTTTAATAAATTTGGCATGACATAGCTTATCCATCAACCACAATTGCTCGAATTCACTTCGTGCATTTTTTTTTAATCTCTCAAATGAAAAAATGTCTCAACTTTTTTTGTAGACCTAGAAATGATGAAAAAACATGACAGAGGCGTTAAAAGGTGTCACTTTGCAAATATTTCCAGACTACTTTGAAAAATGGAAAACGTTTGGACTAGTGTATCGCATCGAATGAATAATAATTAGGAAAAGATTGAAATTTATAACATTTAAAAATAAATAATCAATTTTGGTAATAGTATGAATACTGAACCCTATCATTTGACGGCACTGTTCTTCATGAAACACACATCAATATACCATTTTAGCAGCCTTAACTTATGGCTGACAGTACAAGAGGTGTTTTTTAAACCATAACAGGCCACCCAAGGAGAGTGATGTATTCTACGATTACGTAACTAAATACTACGACCATTGCACTGCGACAGTATTCGGCAAGTGGGCACTCTTGAATTCTAGCTACAGTCTGATTTGATGGTGGCCATATTTGAAAGAGACGAAACTCTGCAAAAATTCATTGTCAGAAATTTTTTAGAAAGCATAGTGGAATTAGTATTTCATATTAAGAATTGTCATATCATCACACAAGCTTTTCTATACTTTTGAACTGCACACAACTTGAAAAGGTTCTTCTTTTCAGCAGAGTTTTTTCCAATTTTGCACCAAATGGCTGTTTACATGTGAATCCGTGCGGGAACTGTCAAATATTGTCTGCAAGTTATCTCGAAGCTGAGTGAATTTCCGGCTGGCCACACAAATGGATGCACAATAGTGTTTTTCCAGAAAGAGAAACTCCTGCAAGCATACCTATGTAGGTCTGCATAAGAGAAGTTGTTGGTTCGAAAGCTCCAAAATCCTGTTACTTACAGCTTTGAGACTTCCCTGTTATTTTATTTGCGTGTTACTTTTGGCTGCTGTTTTTTTATGCCCCTGTAAACGGTGGTGTTTTTTTTTTTTTTTACTTGTTTTGCTTCACAACTTGTCCAAAGTTTCATTTTATTTTTGATTCAATAAATTATTTTATGGGGAAACTTGTTATTGTTTTTGTTGTTCACATGATTATAAAGTAGGTAGGTAATATTTGATAAGTTTCATTAACAGTTAAAGTAGGTAATATTTTATTATACCAAAAAAAAAAAAAAGTGTTTAAGAGTTTATTCAAAAGGTCCCCACCAAAAAAAAAAAAAAACTAATAATAAAGAACTGTGCGATATCATAATAAAATGTTCAAAAAGAAAATTCAAAAAGAAGTCAATAATTAAAAATCAAAACAAACCTTCCTGCCACCCCACCTCCCCCAGCAATAAACCGTTTATGTCTTTTTTTAAAATTAAAGGCCCAAAAATTAAGGAAGAACTTTTCGCTATCATATAATATAGCTTTCTGTAGCGTAAAGATTTGAAACAAAAAAAAAGTCTCGTAATAAATTAACCAAAAAAAAATGACAATTCGAAATCAAAACAACCCCTTTCCCCTCCACCCTCTAAAAAACCAAGTGTTGGTTTATTCAAAACCGAATTGTTGAAGTCTTTCAGCAAATCAAAACATCAACCAAAAAAAAAAAAAGAAGATAAGTTAAAAGCAAACAAACAACCCCCCTCCACCATCTAAAAACAAAGTGTTTGTTTCTTTAAAAAAAAACAAACCAAAAAAAAAAAATGTATGAAAAAAAATTTGGTTTACCACAAGTAATATTATGTAAAGAAACCTACGGACAGTTAGTCATTAATTTACAAACAAACCAACACCCCTAGACCATCTAAAAACAAAGTATTTGTTTATTAAAAAAAAAAAAACCCGGGTGGAATGAAAAAAAACTTTGGTGGTTTACCGTTGCTGAAAAAAATAATAATTAAAAACTAGTTGGAAAAAAACAAACCTTTTACCATAATACACCTGGGTCTCTTTTTAGGTGGACTTATTTAACACGATTTTGAAGTTACGCGATTCGTGTTTCACCGGAAGTCGATTTCCGATAATGCGCTATTACTTTAAATAATAAATTTAGCGCACTTACGTTATATTAAAAGTAATAGCACGTTATTGGAATTCGACTTTCATCTTAGTAATTTCAATATTTTCAATGCTTTATAATAGTAAGATTTTATGCAATAATGAAATTAAAATCATGATTTCCACATTTTATGTATACACATATTAAATTTTACAAGATTATAATGTAAATTTGTTCAAACATTGTGCGTGTTAATTTTGCATTTTATATCACATTCTGTTTTTGCTTTTTAAAAAAGAACGTAATCGATTATTATTTTTTTTATTAATGACACTAATCATTAACGTGCTCTTAAATTCCAACGAGAGCTAAATGGTTGTATGTCTGGATATCGCGAGCTTCGTAAACAATTAATAAAATCATTGTCTCAAAGATTAATTACGTTGTCACCAGAAAATCATAATAATTAAAACGTGTATTAAAAAATGTAAATTACTGTACTGTAAATTATGCATAAAAATATATTATTTTAAATAAAATTAAATATTATAGTTAAAAAAAGTTTGTCTTGTATCAATTTTTTTCAAATTTGAAATTTTTTATTAGTCATATTTTATTTCCTTTTTTTTTTTTTTTTTTTGCGCGAATTTTAAAGTAATTTTACGTTGGTGCTTTGCTTTTACGCGAATTTTGAAAAATCACAGACCGCATCCCCCCCTTTTCAATGTAAGTTACGTCTATTTTTGTGCGATTTCGTTTGCGCATATTTTCTGAGGAACCTATCTATCACGTAAAACGAGACCCAGGTGTACTATGTAATAATAAAAAAAAACTTTGATGGTTTCCTGTCGCCGATGAAAAAATAATAAAAATCGGTTTAAAACAAAAAAAATTTAGTATAATATTATGTAAACAAACAGATGGCCCATGAATTAGTATATTGATGTGAATTGGGCGAAAAAGAGCACCATCAGATGGCAGGGTTCAGTATTCATACTAATACCACAATTTTTTATTATAAAATTCTGATTATTTTTGGGTTCCTCTCGTACATAAAAAAAAATTACTGTTTTATCATCCTTTGAAATTGCATGGAAGAGGGGAAGACATTTATCTTAAAGTTGATGAATTTTTCAGAAATGAGGCTTTACAATGGAGTAGTTGCATTGTCTGTACAGATCGTGATGGGTAATGATGGGTTAGAATATTGAATTTATATCAAAACTTAAAGCTGATGATAATAAACATATCATTACTCACTGCATGATCCATTGGAAAGCACTTGTTGCCAAAAAAATATCACCAGATTTAGATGCCATGTTTTGTGGTGCTATCAAAATCATTAATTTCATAAAAAGCCAAGTTCTTAACAGACTCTATTTTCAAACTTTTGCAAAGATATGAATTTTAATTACCAAACTTTATTGCTAGATGCAGAGATATGGTGACTCAAGAGGATGAAGTTCATGCAGATTATTACAGTTGAAAGATGAAGTTATTATAGTTTTAGCTGAGAAAAAATCCAATTTTGTTTATTTTTTTCCACAATGAATTATGGCTTTTAAAACTGTATTATTTATCAAATATTTTTGAAAAACTGAATGATTTAAACATGTCACTTCAAGGAAATAATTGTAACATATTTACGTTAAAATATAGAATTAAAAGTTTTGTTAAAAAGTGAACTTATGGAAAAATACAGTGAAAATGGATTATAAGAAATGTTTACAGTTATAGTTGCTTTTATAATTGAAAACAACCTTTCTGAAGATTTAATTCTAAAAGTTATAATTGATTATTTGAAGAGTCTGGAAACACAATTCCAAAAATACTTCCATTTAAATTTTGGTGTTGAAAAAGAAAATTGGGTTCATAAATCATACTCACTGGAAATGATTAATATTAGTCATTTACCATTAAATGCTGAAGAAAAATTTGCTGAATTATCAAGTAACATAGATATAAAACTTGGGTTTGCCAAAAAATTGTTAAACCAATTTTGGCTCGGATTAGGACAGAATTTCCAATACTTTCTAAAATGGTCAGAAATATATTTCTACCATTGTGTATTACATATTTATGTGAAGCAGCATTTTCAGCATTAATATTTATAAAATCAAAAAAATCAGTCAACTTTGCAAAACCTTGAAGAAGCTCTAGCTCTACATCCTGCAGTATCAAATATTCATCCAAGATATAATTGTAATAAACAAAAAAGCAAGTCATATAACGTGACATTACTTTTATAAGCTTGTATTTACAAAAATGTAATACAGAGAGCGTACCAATAGCTCAAACAAGCTCTTAATTGATAAGTGCTGTAAGAGAAAATATTTAAAATCTCTATCCAGAACCTTCCCATCTCCAGACCAACTGGTTTCGGCTTATGGATCACATCAGTGGAGAGCTAGAATCTTCGGACACTAGATTTAAAATATCAACTGAAAACCCAGCACTTATTTCATACATAATATTTAAGTAGAAACTCTGAAATTTTCGGACATGAAAATGTCTTTAAATCCAGCTATCTAACTTAAATAGCTATATGGGACTAAACTAAATTCAGATCTACCATATTTTAATAGCCTCAACATAGCCAAAGCCTTAAAGGTAAAATTATAATAAACAAAAAAGCAAGTCTCATATTATGTGACATTACTTTTATGAGCTTGTATTTACAAAAATGTAATACAGAGAGCATACCAATAGCTCAAACAAGCTCTTAATTGATAAGTGCGGTATGAGAAAATATTTAAAATCTCTATCCAGAATCTTCCCATCTCCAGACCAACTGGTTATTGTTTATGTAAAAGTAAACAAGCACACCCAGCTGATTAGTATGAATATTTGTCTTTGTCTTTAATGAATGGTAAAATTATATTTGTATGTCTACAAAAGAGTTTTTCCAAATAAATTTTCTTTGTGATTTATTATCATCAAATGTTTAATTCATATTCCTCGTTTACATACCTCTAAACCCAGGGTCATGAAAATATCTGCTTGGGTAAAAAGAATCACAAGTGGAAAAAGTTTGAGAAGACTGGGGCTAGTATACACATAAGGAAATACATTGCACATGTGAGTACTTCCATTTACAGATTATTACAGTTTAATTCAAAAGTATCAAATTTTCGGCACCTATAATGCTGATAACAAACATTTCAGGTATATTTATTTAGTGACTATTAATAATCATTTATTAAATTAAAAATTATCTCTATCCCAGATGTACATTTTAAATCTCAGTTAAAGATTAACATGTATTTCAATTACAGTATATATAAATGCTTCATAAATTCTTTCCCAAGTGTAATAACTTTTCAAGATATATTTCAAACTTCCATTCCAACACATACTCTTAAAACATATGAATAAAGATATTTGAAGAAAAAAAAAAGAATATTTTAATTTACAAATAAAATAAAACAATAAATTCTGATGATTAATAAGTATGAAATAAGAGTACTAAATATAAAAGTCAACAAATTTTCATGTATGACTATATTCTTCATATATAAAAAAAGCTATACATATACTGTACTTTAAATTTCAAAAAAATAAATATTCCTGCATGCTTTACAAATATAACCACATGAACACAATCAGTATAAAAATTCACATAATTTTATATATTATAACTATTATCTAACAATTATTATTCTTAACAATAATGAATCATAAAGATTTTTAATGCATTTGGAAAACATTTCTTATAAAATAACTAATTGTAATATTTGCGATAATATAACACAATGCGTGCGGCTAAGTATATACATGTAATATGATCTATTATAAATAAAGATATTTTATTTATTGTAATTACCACTGCACAACACATGAATAAATTACCCCTCACTCCATGTTCATTCTAAAAAATTTACATATTGTTAGCATGCGCTGAACTTTATTAAATACATGCTAACTAATTTAGATTATGTAGAAATCGCACAATATAAACCAATATAAACCATTAGATTATCTAATTAAGTGAATGTGCATGCAAAAAGCTCTGTAAAAATGATATAAAGAAATGAAAAAATGTTCATGAATATATTAGTTGAAGATGATTCTATAAATTGAGATTATCTTCTCATTATTTATATATTTATTATTTGTTATGAGTAACACATGTTAAATTTTTATTGTATTATTGTCTCGTTATGGATGCAGCCTGACTGGTATTCTAAGATACCCCCGAAATACATAACAGTATATACAAAGTAAAACTATATACAAATCAATATTAAAACTCAGCTACACACAATATCCAGCATAATTTCAAATAATAAAATGGCAATATCTTTAATAATGGTGCAAATTCAGTTAAGAATGATTATCATAAATATTATCAAATAAAGTAATGAGCTGTATAAAACAGCCCTTATTTTTAATATTAAATAAAAAATTTAAACCACTGTTAAATGTACATAAAAAGATAACATTTGACCTAAGTAAATAAATTAGTTTGAAGTCTCTATCTCTATTACGATACATATACTTTTTTTTTTTACATAGTGACATTTTCTCAATAAAATTTTACAAAGTGCATTTGTGTTAATAAATTTTTATATTTACAGTAGCATTTTTTTCGTTTTTATACTTCAAAATGGAAAATTCAGAATAATTTCAATCAATCAATCACTCAAAAATAAATCTTAATTTAATAGTAATATTAACAATAATAACAAAACTTACTGTAACTGGTCTTGCATTCATAATGTTTTTAACATTTAATTTTCCATACACAGGTGGTTGGCATGCATATTCACAAAATGTTAATAGTTGATCAAATAAAGCAGGTATCATACTTTGTAAAATATCAGAGCCAGTCAATACCTCCTATGAATACAAAAAATAAACAATAAACAGTATTAGGAAGATAGTTAAAGATTTAAGAGATCAGGTATAAAAGACAAAAAATTAAATTCTATAGACAGAGTAAAAATATTTATATCAAACTTTCAAAAACAATGTACTTATATATAGATGAATATGACAGAAAATAACTAAATAAGAGACAACAAAATGTTAGAATGAACTATGATCAGAAATAAATGGATATTAAGAGAGATAAATGTATATTAGAATGGATTGTAGCCAAAACAAAATGAAACAAATCACTGCCGAGTCAACACTTAGCTTGTTACTTTACTCTCTAACAAAACAATAAACTTCATAACAAATATTTATGGACTAACTCCCATTTCAACTAAGTGAATGCAGATATGAATGAAAATGAGTGATTATAACTGTATCAAAGTAAAGTAAAAATAAGCTTCCTCTATATTTCAGGATAAATTTTATTTTTCAAATCCAATGAGTAGATCTTATAATAACCTAAATTTTCTTGATTTCTGTTAACTATATAGATAAATAATTCATTCCATTTTCTGATAAGTAAATATTACCATAACCATAATCTTACTGATAGGGTAAAAAAAGGAAATCTACTGTTTATGTAAAATTAAACTATGATAATGCAAATAAATTTCTAATTGCAGTATTTTTTTACTTTTTTAAATCTACATACTTGCACTATCATCTTTTTTTGGAGAAGTTAAATTCATCAATATTCTGTTACACAGATATGAAGATCCAGCTAACTATGTCTATTTTAGTTTAATTTGTATAATAGCTGATCATGTAGTCAAATAACAATACTATCCGCACAGCTACAAAGTTTCTAATTGCAAAAAATAACTGAGAAAATCTGATATTTGTTCTAAAATCTTTCAATTCTTTAGAAACTCTAGGTTATTTATATAATGAAAAGGACCTCCATATTTTAATTATCTTCCTAACTGAAATTATTATTGGTCTTTCAAATCACCTTAAGAACAAATATTACTGTATTTCCTATATCTTTTTAAGAATTTTTTTGGGGTCTATTGCAATTCCACTGAAGAGAAATTCTCTCGGCATATAATGTGATAATATAATCTTCAATACTCTTCCTCCTCTTCTTCTTCTTTATTTTTGCATATTTTATATAATATATAATATCAAAACTCCATTCTTTTACTCTTTATAGCAAAATATATATTTTTATTTAATTGATTACAGTTTCAACTGTTCCCAGCAGTCTTCATCAGATCTTCAAAATTTAAATATTAATGACAAATTATTAGATATAATATAATGAAAAATGGTTAAATTGTAGATTACTATGTATAAATATATAAAATGTGATTGTATTTATGTAATGTTTAAATTTTGTAGATCTGATGAAGACTGCTGGAAATAATTGAAACTGTAATCAATTAAATAAAAATATATATATATATATTTGCTATAAAGTGTAAAAAAGTGGAGTTTTGATATCACATAATGTGATATGGGAACAACAGCTACCTAATATCACTTTGGACTATGCCCTTAAAATGAGATTGCTCAATGATGGGAATCATACTTCAATCAGACTGGGCATTATTATTTGCATATTTTTCTATACCACAGTGATTTACCAAAATGAATATTGATAGTATAAGAAAAGTTAATATTAGTCTGCATTAAAACTATTTTTAAATTTTACTTTATTATGTATACATTTATATTTTCATTTTATGCTACATGTTTTATTTTCACTTTTATTGTATGTGCAAACTGTAATTGGCTTTATGCTGTTGTTTAGCACTTAAATAAATGAACTGAATTAAATATTAATATCATTTATAAAATTCAGTGGTTGTACAAATTTTGATTTCATCAAAATTATTCTCTTTTATTAATAATTTGACATCTGATTTAACTTTGATGTTAAAACATTAATCAATTGATGTTATTATTTTACTATCAAATCAGATGTTTCAATCATTTTTAAATTATATACCATGTACACAAATAAAACTTAATAGCTTTTATTAATAAATATTTTATTCACTTTTATTATATTATAAATTTATTTCAGTTTGGCCATGGCCAATTTAATTATCTTGGAAATTTCAAAATGTCATAATCATTTGATTGCAAAAAAATAATGTCTTGGAATGTTCTCTAAACTTAATTTTCACCTGTAGAGTATTATAAAGAATGTCAAGATGAGTTGATTATTAATCGGAATGTGAAAAAAAATAAAAAATTAAGAAAAATAATAATAATCCTTCAGATTTATTACCTTTTGTGAAAGATAAATTATTCAGATCCTGTTTATGAAAATATAATTTCAAAGACAAGAAAAGAAGCATATTTGCAGTCTGGTTGAAATGAAAGTAAAAAATAGTTTTTGTAATTATTGTTTAATTTTATTTTTTATTATTTTCAAGATTTTCCATAATTAGGTTATCAAAAAACACATGTCAATATTGGATTAAAATAGTTGTTTTGGAATGAAAGAAATATAGTTTATGAATATTAAAAAAATTGGCTAAAACAGTTTGTTAATAGCCATAAAATCTTATTCAAAAAAGAACCAGTAAATGATTTTGAGAATAAAATCCACTAGAGGGGAGAAAATATACAGATTCTTATGTTCCCAAAGAGATGATAAGCATATTCCTATTATAATACAATAACAATAGACTAAAAATGAAAAAAACCCATACATGATCATGCTTGTTAATAAAATTTCATCAATTTATGCAGAGGCACATTATTTTATGGGCAAAAAGGGCAATTCCCTTGGACTCCAAAGTTCTCATACCAATATTCTATAAAATCATTTTGTAATTAAAAAATCAGAAATTAGATTTCAGTCCCATATCTGGAAATTCTAGATTGCAGTTGTGATGTAGGCATATGGCAACATATAGAATATAAACATCTTAAAGCAGGGCAGAGTGCACTACAATGACTCTATCCTGCAATGTATTTTCTATGGAACCTTAAGAGTCATTCTATCTCCTATTCTGCTGACGAGGGCTGAAGGATTTCCAGCACATTCCAGCAGTGAAATAAGCATGGTGGTAAATGAGAGATACTACTTATCAACAACAACCAGAGCAAATATATAACTAAATTTTATTGTTTTATCTTAAAATAATAACCATCCCTGTGAAATGGGCCATTATAGTTGTCGATCTGAAAATCTTATATCACATTACACAAGATTAGAAAAATAAAATTCAATTACATTTGCTCTGGTTGTTGTTAATAAGGAATAGATATCATTTATTACTGCACTGATTTCACTGGAGGTCCTTTGGTTCCAAAGAGATTTTAAGATTGACAACTATAACAGTCTATGTCATTCTTGTGGTACAGACAGTACATATGACAGATTGCTGATATCAACACAGTATATGCCAACAATTGTGTATTATTATATTAACAATAAGCATATAAGTTGTAAACACTGTTTAATAATAAATAAAATAAAAAATTGAGATAGGTATTAATACTAGTATTTTGTTTGTTTTGTTGTTAAAATATTTATTTTATATTTTATACTAATTTTAATACATGATTTGGCATGAACTCTTTCCTGTGGTAATGTATAACTGATTTTAAAAAATTTTCTTTCATTTTATATTCTGTAATTGTGGTAGAATACTAGTTTCTATTTTACATTGTGCATTCAAATATTATTTTAGTTAATTATAAAAAATAATTAAATAAATAAAATAAAAAATAATAAATTATACAATATACAAATATGAAAATAATACTTTAGGGTGATTAAAAAAAACATACAAATCTGGGTTTCAAAAAAAAGAGAAACAGAAAATTAGAGAAGCTGGATTAAAAAAGAAACAAAGCTTATTACCGGATTTTTTAGTAATAAAAAATCGAGATGATGATAGCAGGAAAACAGAAGAAAATAAGATAGAAAATGAATTTTCCAACTCTACAATATCAGTCTGCATTATTAGTGATCAAATTGAAAACAATACATAACTCTTTACAATATTAATGCTAACAATGATAATATTAGTAACAAATATCAATAATAATAATGATCAAAATGTTAATACAAACAATATCAGTGATAATAATAATAAAAATATGAATGCAATGCATACAAATAATATCAAACATAAAACCTACACTGAAGATATTGTTTTACAGCCAAACCCCATCACAAATGATTTTGTTTTTAGTCTGCAAAAAACCGCAAAATTTTGGAAACATTAAAAATTTAAATCAAAATTTTAATTATGATAAAAAAATCATTATAAAAAAATTAAATTAATCTTATTTTTATTTAAGAGAACTAATGGTATCACAGAAAAAGAAAATGGTTAATATTTCCAGGAATCACACAATCTGTGTACTGTTTTATTTGCAAATTGTTTTCAATTAAATCAAATAATTTATTAGTTACAGGATGTAATGATTGGATACATTGTTGATAATTTAAAAAAGCATAATGAGTCTAAAAAACATAAGGAAAATATGTGTGTTAGTAAAATGTTTGAAAAGTGTAGGAAGAATTGATTTAGAGATGATAAAAGCTTATGAAAAACAAACAATATATTGATGTGAGATTCTAAAAAAAATTGTTGCGACTGTGAAACTGTTAGCTTCATTAGAGTTGGGATTTTGAGAGCATGGGATTTGGGCTTTTCATCATCAGATTTTCAATGGTATGGAGGGTTGTAGAGTAGATTGAAGTCTGTTCATTAAAGTATGAAGATTTGCTATCTTAATATAAACTGAACACTGTTTACATATATGAGTGGGAGATAATCTGGACGAACTGATGAGTGCTGGTTTAGCATGAAATATGTATACTGGTGATTATTTATCTTTTCTACTTGTATGGTCATGTGTATCAGTGGTATGAGATAAGGTGGATAGTTGACAGATACTTGAAAGTCTGAGTTCAAATCCCCTATATTTACAATTAGGCTCCAGGTATGTGAAGAGTGCCTGTATTTCAAATATTTAGAATAATTAGCTAATTTTGATATGTTTTTGAAAACTGACTTAGAAACATATGGTAAATGTGGTAGCACATGTGATAAATTCATACATTTAATGACTGTTAACATAAAAAAATACAATTATTAATGAAATCAAACAAGCTAAATACTTTTCACTTACTGTTGACTCTACAACTGACATAAGTCACACAAATCACTTATCATTTATTATACAATATTTAGATTTAAAAAAATATTCAGAAAAGTTTGTCTTTCCTACATATTGAAAAGCATGATATTATCTACTTATCCCTTGTATGGCTTATAGCCTAAATTTAATGGGAAATTCTGCTGCAGAAGCTGGTTCAAAAGCACTCCATTTCTTTGATTTTATTCAAAATTTATTTGTATGACTCTTTTTCTACAAAAAGATGGAATATTTTGATGAAAGGAATGACAAAAGGAAATGTAACATTAAAAAAAAAAAGTTTTTTTACAAGATGATCCTTAAGAGCAGATGCAACTTTAGCTGTTAAAATAAATTTTTTAACATAAAAAAAATCTTTATTTAAATTTTTTGATGATTGTAATGAAAAACCTGTAAGGAAAATTAGAAGCAAAAAAGCTATATGAAAACTTTGAAGATTTTGAAACAACTTTTATATGGAATGCTAGTCTATAAAGATTGAATGCACTAGTAAAAGTCTTCAAAATAAAAATTCCAATATACGCAATATCAAAAATCTTCTAAAATCATTCTCTTGGTAGACATCAGAAGACATTCGAAACAATAATGAATTTTTTGATACTAGTGAGTCAGAATGTTTTGTATTAACAAACAATAAAAATTATGAGAGAGACAAAGACAAAAGAAAATTACATTTTGATGAGAAAAGGAATGGAATGGTGATATGCAACTGGTAGACAAATAAAGATTTATAATGAATTGTTTAAATGTTATTTGCGATCAGTTGGTATCAGACATTCAAAGAAGTGTTGAAGCTTATCAAAATATTTTAAATTATTTTGCCATATTAATAAATATCAAGTTAAAAGAAATTTCACCAAATAAATATGATGAATGTATTTTAGTTTAATAAATACACATTTAAACGACATTAACATTGGTATTTTTAAGAAAGAACTTACCTAACTTCGTATATTTTGCAAAAAATGAAAATTTAAATTCCCCTTTATTAATGTATAAAATGATTTAAGAAGGGTTAATTTATACATTTCCTAATTGAGACATAATTTTAAAAATAAATTTAACCATATCTGTTTCCAAAACATCAGCAGAAAGTTCTTTTGATGTACTTAAAAGAATTGAAAATTACATAAGCAATTCTTTAGGCCCAAAAAATTATGAAGTTTGTCAAAGTATGCATTGAAAATGACCAGTGGAATTGATTATAATGAGCAGATTGATAATTCTGCAGCATAAAAAGCACAGAAACTGAACATATAATAATGTTCTTAAAACTTTCATTTTAATTATGTATGACTTTTATTGGGTAATTTGTTATGCTCCATTAAGAGTTGTTTTTATTTTTAATTTGTAGAAAGTTTGTTTTGTTATATTAAATATATATTATTCTCATTTAGTTAATCTAGTTTATTATTTAATTCAATAAAAGATTTAAATATCAATTGAGTTCATAAACCACTCTTTCTTGTGGGTTATACTTTATATATAAAAGTTCTTTATAAATGTCATACATGTAATTTTTGTTTTATTTTTAATAAATCGACAATGATTATTATTTAGCTTTTCACATGAATAAAAGTATATGGAGGCATGGGATTTCCTCTCAAAGAAAAATTCAACACTGTACATGGGGTCCCCAAATTCAAAATTTCCCGAGGCCCCAAGAAGCCATAATGGCTTCTTAATTTATGTTGAAAGCACATATTTTATTCTTCCTTAATTATCTTTTCACATAGTTAAAATGTTTTTTAAGTGCAATACTAAAAGTTTTATAAAATTTTAGAATATCTCAAAGTTGATACTGACTTAAAAACATCAAAACAAGTAGGGAATTTATAGTTTCTTCATAACAAGACTACTATTAAATTTTTATAAGAGAAGAAAGTTATTGGAAAAAAAGGAATATTGCCCAAAGCATATTTAATTGCGATGAAAGTCGACATTTCACTGTTTATTTTATTTTTTAAAAAAAAAAGAATGAGTGAACACACACTTGCAAAATATATGCAAATATTTCCCCTCAATTTTTTATTAATAGCTATATTATTATTATTTTTTAAAAATTTTGTTCATACTATAATTTTAAGTTATATATGTTTATATTATTTATATAAGTGTAGTATTTTATTCTAATTAAAGTTTATCAACAAAATGTCATCTAATATGCAATGTATGATGTATGTAAAAGGAAATTGAACAAAATATAGCAGATATCATTGCACCACTTCATTAAATTAGCCAAATATTTAATGCAAATTGATTTCAAATGTGGATATTTAAATTTATATAGCAGAGCTATTTCCAGTCATGACAAACATCAAATATATAATGATAAATAATAAGTGTGCTAAATATACATAAAAGTTAAATGATGATTTCCAAGTATTATAAATAAATAATTAAACTGGCTGTTGCAATTCAAGATAATTTTCCATGTAAAATCATGCAGTAATGATTATTTTATTATTTTAATATTTTGATTAAATATCTCTCTTTTTTGTTTTTGTTTATAAATTTATGAAGACAATTGTTCAGCTAATTTAATGATTCTTCTAATGAAAGGACTTAAAAAAAAAGTTATGTAAATTATTTTTTTAATGACTGTAAACATTTTTCAACTAATTTTTAATGAATTTGATTATTTTGTACAAACTAAGTTTATTTTTGATTATATAGTGAAAAAAACATTACTTTTTTTACAATATTGTTTTCACTTATAACAACTGATATTTCTATTTTGGGAAAAATAAAAAATTCTATTGTTTTGAAAATATTAAATAAAAAATTAGTTATGTAAATTGTATTTTAGGTGCTGTAACCATTTTCAATTTATTTTTAGTGCATATTATTATGTCATATGATGAAAATTCATTTTTCATTTCATACTAAGTAAAATTGTTTTTTTGTTTCTGTTTACTGAAATGATTTATGCTTGTGATGTAAACTTCTACCACAGGCATGACAATACAGATATTATAGATTCTATTATAAAAATACTAAATAAAAATTAAGTAATTAAATATGTTTTCAATTTATTTTTAATGTATTTTATTATTTATTATATATCATCAAAGTTGGTTTTTAATTTCATAATGAATAATAGTTATATAGTATTTTTTTTCTTGGCATGAGTCTTATCATTTTACTTCATAGAAATAACACTGCTATAATGATTTCAGCAAACATTTTTTAAAAAATGCTCGAATTCTTTTTTTTAAAGATAGCTATTTGAATGATTAATTTGTTGATTGAAGTAGTGCATATGGATTGATGATGATCAAAATTTATTTTTGAACAAGAGAAAAAGATTTTTTAAGCAATTAATTTATGACAGATTTTATGATTTGCCAAAAAAAAAAAAAAAAATCACTTGGTATTTCTTTATCAACCATATTTCAGGAAGTAAATAAAAGATTCTAATTAAAGAATAAATAAATATTATAAAATAGATTATTTAACAATTATTACATTTTATTAATACATAAAAATATTATTTCAAATAACATTTTGTGTGGACAAAATGATATCTAGATTTTTATTCTCTAAATTATGTTATAAATTTATATATAACAATCTGATAAATTTGATGAATAGTCCATAAATCAATAATCACTGGACCAATGAGCCAGCTAAAAGCAATCACTCATTGGCCTTAAACAAATAGTTATTGACCTAGATTCCATATTAAACCAGTTCAAATTTTTGCAAAAAAGTAGGCTCAGAAGACATCAATCTAGTCATCATTGACAAAAAAAACAGACCACACTTCTGCAGAGAAACTGATTCAGAAATCATTGTGGGGAAAAAAACTGTTAAGATATTAGCAGTGAAACAGTATTAGAATAAATGGTCATAATATTTTGAGACTACATCACAATATGGGTAGATTCATCGAAGGAAAAAAATATTATAATCTAGTTTTTACAAATTATTTTTAGCCAATTACAGAGATTCAATTTAAGATTGAACATAACATATTTTTCTAACGAATTTCTTATTTACTTAAAATTAAAGCAATCAATGATATTATTAAACAATCAAAGTGGAATTCATTTCTATCCTGAAACCAAATCATGTAGATAAATAAGAACATAAACTCAGGGTATTTATTACGGTACCATTGCCAATTCTGCTAATCATTACATATGAATACTTATAGATACTATGGATAATATTACTAACATAGATAATCATTATCATTAATGGACACTTTGCTATATTCGTATCTAATAAACCCAATTATACTATCTATATAAATACAGTAATCTATTTTGCAATGAATACAATACTAACACTGTCATTACTTAACTATAAAATGATTTCCAATTGTACCATAATTAGATTACATTCTTATAACCAAACATCACTGTTAAAATGAACTTGAGTTATATTTATGCGTGAACTTTTGTTTTCAATTAAATGGTATCAATTTACATTAATTACTTCTGTATTAGTGCCAAAAACACAATTGTTTAAATATTATATTCAATAAATAAAACTATATAAAAAAGTCATATAAATACAATATATATATACATACATTTATAATTGTATATATAATCTTTATTATATAGTCAAATTAAAAAAAAAAAAACGTTTAAAGATATACAAACATTTATAAGCTAAAAACCAACCTTTTGTAAAACATCTAATGAATGAAGTACAGCCTCCTGCAAGGGTGTCAGAGTGAAGTCTGTAATTGATGGAACAATAAAAGGTGTTGCTTCTCCATGTACTGGTACTGCTATTGTATTTTTTAGAACAGAAGATAATTTTTGTAAATCTGCAGCAACAAACCTATATTTGATATGTTGAAAAAGATATGGAAAAATTTGAACAAGAGCAGTTAAAAATGGTTGGGAAGGAATATAGACTAGATGAGGGTCTTTGGTGTCAGGGGGAGCTGTGCTATTTATTCCTATATTGTACCATATTTTCCAAGCTATAGTCCATAATGTTGCATCTTCAATTGTTCCATTGGATAAATTAGTTGAGTTAATAGGAATGTTATTATCTGCAATTTTATTTATCTTTGGTTCGGTAGTATCTTTCCCATCATTTCTACCAAGTAATATTCTCCATTCTTCTGACCTATTATCACCTGCCAACCTAATTTGTAAAATTTCTTGAAAACTTTTTAAAGCTGCAAGAGATACTTCCGTGTTTCTGGACAAAGCTGCTAATTCAACAAATTCCAAAAATAATGCCCAAGCTCTAGGAAAATCACCTAAATAAAAAAATTAATTATTAACAATCTTTAACTTTTTTTGCATAAATTAATAATTTCATACATTTTTCCATTCACTCACCCAATCCATTGTATATGCAGATATGCTGTGAATTTTAAGAAAATCAACTTAAAAAGTATGCTGGGTTTAAGATTTATTTTCATTGTTATATACAAAAATTAAATTAAGTAAATCAACATAAGAGTATTTTATACACTGGTGTTTATCAGCAATATATTTTTTCATTGCCTTATTCAAATTTATTTTACTCTAATGTCTGATAACATAAAAAAAAGTCTACTTACATACGGATGAAAGAGTTTTAAATAAAACCTTTAGGAAGGTTATAATAATAAAACATAACGTATATAAAGTTTCAATGTGTATCATTTCTGAGGATATTTTTAAATCAAATATATATCCATTAGACTGGTGAGTCACCAGCCATGTATTAATGATTCATTAGTAGGAATATTTGTCAAATAAGACATTGTACAATATTATAAATGTGTACATACATTATAAAATCTTAACAAAGAATATTTACTTAAAAATAAAAGAGATCATTTGTTTTGTATTTGAAAAATATATTTTGATATGTCATGTTTAAATAAGCCATGTTAAATTAGGAAAAAAAAATATTTATATTGAAATAGAGTTGCATATATCCTGGTGATCAAATGTAATATATTCATAAATATTCATTAAGAATTGGCATCTATTTATATAAACTTTTAAAATTTTTTCATAAACATTTTGAACACTCTCAATAAAATGTTTTACTTCTAAACATTTTAAGAACAATAACAATGATACAAATAGACTTAAATATAAGACTTTCAAAATTTGCATTAATAAATTATTCTAAACATACGATTTAGAATAACAAAATCTGTAACAATATATTGTCATTCCATATATGGTAAAATGATAAAAAATTTTTAAAAAGTATATGAAAATCAGTTAGCAAAAAATAATTATTTAATATTAGTTGTTTATTTCAATTGAGTTGAATTGATTATTAATAGTAATTACGGAAACAACATTATGGACAAATTCAGTATAATATTTATTATATTTGACCATTGTTAAGGATACTTCAATATTAAAAACTATTTGTATAAAAAATAATACATAATCCATATTTTACAAAATACAATAAATATAATTAGATATATTTGAATAAAATGTCTGTACTAATATAATCATAATACAATATAAACACACAGTTTTAAGTTTTCAATTTTGTTTGAAATAGTGGATAAAATATTTATGTTATCTTTAATTTTCTTTTCTTTTCTAAGGGTAAAGATATTCAAGCTATATTTTAAAACAACAATAAATATTTCTTGCTTTATTATCTTAAGAGATGATAAGCATTTGAAAATTCATTTATTGATCAGCAAAAATGGAGTAATTTTTCACTATTCACAAAGCATTCAATTAATAGCTATATTTTAAAACTAATATTTCTTATTTTATTATCTTAGCAGATGACAAACATTTGATAATTAACTTAGTGACCTGTCAACATAGATACCTATTCACTATTCATCAAAGCATTCACTTAATATATTTCATTTATTTATATTCAATTGGGCGAAATAGTGATATTCTACCGATTGTAAACAAAATAAATCCCATAACACATAATAAATCAGATTCAAACCTCATTTTTACCCTGTGAAGATTGTAAGTCACTTGATTACTCTGATTCCTGTAGGAATAGCAATAATTATAATTGCAGTTGTAAAATAAACTAGTGTAGCAACATGTATCTCAACATAAACATATGGTGAGCTAATATAATAAATCCAAACAATCAAATAGATAACATAGTCTCCTTTTCCCCTCTATAATTATTTTATTAAAAATAACTTTTCTGAGTGTAGCTGGTAATTATGAATATTTAAAATTTAAATTTGTTTCAAAATTTTATTATTTCAAGTGAAACTAATATTTCTTTCGTGGAAACAAAAGTATTGTGAAAATATTTTAATGAAAGAAATTCTCAAAGCTTAAGTTGACTTTCAAATTTTTATGCACTTTAAAATAAATGATTTCATATTTAGAACATTTATTTATAATAGCAAAGGAATTCTATCTTCTCTTTTTTGTTTTGCAACTTGCAAATATTTAAAGCATGGGTAATGAATTATTATAATAAAAATTTTAGCGTTATTTTGGAATGACAGGTTTCACAATATACAGAATTTATATGGAGTTAAGTTATGTTCTTTTTTTTAAAAAAATAAAGCTTTAAAATATATCTTATCGTGAAATGATTTTTACATTTATACATAATTTTTTAAGTGCTTAGACATAAATGTGAAGTTTTTTTTTATACAAAACTTTTAAAATTAGTAAAGCATTTGAAAATGTAAAAGTATCTTGTATATTCTTTAAAATTATTTCATACTTAATATAAATTTCTGTCTGCATAAGAATTATAATAAAGAATTAGTCTCAAAGAAAAATCATTATAATTTGCTGATTTTATAACACTTTTTTTTATCTTCTGCTTAGTGAAGAAAATAAAATACACATTAATGTGTTTTATTTCTTTCAGAAAATAATTTCTTGTAGGTTTCAATATAAATTTATTTATTTCTTGGTGCATTGTTGTTGCACAATTTAACTATTAAAATATTAAAAGATAGTTTATAAATATTGAAAGACATTATTATTTTCAGTGTGCAGAAATGCAATCACAGTAAAGAAATTCTGAAGAGATGACTCTCTTTAGAAATTTCTAATAGATGACTATTTTCTTTTCCTGTTTTAGCAAGATTCATTTTAAGATAATTTTAATTTCTTTTTTTTTTATATATTGATGAAATAAAATTTAACAATTAAAGAACTGAATATATTAATTTCAATTGACTAACTCCATACACACCATATATGATTTTATATTTTCTGTCTCTAAGAGGTGACTATTGTACTAAGTTAACTGTGTAGAACATGACACCTGCTAAATGTAATGGAGAGCTATTATTAACAATAAATTATAATAAAACACTGCTTATAAAAATCAACTATAAATTAATAATAAAACATTTTAAATTGTGCTAGAAAATTACTGCTCTTCTCTGCTTTATTTATCTATATGTGATGCGTATTGCTCAGTTTGGACTAAAACTAATATATATCCTATATATATATATATATATAAAATTCAAATCACCAATCACGATATTAAATATTTCAGCAATGCCCTCTGTGAACAAATATAAATTCTGAACTTCAAACAACTAAATCCAAAAGCATATTTGTTCACCGAGGATGTTACTATGTTACTGAAATATCTTAACATCGTGATTGGTGATTTGAATTTTCTATGCATTTTAGATTGCATTATGCATTATGATATATCCTATATATATATAATCATAAGTGAAACAGAAATGGAAACAAACAATATAATGTGCTAAAAAATCTCAGATGTAATCTGGTAATAAGGGACTAAAATTTCTAATATCTGACCATTCTTATAAAAAAAAAAAAAAAACTTGTTAAAAATCTTGCAGCAACAGAGCATCTGTAAGAAAAAATATAATATTCTGAAAAAATATTAATAATTAATTGTTTAATAATAAACTTGCTCTGGCCCAATTAAATATATGTTAAAGAAAAAACAAACAAACAAAAAAAAGAATAAAATTGCACTTTATGAAACAGTTAATATTTAACAGGGGATAAATAGAACTTAATTTTGTAAATAATTTTATAGTTTTGTTACTTATTTTTATTTTTTATTTTTTTATATTTCTTTAAATTAAATATTCTTCTTGGGTCTTTCTGCAGGTAAAAGAAGTGACAATTTTATGTAACATGTTAGATCATGGTTGAAAGTTGGGAAAAGTCTAAGTTATTTGAATTTTTCAACATTTTTTTTTTTTGTCTTGTGAAAAAAATAATTTGAAAGTATTGATAATAGGCTCTTTGTTATTATATTCTTTCAATCTTTTTTTTCTTTGACAATAAAAATCTGCTTTCAGAAACTGAACTTAAAAATACATGTCTATTCTAAGAGGTTTTACAAAATACATAAGTGACAATTTTATGTAGAGTGTTTGGGGAACTTTTAAATCCTACATACATCATGTGCTTGGTGGCATTATTTTCCAATTTTATCCAAAAAGAAGTGTTAGAAATAAATATTTTTCTATAAACACTGTGGATGAGAGGAGTGAGCTGGGGTGAAGGTGGGGGGTTATTCTTTTATTATTATTATTATTTTATAAAGATACTGAAAGCAAAAATATAGCCCAGACTTGCACACCAAGTCTAATCATCACAGCATAAAAAATATATATATATGTAATTTTTTTGAAATATGCAAATTTTGTTTATTTTTTTCTTTGTACTATCAATTTTAAAAAGCAATGCAAAACATGAATTCATCAAAATTCTATGAGTACGATATTATTCCCAGTCAGAGGTAGTACAAACATACTTTCAATTGTGATTTTGATCAATTCCTTTGATACTTACTTTATTTTTTAGTAATCAAGCCAGATCTCATTCTTCAACTATGTTTAAAAAAAAATATCCAGCTCCACTCCACACTTAAAATTATCTATTTTTAATTTTTCATGGGTGTGTATTTAATTAAAACAATATTAGAAGATATATTATCCTCCCCTCTTGACTATTTTTTTAAAAGATTATTGCTAGTAAGAATGTATTTAAACCATAGCAAAAGATTTATTTACAAATTAAAATAATCTTTTATTTGCTAAGATAATAATTTAGATATGCAAATAAATATATAGACCAAACACAGAGGAAAAAATTACACAACTCTTCTCCCAGTATAAAGTGAAGAAGATCAATGCAAATAATGCATAATACAAAATGTATACAAATCATAATAAATAAATACAAAACATTTGAACACATAAATAAGTATATGACCACTAAAACATCACATAATCACCATTTTTTATGTTTATACAATTTGTTAAAGCAGTAGCGCCTCTCTCCATCCTTTGATTACTATGGCTTGCACTGGACTGGTGGCACTACTGCATAGAGAAAGTTGTTACTGTTTAATTAAGTAAATAGATATGTAGAAATTCAATTTCTAAATATTTTTAAAATTATCAAGTTTAGTATTAAACTTACCCAATCCTTGCAAAGTTTCTCTTTCTGTGCTAAAAACTCTGGCTACACCACTGAGGGTTAATACCCTAGTTTCAGCCCACTGTTTTTGAGCAGTGTCTCTTGAATGGTGAATTAGAATATTGCCTCCTCCCATATCACTAACTTTATCTGAACTTGCTGATCCAGACAGTATTTTTACTTTATCAAGAAGAGGAAATAAAACCTGAAAAACAACAACAACAACAAAAAAAAGTTCTTAAAAAAAATTCCAA
Organism: Epiperipatus broadwayi; assembly: GCA_028023455.1. NCBI lineage: Eukaryota > Metazoa > Onychophora > Udeonychophora > Euonychophora > Peripatidae > Epiperipatus > Epiperipatus broadwayi. Next base: position 1,456,433 of record JAQFVV010006213.1, on the reverse strand, counting down.
TTTTAAAAACATTTTTTTTTTTTACTGTATATAATAAATAATAAATGCAACTGCATATTATAAACAATAGATGGTTTTAGTGTATTTTAGTGCAAATATAAGCTTTAAGATCATTAATTGAATCCAACGAAAAATAACAGATCAGTTTTCTCACATTAACCATGTACTTTAATAAAATAAATATAATTTATCCAAACTTCAAACACTTTTAGCAAACTTTATTTGTACATACACCTACGTTTCGACTGACCTGCAGTCTTCTTCAGAGCTATGATATAATGAACAAAATAAAAAAACAACTATATAATAACACCATAAAAAATTTTTTAAACAATAAAAAAAAAAACAAAAAAAAAAAAAAACAACATAAAATATATATATTAAAAACCTGAAATAAATAATCAAACCCAAATAAAACAATTAATATTAATTGTTTTATTTGGGTTTGATTATTTATTTCAGGTTTTTAATATATATATTTTATGTTTTTTTTTTTTATTGTTTAAAAAAATTTTTATGGTGTTATTATATAGTTGTTTTTTTATTTTGTTCATTATATCATAGCTCTGAAGAAGACTGCAGGTCAGTCGAAACGTAGGTGTATGTACAAATAAAGTTTGCTAAAAGTGTTTGAAGTTTGGATAAATTATATTTATATGATATTACGGCAAACATAAAGAAAAGTGTGATTTTGGTAATACTTTAATAAAACATATTTATATACTGTATATTTAAAAAAAATTTTTTTAAATTTTAATTTAACAATAAGTATAGTATATTCACACTAACAAAGAATATGTTGATGAAAATTCAAAAAAAAAAAAAAAAACCCAATGTAATATCACAATTATTGACACCAAATGGCACAGTAATTTAAATATTTGATGGTCAATTCTTTTACAGCATATTTATTCTATAAATATGAGTTAGAATTACACTTTCTGTAATATATAAAGAGTGTGCTAATAACTCTAAACAAGCTTATTTATTTATTTTTTAATGATAAATGCTACAAGAGAAAGTACTTGAAGCCTTTATCTATGATGGTCCCCATTTTGAGCTATGGCTCTCTTCAGTGAGGAGCTAGGACATTAGATTCAAAATACTAACTCAAGCCAAGCATTTATCTAATTCTTAAATATTAAGAAAAAGACCTAAATCTTCAGACACCTACATGTCTTCAAATTCAGTCTTTAACTATTTAAATATTCCAACAAAATAACAAAAAAAAAAAAAAATCAAGATTCTTTTCTCAAGTCATTAAAGTTTTGTTTTTTACTTATTCTTTCACCATATATCAGAAAAAAAGTTACTTATAGAGGATTTATAAATTATTGTTAAGGAAATCAGACCTGCCAATAATTTAAGATACAATTTCACTAACTAAGATTAATCTCATCTCAAATCAAGATTCCCTTTCCTAGATATTCAAGCAAGAATCTTTTCAAAATAATCAAAGAATATGGTATTAAAAAATGGACTTTTTATGAACTTTCAATCAAATTTCTTTTTCCCCAGATCCAACAATAAAGCCTATTGGATTTGACCTTCCAAGAGATTACTGATATTTCATCAACAGATTCACTACAACCCATGGTCATTGCCTTCATTTGCCTTATAAATTAACAACCACTAAGTTTTGTAGATATGGTCAAATGCATACCATAGAACACGTAGTTAATGACTGTCAAATCTATGGTTACAATAGCAAAATTGAAAAGCTTAATGAAACTACCAATAAATTGCTCTCTTGGTTGACATATCAACATGTTCTTTTAAACATTTTTTTTGATAGTTAAAGTTTTTTTTAAATAATCCACATGCTAAATACACTAAAGTTTATGAGATGGTGAATAAATTGTGTTAAGAGGATGGCAAATCATAGTATTCTAATGCCCAATTACTCAACATGCTTTGATCACAGAACTTAACATATATATATATATATGCATGCAAGTTTTTTGTTCTTATCAGTGCATCTTTCACCTTAGCTCAATCTTATCACAATCATCCACCAGCCCATAAATCAGACCAACTTCACTCACTATAGATACATTTTAAAACACACTTTTTCAAGAGAGTCATATATAGCACATGTTACAATTAAACTTCATATGCACATTTTTAGATATACTTACTTAAACTTAACTTCATATATATATATATTAAATATATTTCAAACTTTTATTCCATCACACACTACTAAAACATATGATCAAAGATGTGTAAAAACAAATGACCTCAAGATGGCATTTTTGGGTATACTAGCACTCATCAGTTGGCCGAGATCACAACCTATTACATATATCTTCATCATTTATTCAGTATATATGTAGGTAGAAAATTACTACTTTGATACAAATCATTTTATAAAAATATACTGATAACATTTACTACTCATTTATTAATCTAGACATTATCCTAGCCAAATATGTTCTTTCTCACTTAATAAAAAATTTATCTGCAGTGGTATGAGTTTCCTTGCCCATGTTGACAGTTTTGATCATTTTCACTACACTATTCTCATACAAGGTAGAGATTGGATTCTATGTATATGCTTTTTAACATCTTGTGGAGGTGTGCACAATCATTGCACAATAATATATATTTTCAAGTTTTTGTTCTTATCAGTGTATCTTTCACCACAGCTCAATCCTATCACAACCATCCACTAGCCCAGAAATAAGACCAATCTATCATACTGTAGATACATTGTAAAACACACACATTTCCAAGTAAGTCATATAGTACATGTTACAATTTAACTTCATATGCATATTTTTAGGTATACTTAAACTTAATAATCATATATATACATTTTAAATATATTTCAGAACTCTATTCCATCTCATATGTACAAGATAAATAATCCCCAAGATGTACAATTCATGCTGAACCAGCATACACCTAATTAAGTTATTTAAATAAATCCACATGCTAAATAAACTAAAGTTTATGAGATAGTGAATAAATTGTGTTAAGAGCATGGTAAATATTGACATACTATCATTGATGATGATTAAATGTTTTTCCTTGATTATAGTATTCAAATACCTAATTACTCAACATGCTTTGATCACAGAACTTAATATATACTTATTCATACATTTAAATATAGGGGATTTGAACCCAGAATTTCAAGCTCTCTTCAACTATCAAATCTATCTCATACAACATTTGTAAAATGAGCCTAGATTTATATATTAATTCATAATTACAGTAACTAATTAGCACAACACAAAGGTAGTTTATTAGGGAGTACCAGCATAAGTTATGATTCTTAGTGTCATATACTTATTTGAATGTTACGATGACAATATTAGTTCAATAGTTTTAAGTGTATTACAATATTTAAGACATATGTCATCAGAAAGTCTATATTACTAGAATTTTGTAACTTGGGCAGTGTGTTGATGTTAATTATTAGATACTATAATTATATAATAACATACATTCATATTATGATTTTAGCAAATTATGATAACTTATTTATTTCAGAGATTAATATTCATACCAATATTAAATTTCCTAATTAGTTAAGCAAAATCTAGATATCACATATATCAAAATAATTCTTTAAGTTTAGGGGGAAAGCCTAAAAATCTCCATTGAAATGAGTTTTCAAAAACTACAACTAGGATCAACCAAATAAACTTCCTTACGTAAGTCTCCTCAGAAATTCTTAAGGTTAATAGAAAAGATTTTTATTAAGTAAACTATTAAATTAATATTCTGTTTCATATAGATTTCAGTGACTATATCTAATTATGATTAATGTGGTAATACTTCAGACAGATATAATAAATCATTTTAATGTAGGAAAATGTATAGATGAAGGCATAGCAGAATTGGATTATATTTTGACTAACAGACAATACATATTTCAAGATTGTAATGTTCTTAATAAATTCAACGCTGAAAGTGATCATTGATTAGTCAAAATATAATCCAATTCTGCTGCACCTTCATTTATAGTTTTTTCTCAAAAAAAAAAAAAAAAAAAAAATCATAATATAAAGTTTTTCTTTTTCTACAAACTCAACAAGTCTATGACCTCTCTCATTTCTATTACAATAACTAAATTTATCTATAGCACTTTCAGCATTAAAGTCTCTCATAACAATTTAAAAATATTATTTAGTCTGATCAAAAGTCTTGTAAATTCATATAAAAATGTTCTACTACTTCATCACTATGAGAACTTGTTGGGGCATAAATTTGAATTACCTGCAATCGATATCTGCTATTAAGTTGAATAACTATTCTTGCCATTCTGTCTGATACACCATCAATCTCCACAATGTTGTTCTTCCACTTTTTATTTATAATGAATCCTACTCCACTTGTTTCCAATATTTGTGCCTTTATAATAGAGTACATATCCACTTTTTAAATCAATTGTCTCTTCACCTTTTCTTCTAACTTTACAAAGTCCAATAATATCCCATTTAATATAAGCCAGTTCTTCTTCCAATTCTTGCAATCTTTCTTTATTTGAAAGTGATCTGCAGTTGTAAGTACCTAAATAAAAAATTATCATCATTTGCAGCCTGGGTCCATAATCAGGGGATTCTTAGCACCCTCTACCTTCGACCACCAACTGCTGTCTTGGCTGGAGACTTACAGCCTCCTGGAAATAAGGGTCATGATTTATTTTTCTCTGTCATGATTGTATATCTGTTAGAAATTTTTTTTATTCACACGTACATTCTTTCTACCTTATCAGGCAACTGAGAAAAAAGACCATGCTGTTTCTTGATCTTAAGCTTAAAGATAAAAAACCAATAAAATCATCACATTGGCTAATGCGTGTTGGTGAGCAGATCATCTATGTTCATATATTATATGAATAATCACATAATAATAACAGCTGCAAATACAAGAATACATAGAATAAACATTAGGAATTTGATCTGCTCAGTTTCTTTAAGGCCTATAGGAGAAATTGAAGTCTCCTGTCCGTTGACAGCAAACTCCTTTCTGCAGCCTCCTGTCCCATTTTGAAATTGTTTTGAATGTGCACAAATGCTTGACAGATTCATGAAGCTTATATATTTTTTTATTATTACTGAATTATTTTGTCACAATTTTATATAGTTAGCTATAATTTTGTTATATTTACTTAATTTATTGATTTACACTTATTAGTCATTATTTTAAGAGATGGTAGTGTTTTTCTCTCTCTTATAGATTGTAATATTATGCCAGTGAATTTTATTATATTTTTGTAATGCTAAGCATATAATGCTAGATTTAGGCAGTGATGGTTCATTCTCATCTTTCATGACTAGAGATTAAGTTCTAGCTCTTTATTGCTCTAACATGTAGATGGTTATTTGAGTTCACGTCATCATCATCCCTTAATATGGATCTTAATGATATATTATTTAAAGTCATGTGTAATATACAACCATATCTTTTTCCTGGCATTTGATATTTGAAAATAATGTGTAATGTCAAATATACTTTTAGTTTGTTCCCTGGCTATGAAACTAGATATGTTTGCTCTACTTCAATAATGAATCTACATTACCAACCGATAGTTCTTGGCATAAGCCTTCAAATTAATAATCCAATATGATAACTCAATTACACGCGAGTCCGTAAGACCTATTGTTATAAATCAATTTATGTTTAGCAACAACAAATACTCCAACGATTATAATTGTTGTAAATACTAATAACTTTACTGCAGATCTCTAGCAATTAATTATTTGACAGCAAATAACGTTACCGAATACCTCGTCAGCCAATGTACTGGGAATGAAGTATGTCACATTTTATCTGCGCACTTCCATTGTTCTGGGTAGTATCTCATGGTTTTAATTAGCCAATAGCCTTTAGTATATCACAACTTTCATTTGCACTTTTTGTAAATTAGAGTGGTTTTTGATGTGTATGCCTTGTTGATGTGCCTAGCTAGTATATCCAGATGTTTTAAAACCGGATAAAATATTTGTTATTAAATTTATAATCATTCATGTGGCTATATAAAATTTATACATCTTCAGTATTCATCACTATCAAAGATTGTAAAACTTTATCTTATTAGTTTTAGGAAATACGCTTCACATAGGGACCATATAATAGCGAGTGAAATCATTAAAAATGAGAACTTGACTAAATCTATAGAAAGTCATATTAAAATTTCTTACTGGTAATTTTTATTGTAACTTAAATTGTATTACATCATTTTCTTTTGGGTAATTTTTGGTAATTTTATGTTATAAAATAACTTGATTTTGCTATTCAATATTATAAATATCAATAAATGTTATTTTAATTATTAATTTTTGCTTCTCTATCATTATTATCATCATCTGCATCAGATATCTAATAATACCACATACATATTTATTTATTTTATGCATTGAGAATATAAAACTACAAGAAATATGATAAAGAGTTGCTTTATTAAAATTGTATTACTGATATTAAGATAACAACTAAGAAGAAGATTATTTTATTTATCTTAATGGTAAAATAATCTGATACACCTACTATAAGATCACTTTATTTATTTGGAGTTAAGATCAGAAGATTGCTTTATTTTATTTTAATATAAGCTTGGAACTAAACCTATTGGAGTAATATTTTGGGTAACAACAAAATCCTTTCCTACCCATAATATCATGAATGTCATCGTAGTGTGTTATCGTTATTTTTTATGAGCATTTTATGTTTAATTTTAATTCTAGATTTAATAATTGTTTGATTCAATAAGATATCATCTTAAAGGTAAGATCATGTCATGATCATAATTGCACACACACAAATTTCAATTTCTACCAGTTACAATACCTATCTATACATTCACACACACACACACACACACACACACACACACACACACACACACACACACACACACACACACACACAGAGAATTTATTTGAAGCAAGCATATAGTATTTATAAAATTCAGGATCACAGAAATATAAATAAATAAAAATAAACAAATTTTTATTTAAAGATTTTACTCAATATGTTTGCAATAATTCTGAGTATGCAAATTTAGACATTTTATTTCATGAAGTAGCATATAAAATCAGAAGTGATATCATTAAATGATTCAATAATTACCAGTATAAATGTTCAACATGTTAAAATTTCATTGCATACAAAGACACATTTCTAAATTCCATTAAACAGTCAAAATTTTTTCAGCTTAATTTATAGTAGCTGAAGATTATATAATTACTATTTATGATCCTTAAAAAATTTAATGGATAATACTTTTTGACACTTTTACATCAATAGACTATCAGTGAAAGGACTTTTTAAAATACTTGTTATAATGAATTATTCAGTAATCTATTAAATGGTTTTAAACTTTGTAATAAGTCTGTTTATACAATTGTGCTTTTGACTTAAGCTCTGGAAATAATCTTTTAAAGTATTCAATGCTTAATTTTAGTTTTCTATTTCTTATGACTAGAATTATTTGAATTCAATCTTTGTTGTTTCAACACATCATCATCTTTAAAAATAAAAATGTGCAATAAATCTATAATGTTGTACTTACAGAATACCTTGCATGTTAAAAGATGTGAAATTCATTAAAATTTACAATGAAGCTCTAAAATTGAAATGCTAGAATAATTTATGTTAAGAGGCTGGCATCAAATTTATGCATTGGTTTATAACACTTTGCTACAGAGTTATTACAACATGCCTTGAATTATAAAACTTAGTAACTATGTATTGATTAAATTGTAAAAATTATAATTTTAAAATAAAATTAGTTTTGTTTAAATAGTAATAACAATAAGAACAATAGATATCAAGGAGGAAATTACTTTTTGTTTAAAAAACAAATTATATATCTTAATAAATATAATTGAGAAATTAATTATTTAAGAAATTTCTTTTGAATTTATAAGTGATTTAAAAAAAAAGACTTCAATGTAGGAAATAATCATTAATAGCTAACTAAAGTGATCAATTTTAAAAACTGAAGTACAAAATACCAAAATAGAGGTTAGAACTCTTATAAACAATATCCAAAAATAAATGCAATCTACTAAATCAGATTTTGAATTCAACCAAATCTTATTGAAGAAATGTGGAATTCATGACTCTATTGTAATTTAGAAGTAACTAACGATACCAAATAATTGATTTCAAATGTTTATTCACTAGTAACCAAGTACTGAAAACTAATAAATAACATCTTTAGAAAATTGAACAAATTTGATATTATATGGAATATCTGATATGTGTTGTAACTCATTTAATCATTAGAGGGTGTTAGCAATTGCTTAACATATTAGCATCTTAAATTTAGAATTAAATTATAAATGTATATAAAAGCACTTTATACTATTGTAACGAGACAGCGTTACATCAATATTAAATCTAGGATACATCGATAAACACACACACACCAGCAAGCAACATAAAACACTCGGAACTTTATTTCGTAATTAGTAATAGTTTTCTTTCTCTCATAAATACATTTTATAAAACACATTGATAAAATGCAGACGGTAAAACGTCTAATTAAATGATTAAAGCCTTTAGATAATAAAATTAATAACAAAAAATAATATGCTTTCCTAAAGAATAAAAAATAATACGCACTCCTAAAATAATAAAAATAATTATCAATCAAAATCACCACGGGGAATTAGAAATGTTTATTTTAGAAATATAATTTTAGCTAGAATAAAACTTATAGAAAAGATTTGAGAAAAAGATAAATGCTCGACTTCTAAATTTAAAATAACTTGTATTGTTCTAGTAAAACACACGCACACACGCATGCCTTCGAGGTGTGAAGGAATAAGGTTGGTTGAGTGAGATTGCTAAATGAGATTGTCCCAAAATAAATATTGCCGTTAGCACAAAGAGTGAGTGAGCAGGTACCTCAAACGCGGACCTGAACGACAACTCCAAGAACAGGGAACTATGGGGGTAGATTGGATCCTAAGATATGGATCAACCCTTATAAATACTAGTCAAAACCTATTCATTATTTTTAATTTGAAAATTAATCAATTAATTTTGGAAAGAGTTGTTTGGATTCAGTTCGATTCGATTCATTTCGATTAATACATTTTCATTATTGTTTTTATTTTCCAATTCTCAGTACGCTGAATTACCACCTGTTCATTTATTCCGATGCTTATGCTTTATAGAATTGTTCTGAATTAGCTTGGTTATTCCTCAACTTTTAAAATGATCATCATGAAATTAATACCAAGAGCGTCGACTGTCATGAGGGGCTAAGAAACCCTTCAGTGACTGATCGGCGCTCCGCTACTGAAATATCTCCGAAGCTATGAAATTCTGATAACATCGCCATGTTAAGTGAATGCTCCTAATAAAAGAAATGTTCCGTGAAACACCCAAACTCGTCCAGACCAATCGACCTTCGTTGCAACCCAGACAAATCCTAGGTAAATATGTTTTTTTATTCTGTTCACTCACTCAATTAATAAACTCGTAAGGCAATCTCGTTATTAACCAACATAAATTTACTCAAATAAATCTTAAGACTTTCCTCGTCATGATAGTGTATCTTTGTTACTGAACTTTGTAAACATGAACTTTGAACTTAAGTGAAGCTAAGGAAAGATTATATATTTATCAAATAGAAAGGAACTTTCTCGTCATTCAAATTATGTTATGAATACTTATGGTTCTCTGTGGGCGTGAATGTATGTGCGCGTGTGTGATAAATCAATTAATAATGTTTTGTAATAAATCAATTAATAATGTTCGTAATAAATAAATTAATAATGTTTCTTTTCATATTTAATAAACTTGTTCAATATCTTATCAAGTCGAGCATATCTCAAATCTTTTCACACACAATCAAAACCGTAGTTACTTATTCTTTGATAACTTATCTTTGAAGTAGATTTAGTCAATTTTAATTTTCATTTAGTTATTTTATTAATTATGTCACCATCGTGCCGTAAGTCACGATGTTTCTTATTTCACCTTAGTTAAGATAGATTTAAGAGCGGGCGGGTCTATAATCAAAATAAACGTCAATAAATTATGTTATATACAATAAAGCGGGGGGATGAACTTGTAAGCCTTGTGTTCGGGGCGTAAGCGAACAACCTCATAGGTCAGTGATAACCAATAAACGATCCTTAAGCCGTGATCGACTTAGTAGAAAACCTTGCTGATTTGAATTAGCGGACATTGCGTCTTCTCCGGGAGGAGTCATTTTAGAAATAAACATGTAGCGACCTTGAGACACCTTATTGGTCCATGCTGGGAGTTTTGAGCTAGTGGGTGGGATTAGACTTTGAAATCGTTTTGACATGATGTAAGGTGATGCGAGTAGTTAAAATCAACTTAAATAATCGTATCTGGCGCCCCCTTATGTGGATCGTGAATAACTGTCGATGTAAGAAAAAAAAATAAAGCCTTACGCTATGTCATGTTTGTTTCGAAGCCGTAATCTCGGGATAGTGGGGGTTCCCGTTACATTGGCGCTTCCAACGTGAGGCTAGTATAAATGAAGCTTCTAAACATAAAGAAAAAGCAAATCTAGATACTAGCAAAAGCGGCCGAACTGGGAGAAGACGCGGAAATATTTATGTAAAAAAAAAAAAAAAAAAAAGCTTGAAAAAAAAAAAAAAATATATATAATAAACAAACGGAACAAAATCGCGGCGATGCTTAACATCGCAAATGGGTAAACAAAACATCGGAACCGGAGCAAAATAAACAAAACAAATAAAGCATAGCAGGAGATAAGGGAGCGGACGCCGATCGGTCGCTGTCACCATAAACGAATAAAATCAAAATAAAAGAAGAACTTATCACCAAATGGATAACAATATGGAAATCACGTGGGAGGAGACAGGGGAAAGCCCCATAACATTTAAGAAGGCCGAAGTGAAAGAGGAGGCCGAATCGGACATGAAAACCTTAATAAGAATGATGGGCCAGATGATGAAAGAGATGAGGGAGGGTAGAGAGGAACTCATTAGGGAGATCCGAAAGATAGCGAGGAGAGAGACCGAAGAGCCAGAGGAGGAGCAGGACAGAGAGGAAATAAAAATCACCGAGGTAGAAAATGAAATCACCTCGATGAAAATAGAAATCGACACGGCCAAGGCCGAAATAGAAGAGGTGAAAATGGAGGCAATAACAGCGAAGGCAGGGCTAGAAGACATCGCACAAAAGGTGGACGCGATGGACAAAAGAATGGAGGAAATCGAACCACAACGGAACGGACCGGAAAAAATCATGACCGAACGACTAGAGAAGTTGGAAGAGAGGGTCGAAAGGGAAATAAATAAACGGGAGCCAAGCCAGTCGTGGGCCGAAAGGCAAGTTAAAATCGAAACCTTCAGAGCAGGCGAGAACGAGAGCCCCATCGACCACATAGAAAGCGTACGGAACCTATTTTCGGAACCCTCGAAACCAGAACGGGACAAAATTGGTATTGCCAGCACGTACTTACAAGGACCGGCTCGGGATTGGTGGAGGACCATCGAATTCAAACCCAGATCGTTCATGGAGTACCGTGAGGAGATACTACGGAGTTTCTGGAACACCACCAGGCAAGAAGGAATCTACTTCCACATTACGAACGAGAAGTACGGCTCCAAATTGGGCGAGACTATCACCCAATTTTACTACAGGCAGGTGGCCGGTCTCCAACAGCTGCCAGCATACCATATGACAGAAGAACAGATCGTCTCGATCGTAAGACATAATATGCCAACGGACATCAGGCGGATGATGTTGAGCCGGGACGACAAGGGCATCCACGAGATGGGAAACGCCATCGCAAGATTCGAGCGAGCAGAAGGAAGGGGGAGGCAGATAGAGAGGCCCAGACCAGAGCTAGAAAGGAGGAAACTACCACCAGACCGATACTAAAAAAAAAAAAAAAAAAAAAGAGAAGAACGCTGCCGGACCCGGACTCGTAACAGGAGCATGATTACTGGAGTACCATTAAGAAACCAACTAGTACTGTAGGAGAACGACCTCGGACCGGAAGAAACAAAAAATGTCGCATCGAACCACACACAAACAAGGGGGGAAGGGGGGTCAATAAACCATCGTTTCATTTAAACCAATAACTAACGCAAGAAAACTATTCACGTTAAATAAGTCAGTATTTCGAAACCATCTTCCCGAAAGCCATTTAGATCAAGGAACATCGCCCGCCGTCAACTAAAAATGTAGTAATCCAAGAAAAAAAAAAAAAAAAACACGAAGACTAACTAGAGGAAAAGAGAGCCGGATCACGAAAAGTACACGATCACTGTTCCTTCCCTCACCATTTTCCATTGTGCTAGGAGGTACAGAGCTCGGATATTTCGTATATTTATGTTCTAGATTGTTCGCTACCTCTTACTTGTCGTTTTTCTGCAGAGGGGACGTCGGAAAGGTCCATCCCCCTGCCTCCCATTAGATAGGCCGTAAGGAAAGGCCATGTAGAATCGTAACCTTGCATCGCGGGACCTCGGAAATGTCCATCCCCATGCCGCCCTTCCGCCCGGGTGCCTGTACCAGATTGGGTAGGATATACCAATTATGGCACGCCGAGCTGAGTTCGTAGAGATCGAATCCGAGCCTGACCACATAACCTGCCAATGTGTTTTCTTTACGTGAGGGAAAGTCGAACCACAGGAAGTGGCCCGGAGTAAACGAGGGGAAAGTCGTGAAGTACGGTGTAAGAGAAAAAAAAAAAAAATTAAAAGTGCGAAACCTCGCATTTTGATTTTTTTTAGACGGAGCGCGGGGATATGTAACGAGACAGCGTTACATCAATATTAAATCTAGGATACATCGATAAACACACACACACCAGCAAGCAACATAAAACACTCGGAACTTTATTTCGTAATTAGTAATAGTTTTCTTTCTCTCATAAATACATTTTATAAAACACATTGATAAAATGCAGACGGTAAAACGTCTAATTAAATGATTAAAGCCTTTAGATAATAAAATTAATAACAAAAAATAATATGCTTTCCTAAAGAATAAAAAAATAATACGCACTCCTAAAATAATAAAAATAATTATCAATCAAAATCACCACGGGGAATTAGAAAATGTTTATTTTAGAAATATAATTTTAGCTAGAATAAAACTTATAGAAAAGATTTGAGGAAAAGATAAATGCTCGACTTCTAAATTTAAAATAACTTGTATTGTTCTAGTAAAACACACGCACACACGCATGCCTTCGAGGTGTGAAAGAATAAGGTTGGTTGAGTGAGATTGCTAAATGAGATTGTCCCAAAATAAATATTGCCGTTAGCACAAAGAGTGAGTGAGCAGGTACCTCAAACGCGGACCTGAACGACAACTCCAAGAACAGGGAACTATGGGGGTAGATTGGATCCTAAGATATGGATCAACCCTTATAAATACTAGTCAAAACCTATTCATTAATTTTGTGGATTTGGATTGATTTGAAAATTAATCAATTAATTTTGGAAAGAGTTGTTTGGATTCAGTTCGATTCGATTCATTTCGATTAATACATTTTCATTATTGTTTTTATTTTCCAATTCTCAGTACGCTGAATTACCACCTGTTCATTTATTCCGATGCTTATGCTTTATAGAATTGTTCTGAATTAGCTTGGTTATTCCTCAACTTTTAAAATGATCATCATGAAATTAATACCAAGAGCGTCGACTGTCATGAGGGGCTAAGAAACCCTTCAGTGACTGATCGGCGCTCCGCTACTGAAATATCTCCGAAGCTATGAAATTCTGATAACATCGCCATGTTAAGTGAATGCTCCTAATAAAAGAAATGTTCCGTGAAACACCCAAACTCGTCCAGACCAATCGACCTTCGTTGCAACCCAGACAAATCCTAGGTAAATATGTTTTTTTATTCTGTTCACTCACTCAATTAATAAACTCGTAAGGCAATCTCGAAATTAACCAACATAAATTTACTCAAATAAATCTTAAAACTTTCCTCGTCATGATAGTTTATCTTTGTTACTGAACTTTGTAAACATGAACTCTGAACTTAAGTGAAGCTAAGGAAAGATTATATATTTATCAAATAGAAAGGAACTTTCTCGTCATTCAAATTATGTTATGAATACTTATGGTTCTCTGTGGGCGTGAATGTATGTGCGCGTGTGTGATAAATCAATTAATAATGTTTTGTAATAAATCAATTAATAATGTTCGTAATAAATAAATTAATAATGTTTCTTTTCATATTTAATAAACTTGTTCAATATCTTATCAAGTCGAGCATATCTCAAATCTTTTCACACACAATCAAAACCATAGTTACTTATTCTTTGATAACTTATCTTTGAAGTAGATTTAGTCAATTTTAATTTTCATTTAGTTATTTTATTAATTATGTCACCATCGTGCCGTAAGTCACGATGTTTCTTATTTCACCTTAGTTAAGATAGATTTAAGAGCGGGCGGGTCTATAATCAAAATAAACGTCAATAAATTATGTTATATACAATAAAGCGGGGGGATGAACTTGTAAGCCTTGTGTTCGGGGCGTAAGCGAACAACCTCATAGGTCAGTGATAACCAATAAACGATCCTTAAGCCGTGATCGACTTAGTAGAAAACCTTGCTGATTTTAATTAGCGGACAATGCGTCTTCTCCGGGAGGAGTCATTTTAGAAATAAACATGTAACGACCTTGAGACACCTTATTGGTCCATGCTGGGAGTTTTGAGCTAGTGGGTGGGATTAGACTTTGAAATCGTTTTGACATGATGTAAGGTGATGCGAGTAGTTAAAATCAACTTAAATAATCGTATCTGGCGCCCCCTTATGTGGATCGTGAATAACTGTCGATGTAAGAAAAAAAATAAAGCCTTACGCTATGTCATGTTTGTTTCGAAGCCGTAATCCGGGTTGAGGGGTTCCCGTTACACTATATATGTGTATATATACACATATTTAAAAAACAAAATAATTTATATATATTTCTGCAGAAACTAAAATTAAAAAATAAATAAATAAATAAAAATAATTATGAATGTTTATGATTCTGTTTATTTGAATTTACAATCAGCAAATTATGCTTACCTGCCATAAAACTGCCTGCCAAGTTGGCTTCTCCAATATGCTGCTGTGTGCAGAAATAGTTGAAAAAAGAGTCTGTCCTGCACTTTTTCTAACAGCAGGTCGAGGATCCACACATAAATCACCAAGCTTAGAAAATAAGCACATCCAAAGGGCATCAAAAGGTGGCATGTTTGATTTGATCTTGTCCTTATCGACATCTTGTGACAACTCAATCTTAATTTTGTCACGATTTTGATAAAAGTAATCAGATATGTTCCACTACAAATTAAAGCAGGATCAAATTTAGGAATTAATTTTAATTTACATATATACATCTTATCATATATAGATTTTTCTATTTATTTAGAAAGAAAAGGCTATAAATAAAAAAAAAAAACAGAAAAATAAATGTATTTAATTTCATCTAACATTTCTTATATGATCATCAAATCATTTTTTTTTTTAAAAAAAAAATATCAAAAATATAAGATGAATAATAAGAATAATATTCTGAAATATAACACTCACCAAATCATTATCAAATATTTGTTTAGTCAAATTGACTGACTGAATTTATGATAGATTACATTATTAATGAATTCGATTGATAAAAGCAACCATCATTATCAGTAGCATTCAAACAATTACATAGACAAAATTAACTTAAGACAATGTTTAAACACTGTTGGCATGAGTGACTCTACAACATATAACTATCAAAAACACAATCAATATCCAACTATTCATTCTTCTGATTTAAAAAAAAGTTTCATTTTACCATAACAATCATAACAAAATGTGTGGTTTATATATGTAATAAAATCAGATATTCTACGGTAATATCCCACACAAACTCAAATATATATTATTATTCTATTTATTTATTTCTAAAGTGCTTTTTGAAGGAGCTATGCCTTCATTTTCAAAGCTGTAGATAGATAGCGATGTTCAATTTATTTATTTATTTATTTAAACCAACGCAATCGAAGAAATGGCAGACCTAATTTAAATAATTTGCATCTGTTGGTTTAAATAAATAAATAAATTGAACATCGCTATCTATCTACTGCTTTGAAAATGAAGGCATAGCTCCTTCAAAAAGCGCTTTAGAAATAGAATAATAATATATATTTGAGTTTGTGTGGGATATTACCGTAGAATATCTGATTTTATAACAATCATAAAAAAAAACAACAAATAATTTATTGCTCAAGAATTCATAAGAAGTTGAAGTACCAGAAGTGACATAACTCAGCTGCTATCCATGATCTTGAGTTCCAGAATCAACCACATTCATTACTACTATTTATAAGCAACCATATTATATCTAGCATTCAGTCTAAAGTAATTAGTTATTTACACTTGTATTAAAAGCTTCTTTGATAGTATTTATTGTAAAAGGATATGAATAAATACAATTTTAGAGAGTTATGCTAGGCCAATGTAAATCAATTGTTCTTTAATGTCATTTTCAAATATTGGTCTCCAATACCATAATTAGTATTGATGATAGAAAAATCAGAACTAAATTTGATAGAATTATATCTACTGTTGAATCCTAATAAATATTATTCCAGATTAAAGACTAAAATGAAATAGTGTTTTAAGATAAAATT
This sequence comes from Epiperipatus broadwayi, assembly GCA_028023455.1. Classification (NCBI taxonomy): domain Eukaryota; kingdom Metazoa; phylum Onychophora; class Udeonychophora; order Euonychophora; family Peripatidae; genus Epiperipatus; species Epiperipatus broadwayi. Next base: position 1,439,824 of record JAQFVV010006213.1, on the reverse strand, counting down.
ACAGACAAATATGAAAAAGTGCAAGTGACGAATAATAACAATAAAATAATTACTTATTTATAAATGATTTTGATTTAAATAGTGTTGATCATATCTTTCATTTTTGTTTTAGCCTTAACAATTCATATAAATACATATAGCAATAAAAAAATGTAGAGGTTTTGCGATTGAAAGATCTTGATTTGAATATTTCAATTTATTAATAAGATTCTTTAATAACTATGAAGTCAAAAATCAGACTTTTATGTTTCCATCTCATTAATTCATTGTTTCAGATGACTAATGCTAACTTAAAATTGAAACTTAAGTTATTCATTAAAAAAAAAAAGTATCCCCCAGAAAATATCAATGGCAAATATAGATGATTTACCAAATTTACAATTGACACACTTCCCGAGACAGCCCTATAAATTCACAATTACAAAAATGTACTTTTAAAAATGTTTGATAATAATATTCTAAAGACTAACAATTATTTCTAAAAGAAACATCATTTGGTTATTTATTACAAAGTATTAATTGTAAATATTTAAATTATTCATAAGTTAAAATTTAAGTATATAAGTAACTTAAGTATATATAGTTATACAAGTGTAATAATGCTCAAGGCTAAATGGGTTTGTAAGTAATCATTAAAAAATCAGTCAACACTTAGATAATCACAATATCAATAATAATTAACAATTTCAAACTGTTGTCAAGGCAACCTCCTTTTAACAACCTTAATTGTTAAAAGGTTGCCTTGATTACAATTTGAAATTGTTGGTTGTTATTAATATTGGGATTGTCTAAGTGTGGTTTTTAATGATATATGAGAATATGTCTGACATTTATTTTGTAGGCCTTAATCTCTAAAGATTTCTACACAAACAATTGACAAAAAAATATAGATAATGTAATAAGCATGCATGTCATCCAACTGATTGTAACAATAACATGTAATTTATTATTCAATGTTTTGTCAATAAACTATGATGAATTTACAAGAAATTTATCACATATCATTTAATATGATATTATAAACGAATATGAATTTTTCTCTCCATTCCCTCCCTCCTCTCAAATAAATAATTATATAAGTAGGAATAATAAACTGCTGCCATAAATTAAAAACTAAACAAATAGACATATAACTATTTGCCCAATGGCTACATTCTCATTGAGCAGCAAATTTCATAATGCTATTTATAAAGCATATTATTTTTAGCTGTTGTCCATCAGAAATATATTACCTTAATAAAACTTTAAAGCATACTTTTAATGGACTAAAGATATGAATCTTTCATGAATGACCAAATGAACTTGGATAATTAAGTCATGGGTGATCTGTTAAATTTCTTTAACAAATAATATATTTCATACATATTTCAAGTTATTGTGGGATTAATATTATCATTAAGCTTTATTTAATTTGATTCATAATATTATTATCAAAAAACATCTCTTAAAATATTTCTTTAGATGAAATTTAAAACTTAGAAATAAATTGATAGATTGAATTAGTTTATTTTTAATAGCCCAGACACGGATACAAATAAAATTAAGTGAAATTATTCATAAATATTTAAGTTACTTTCAATATGATTGAGTGCGTATATTTCTTTTTATTAAATATAAGTTTGATGCCTTTCTGATCTTCTGTGATTGTATTTAAATGAAATATATATATATAATAATGAAGTCTATCCATGGTTAGTTATTTAAAAACTTTATATATCAATTTTAAATTAACATAAAATGTCATTCTGAAATTACATATGACTAATAACAAATCCATGCAAAAATAAAAATCAGATTTCTGAAAATTTAGTTCCTGATTTTCTTAAGTTATTAAAAATAATGCTTAAAAAGGACTAAAAATATTACGAATCACTGTTTACACTTTTTCCCAAAATTCATATAAAGTTAAACCAAAAAAAATAATTTAATGGTTGTTTGTTTAGGAATTCATATGAAGTTTGAGCAATGGAAGTGAGCTGTTTTCATGGTGTTTAAGTTTTAAAATCTACTCTATTACTGCTCTTAACGAAAACAGGGAAAGTTAGGATTAATGAAACAGTTTATAAAAGCATACCATTTTAGTTACTTAAACATCAAGTTTCAGTTTTATTTGAAGCAGATTCATGATAAATTTAGTATTAAAAAAATTGGTGATTGACAATAATTTTAGATTTCTTTCAAAAAATTAATTGAGATATTTTAGGGAAATGATAAAATTTGAAATTACATCAGAACATAAAGTAAAGTGTATTTCATCATAAAAGACAGGATAAACAAATAAATATTACAAAATATATTTACAAACAAAGATAAATAAATTAGAAAGTACATCAATAATATCAATCAATTTAAAATAAGAGGAGAGAATTTATGCTTTATAATTTTTTCTACATAATTCATATTTACATATATATATATAATAATAATTTACTTTAAATATACTAGTTCTGTAAAATTTTCTTGTAAATGTAAATTCTTCAGACAACAAAAAATAAAAATAAAGGTAGTACTGACACATTTATAACAAAAAAAAAAAAAACATCAACCAAAACTTAAATAAGAGTTTATTTATTCTTAAAAATTAATATATATAAGTAGGTGAAAATTAAAACATTTAATATTCTTCAAAAAGAAGATTTCTAATTATAGACTTATCTTCAAGTGGCGTGACTATTTACTTTTAACACACATACATGATTAGCAAACATTATCTGTAATTATACATGTTATCTTTACTAATATTTGTTACACACACATAACTTTACTAGATTATCTGCAATTTAAATAGTAGTCTATTTTCTGCATTGATCTGAAAATTTTAGCATACTTTCATTTTATTAAGCCCAATGTATGCTTATTACATGTAAATTTTCTAGAATGCAATTAATTAGAGGTAAATTTATTCATATGTTATCTGACTGTAATTTCATTACATATGGAAACTTTATTTACAATTAAATATATAAATATCTTCATATACTGCATTATAACTTTTATAGATAGTCAATTCTGTCCCTCAGTCTAGAAAGTTATCTGTTTAGTCACAAATGTATTCTTGCAACTTTTAGGATTGTCAATTGTCCCGATTGGATTACAGGCCTTTCTTCATTTTGAGCCTTTTCTTTGTTGAAATTATTTTAAAGACAATAGATTTACCACTGGTATAGTTGCTAACTCATCAGGCTGATTATTTATTTCAGCTAGATCAATTTCATTTCTCTGCTTATTATTCGATGACTCCATATCTCACAACTCTAATGATGTGTCAGTGCTCTCATCTTTTAGTGGAGTATTCACTCCATCAAACATAGATTTTCTACTGACATTTGGCTTAGATTCACTCTGACAATCTCTCAAATTATTTATCATGCCTTCTTATTTGGCATTCATTAGTCAACTGAATTAATCTTAATTGTTTTGATATAACCTTTAATATCACTCTGTGAAATCACTTTTTTTTCAGAATATCTGAAATTTCATATAGTCTCACCAAGTTTAAATTTTTTGCTATTAAAATAGTCTTCTTTTGTTGTGGTCTTATTAGGCAACCAACACTGGAATGTGTACGAAACCTTCAATGCATTAGCATATCAGGAGACATCCTTTTAAAAGATATACAAAGAGTGAAATGCTGTAAAAACATAGCATCAAAGCTTTGCTGATATCTTTATAGTTTATGTCTTTATATGTTATACTGTCTTTATAGCCAAGCCATTTGACTCAGAACAGTACAATGGTGTTAACATATGATATATCACTTGTTAGCCTTTAAACTGCAGTTACATGAAACCACCTATCCAACACTATAATTTCAGGGTATCTAACAAAATATTTCATTAAAAATCTCCACTTATGCTTTTGACAACTCTGTCCATTTAGAGTATGAATCAATAACTATAAAAAAATATATAATCATTCAATGGTCATAGTATAATCTGCAGTTATCCTTTTAACAACTTTGAGTTGCATTTGATTAATATTCTAATCTTTTCAGTGGCATTTTAGTGGTGGATTGGCAGTCTCTAAAATGTTTAAATGTCTTCTTAATCTCTTGGATCATATGTGGCCACTCACACATGAGCAGCCTAATTCCTTCATTCTAATAACTCCCAGGTGTCCTTTATGAAGTAAAGTTAGTATTTGTTTTAGGCTCCTGTTGGTATAAATAAATGATTCAGCATTAGAATACAATTGTTACACATATAGGTTTTGTCACATAATTAGGTTGAATGTTTAGGCCATTCATGATAGCCAGCCTATATATTTTAACCAATTTGGCTATTATAATACTATTAAAAGCATTGTTTTCAATGAAATCAATATAATTTAACTCCTGTAATTTTATGCTCAAATTCTTGCATATCTGGTAATCTTGACAGTTACATCCACATGGTCAATTTCTTTACCCAGCTTATAAAGGAGTTCATAATTATATGCTGCCAATATGTTAATCCAAGGGATCATTCTTTGATTAGCATGTTCAGGAGCCTTTTTCAAGTTTCCTAGAATAATCAATAATAGTCAGTAGTCTATGTAAATTTTAAATTCACATCCATAAACATATTGATGGAACTTTTTAACAGCAAAACTATTGCCAAAGCTTTGTTGTCAAGCTAAGTGTAGCACTTTCCAGCAGCTGTCAGTGTTCTAGAGGTGTAAGCTAGAGGATGTTCACCTCCATAATAACAATGAGATATTACAGCCCCTAATTTATATTATGAGGTGCCAGTTGCAATGATGACTTCCTGATCATTACAAAATTGGATAAGTAATTGAAGTTAATAGGTTCTTAGCTCTCTTGAGAATATATTCATGTTCTGCATCCCACTTGCCCTTTTCTTAAAAATTAATGTATGATGACATAATAACATGCAATTTTTTTTTTAGAAAACTCAAAAAAATTAAGTAGATCTAAAAAATTTGCCTATAAATAGTTAACATTCTTTGGTTTTGCAGCATTTTTTATAGCTTTTACTTTTTCTGGTATTGGGTACTTTCCTTTATGATTAATTATATGTAGCCCAGATCATCAATTTATGATTAACTTTAAATATGCAGGCTGATAATTCACTTTGTTTCTGCAATTATTAAGATATCATCAAGGCAAGGAATAACAGTTTCCATTCCTTGGAACAAACTATCCATTTTACCTGAATCAGATTTAGTGATACTGTTATCCTGTATGGTAGTTTGTGACATTTACATAACCGTGATTGCATATAGTTAACCAATTCAGATGTTCTAGACATGACAGAAATTTGATAGAATACAGATTTTAAATCGATTTTTTTTTAAAAAAATTATCTTTCAGTAATAATACCAGTTATTATTATTATTATAGGATAAGCTACTTTATTAATTGATTGTTATATTGTAATCTCTGCATAGATGATTGGTCCCATGACTTCAGTATTAATGACAATAAAAGTGTCTCAAGATGATTCTTTTAACAGTTAAAACACTTCTTTTGACCAGCTCATAAACTTTAGCACAAATGGGATATTATGTCATCTACATGCAATTGGTTGCATATCTTTTACAAGTTCTAGGTTGACTGGCCATATTTTTGCTCTGCTGGTCCTGATTTAAATAATTGGGTGTTAACTTGGACCTCTGACTTTAGCAGCACTTTTTTCATTATGCTAATCTGAATTTCCAATGATTTAAATCAATTTGCAATATAAAGAAGTATAAATCTTGCTTTAGAATTCACCTTAACATATACAGTTATTTTGCTGTGTATCTCTATTCTGTTGCCACTCACATACTATAACAGTTTTTTCAAGTGTAACATTCTTTTTATAATTCCCAGATATATTTATCCAATCACTCTGTGATAATAATGATAATCCTTTGCCAACATCTATCTCTATGATGATTTGTTGCTCATATATATATACATCCAAAAAAATATCATTGTTATCAATGCCAATTATCTGTTTAATATCAGTTTTCTTCTTTACATTTCCTCCCCATGATTTAGAGTTTGAATGTAACTCAACATTACTGTATTTGTCTTTATTTTGACAAATATGCAATAAGTGTTCAGTTATGCTGCAAACATGACATCTTTCATTTTCAGATGGCCATTCTCTTCACAATTTCTTCAGTTTAAAGTTTCAGCTTCCATTTTGTTTATCACCATTGGAAATTTCGATACAACTTTACTGTTTTGGAATTCTACAGCATTTTTCATAATTAATTCATGGGCTATAAATTTCTTAATTGCTTATTTATATCAGCTTCAGCTCATTCAGTAGAACTCACTTTAGCTTACTGTCAGTCATTTCCCATAGCTGTGGATCGAAAAGCCTGTCATCCAGTTCGGCATTAAAGTTACACTCTTTAATTAATGTTCTTAAAACCATGTCATAATCTTGGTATTTCTCTTCATAATGCCTTACTTCTATTTCTAAATCTTAAGCAAGCCATTAATTTTGATGTTACAGGTTTAAAATACACACTCAACTTTTCTTTTATTTCCTGATATGATACTTCTTTGGGAGGTTTCAGTTCACAGAGTTGATTTGCTACTTTCAAGATTTCTTTCCCAGATAGCTATGTAAGCATTGCTATTTTTAATTTGCCATCAACTAAGCTATTAATCAACATGTACCTATCTAATTGTTGTACATAAATACACCAACACTCTACATTGTTTATATCATATTCATGTACAGAACTATTGTTCAATGCCATTTTATTTGTTGAAGTTTGGTCACAGCATTCTCTTTATAGACAACAATAGTAAAGGAGCTAATCTCTGCCCCTAAACAAATTTCTCTTTACTATCTAATTCAGTGCACAGTCTATCCATTTGTTCCATTTCCACAATGCACAGTCTACTTACTTACACAGGTTGTTCTGTTGACTGAACTAATCTTCTGTATTCTCAGGGATATTATTTACAATACCAGCTGGGTAGCATTGACACATTTATAACAAAGAAAACATCAAAGTCAAGTAAAACTTAAAACGAGTTTATTCACTTGTAAAAACTAATATATATATATATTCTCTAATTGCAGATTTATCTTCAAGGAGGTGTATTTATTCTTTACACTTAGAAAACATTGTCCATAATTATTTTATGTGTTATCTTTGTTAACATTTTTTACACACACATACACATACAACTCTACTAGATTATCAGCAGTTTAAATATCATTCCAGTTCCTGCATTAATCTGAATATTTTAGCACACATTCATTTTATTAAGTGCAATGCATGCTTATTACATTTAAGTTTTTTTAGTATAATTAATTAAAAGTAAGCTTGTTCATATGTTGACCTGACTGTAATATTACTAAATATAGAAATTTTATTTACGATCAAGTAACTATGTACATATATACATATCCGCACACATTGTTATAATTTTTATAGTCATTCCAAAATTACCAATGTAGTCCACAGATGAGATATTATCTTTAGAAATAAAAGAAATACATCTAAATACAACTATCCTCAAACTTGGGGCCTAATTATAAATAACTAATAGAATATTTATCTGCTCTCTTGTAGATTAAGATAATAATTCATTAAAGATAGGTACTATACTGGCTACATAATCTTTTTAATCTTTTCACTGTAGTCTTTCATTATCTCACCTTTAATTTTCTTATTTTATTTCTTTAACTTTACTATCTACAGTCATTTCTAGTTAATATAGGAATGATCATCATGAGTTTCTAATAACATCAATCATTCCTTTATATTTACAGTGATAATGGGATTGCATGTTTATGATTTCATTGTTATCTTTGTTCTTTTTGCATAAGCTATCTGCATTGAGAAAACAATGAATGAACATATTTAAAAGACTGGAAATCTTTACTTAGGATCTTATATGAGACAGTACAATCAATAAGTCACCATGAAATAAACCTAAAACAGGAGTTCCAATTTAGTACATGATTAATGGCAAAACAATAGATGATGGTAATAACAAAGATAAGTATTTAACTTTTTTCTAAATATAGACACATGGAATGTGAAATCTTGTTTGATGTGAACACTTCAAAATTGGAACAGAAACAATACTTGAAGTCTATCAAGATTTAAGATTAATATACATGATTTTTATGAAAGTTGTCCTCTAGAGGGAAAAAAGTTTAGTTGAACAGGTAAATAAATAACTATAATTTTTTTGGAATAGTAGATTCTCTGCAGTAAGAGACTAGATAGCATTGGAATTACAATGGGGTCAAATTTGGTATCTTCCATTTTTGAAAATTTCTAGATGTATCAACTAAAGACTAATAATAATAAAAATTGTTTTGTCCCAATGCTATATGTGCTGCACATTTTATCAGAGCTTAAGTTTCAAAATTACATTCAAAGAATTCAGAGAAAAAAGCTTTATTTGTTCTTGGATAGTGTTATTCATTCAATACCATTAAGAAACAGAATTTTTCTTCTTAGGAACTTACTGGAAATAATGGTATTGATTATGTAAACTCAAAACATTTGCAATTATTAACTATTTGCACATTTTATGTATTGATTATCACATACATATTGTTTAGACACAAAAATTACTATAAAGGAATTTGAATGTATCTAAGCTCAAAAGAGTGGCATTTTACATGAGATATTTATAGCCCCAGATTATTGGGTAGATCATAAATGGCTACAATCCAGGCTTAAAATTTTATAGTTGTATTACAAAATAAACCCTATTGCAAACATATTGGTAGGAAACTTGATATTCATTCCTTAGCAGTAACTACTAGTCAGGCAATATTTTGGTACCTTTTAAACACTCAAATTGCCAATGAAATTGTTTTACAGAATGAGTGTATTATTCTTGATTTCTCAGACAATGATTCCATTAATAGTGATTTGATTAATACAAAAGATAAAACACTTTCTGATTATCTAGATAACAAATTGAATGAAGAATTTATAAAAGCTTAAAAATAACTGGTAGATTAAAAGAAGATACAATCATTTGCTGACTATGGCACTTGAAACATAGAAAGTAACATATGAAAATAAAAGCAATATCATGATCCTATTAAATCCATGGAATGATGTTATTTAATATGGTACTGACTATATTTCAAAAAGATGGAGAAAGTATTTTGATCAATTTTTGAATAATATTACAAGAATTCACAAAAGCCTTTAATGATATATATGCATTATCAATTTATTTCAATCTATCTAGAGCTACCTATTAAAAGTTTAGGTAAACAGAGAATACTAGATTGTAGTGCTACAATACTTTTTATCAAGCTAGTTTCTGGCTAATGGTTTTTATCAATAAAAATATTTTGTAATAATCAAACTTACACATGTAGCAGTCATATTTAACTTACTTATATACTACCAAGCTAATAAACTGAAAATCCAAACACCCTGAGATTTTCAAATCAAGTCAATGGGATTATAATCATATATTTTAATAATGAAAATCATTTATCAGAATATAGTCTATTATCCACTGATATACAACTTTCAATAGATATCCCAGAAGTAGAATAATTAATGTAAGTTACTATTCATAAAATCATTTGTTGAAAGTGTGCAGAGAAAATAATGTAATATTTTTTTGTTAGTATATACTATCCTAGAGGCAGAATAATTATTAACCTAAAACTAAAGTCACTAACAAGATGGCTTAGGTTGAATTTCAGGCTATTAGCTTGAATAATGTAAAAAAAATTAAAGATGGCTGCAAGATATGTAAGTGCAAGTAAACAAAACTCTTAATCCGGGGATATAAAATATAGTTCTACATTATAATATCCACTGATTACTATTTACAACAGATGGCAAGAAATTATTTCTCTGAAAGCATATGTGATGTTTTGTTGGTATAGTAATTTGGATAAAGATATATAATTTAATAAAATCAAAATAGATTTTTGTAATCTTAGAAATGGAAAGACTGAAAGTTCTGATACATATTTGACAAAATTTTTAAATGTGATGGTAATATATAAGCTAGAAAACTAATGGAATTTTTTAGAATATGGGACTTCACATGTTCTGATTTATAAAATAAAAAAAGATTTGTGCCAATTATCAAGGAATATCACAGACATTACAGAACTAGTTTCAAGAATTTTGTTGCACAGAATCAATATAGTTTTTAGAAACCACTAAACATCACATGATCACTATCTCATACTAGCACAATAATTGTTATAAACAATTCAAAATACAGCAAAACTCTCCATATAGTAGTGCCATCTTGTGCTAACAAGAGCAATCAATGGATGCCAGAAGGCTTGTGCATAAAATCCCTATCTAGTGCCTACTCATCCAATATCCCCAGACTAGTTTCTGGCTTGTGGCCTTCATCAGTGAGGAGCCTTGGATCTGAGAGCACTGCACCTAGATCTTAGGATCTAATGCAACCCTCCAGCACCCACCTTTTAACTCTATTTAACTACAAAACTATTAGAATGAAATTGAAAACACTATTAATATTTTTCAATCCAAGCTCAATAGCTTATGTAGTCATATGGGTCTGAACTCAATTCAGTACCCATACATTTTGGTGTCTTTGGCTCTTTAACAACCATAGCCACCACTATCCTATTAGGCAGGATTGGTGTTAAACCACTAAACATCACATGATCACTATCTCATACTAGCACAATAATTGTTATAAACAATTCAAAATACAGCAAAACTCTCCATATAGTAGTGCCATCTTGTGCTAACAAGAGCAATCAATGGATGCCAGAAGGCTTGTGCATAAAATCCCTATCTAGTGCCTACTCATCCAATATCCCCAGACTAGTTTCTGGCTTGTGGCACAAGCCTTCTGGCATCCATTGATTGCTCTTGTTAGCACAAGATGGCACTACTATATGGAGAGTTTTGCTGTATTTTGAATTGTTTATAACAATTATTGTGCTAGTATGAGATAGTGATCATGTGATGTTTAGTGGTTTAATACCAATCCTGCCTAATAGGATAGTGGTGGCTATGGTTGTTAAAGAGCCAAAGACACCAAAATGTATGGGTACTGAATTGAGTTCAGACCTATATGACTACATAAGCTATTGAGCTTGGATTGAAAATATTAATAGTGTTTTCAATTTCATTCTAATAGTTTTGTAGTTAAATAGAGTTAAAAGGTGGGTGCTGGAGGGTTGCATTAGATCCTAAGATCTAGGTGCAGTGCTCTCAGATCCAAGGCTCCTCCCTGATGAAGGCCACAAGCCAGAAACTAGTCTGGAGATATTGGATGAGTAGGCACTAGATAGGGATTTTATGCACAAGCCTTCTGGCATCCATTGATTGCTCTTGTTAGCACAAGATGGCACTACTATATGGAGAGTTTTGCTGTATTTTGAATTGTTTATATTAGTTTTTAGAAAACCAAGGAGTATTACAGACATGGCTTTTGTTGTATAAGAAAATGCAAAAATAGAAGTGTTGTGAGAAAATCTGCAATTTATACATTGTTTTTATTGATATGGCCAAAGCATTTGACTCAGCAAATGGTTTTGTGAAAATGTTTAAAGGTAATTGGTTGTCTGCGAAAACATTTATTTATATAACTTCTATATAATACAGTGAGAAAACTATTATTACTGCTGATGGATAATGTGAAGCATTTAAAAAAAAAAAGTTTTAGAAAGGTATGTGTACTAGCAATTTTAAAGAAGTTTAAAAATAACATCATGAAGCAGGCCTCAAGATACAATATAGGTTTGGCAGCGAAGCTTTTAATTTCAACTGTTTAAAAGCAAAAAAAAAAAAAACATCTGGGTTTTTAGATTTATAATATATTAATGATTGACATATTCTTGCTAATTCAAAAACTTACCTACAGACTTTTCTTAATGATTTAGTAATGTAAAAAAAAAATTCATTGTTTTATCAGCTAATGGTGAGAAAAAAACATTTAGTATTCTTTAACATGGATGGTTATGTACTTCAAAATATGAACTGATATTTTGTAGAAAGGAGGACAGATTCTAATATGTTATTGCCACATTTAACAAATTAAAAAAAAGATAGGGTGCTTTATCATAATGATATAACTACCACAACCAAATTATTTCTATATAAAACAATTATTTTATCCCATTTATGGTATGTATGTGAGATATAGACTTCCTATCAACATATTATAGAGACAATAAAAAAAAAAATTCATTTAAGAATGCTGCCATAAGACTCTAAAAATATAATGGAAATATCATAAGACAACATTTACGTTCTTTATTTTGCTGGGAATGATACTAACGAATTTAGTAAAAATTGGATTGATGATGTTAAATGAATTAACTGTAATTTATTATTTGAAAAAAGTATTTTATGGAGAATTTGAGCATACTTCTCATATAAAAGAGAATCATCATCTATGTTAGACACACTAAAAAACATGCAATTATTGGCTGCTTTCATTGGGAAGATATGACAGGATAGAATACAATGGAAAACTACAATTAGCCATGTTAATGAATCTAAAACTTTCTGCAAAAAAAAAAAAACAAACAACAAATAAATAAAGGTCAGCATTGCAAGATGAGAAACAAAAAAAGTATAAGAGTAACATGTGATACATGTGTATGCATTTTGAAGCTCTGATTTGTATAACTATTGCAAAGCTCATTCTTAACTTTTTTTTCTTCTGGAGTTATAATGGCCATACTTATTATGAATGATTGGTACTGATGATAATACAAATTAGAATTTTGACCCACAAGCAGATTGAGTTTGCAAGACAAAAAAGGATTATATTGAATGATAATATTTGATCATTCTTAGAGATTTTAACATTTCAATTTTAAAGCTGCATTATAAATTTTAATGAATCTCATATCATTAAAATGCAAACAATAATAAAAAATATTCCATTAAATTCAAATAATCCCCAACAAGTTTTGGTTTACAAACGTGTTATTAACCTGCATTTAAATTTTTTTTTTTGCTTAGCAAATGAAAGATTTTCAAAATTGAAAAAACATTATCTTCAAACAAAAAATTAGGACCATTTTGTCTGTTCATACCATAAAATAATTCATTACCCATGTATATAATGCTTGAAAAGATTGAGTGTGAATGTGTTTTTGGTCTGAAAAAAAATTAACAGTGATTTTGGAAAACTGCTTTTTATATAATCATCAGGAGATGACAATAATTTAATTATAACTACTACTACTAATAATAATAATACTGAACATATTTATACATATATTTACAATTTCAAAACCAATCTCTATTATTTTAATTCTTTTTTTTTTTTTTGTAAATAAAAATATATTAATAAAAAATAAAATTACCAGAAGTCCTATAGCTGTCAAACTAATATTTAATTCCTGATCTTGTGATCCAAAATGAGCTGCAACTTCTACACATACTTGAAGATAAATACAAGGCATGATGGGAAGAAAATCAGTAACAACTAATTGAAGGCATTGAAAAGCTATCCTGATTAAACTTTCACTGTTCAAAAACAAACAAAAAAATAAATATATTAAAGATTATTAGTTTACCTTGTTAAGTTCATCATCATTATTATTTTTTAAAAAATGCATTTAAAAAAATATTGTTTTATGGAAGTTGAACAGTTCATTAAGTATTCAAATATTACATTTTTACAAAAATAAATACAACACTAAATATATAATATATATTAAGATCATTTAAATACAATAACAATAACAAGCAGAAACTTTTCTATACAACAAAATTTAATGCTTTCAAATAAATCTTAAGGATATGAATGCATTAAAGTTTATAGAGTAAAGCAGGATGCTAGAAAAAAATATGTTAAGAAAATAGTAAGTAAAGCAAAACTCCATATAGTAGTGCCACCTGTGCTAAACAGAATAATCAATGGATGCCAGAAGGCTTGTGCATAAAATCCCTATCCAATGCCTACTCATCCAATATCCCCAGACTAGTTTCTGGCTTGTGGCCTTCATCAGTGAGGAGCTTTGGATCTGAGAGCACTGCATCTAGATCTTAGGATCTAATGCAATCCTCTAGCAACCACCTTTTATCTCTACTTAACTACAAAACTATGAGCATGAAATTGAAAACACAAAAAATATTTTCAATCTAAGATCAATAGCTTAAATAGTCATATGGGTCTGAACTCAGTTCAGCACCCATATATTTTGGTGTCTTTGGCTCTTTAACAACCATAGCCACCACTACCATATTAGGCAGGATTGGTGTTAAACCAGCAAGCATCACATGATCACATCTCCAATACTAGCACATAATTGTTTATAAACAAAGCAAAGCAAAACTCCATATAGTAGTGCCACATGTGCTTTGTTTATAAACAATTACGTGATAGTATTGGAGATATGATCATGTGAAAATAGTAAGTAATGGCAAACAATCACAGATAATAATCAAGGACCCTTAATCATAGTACTTTATTGCTTATACTTAACATGTAACAAAATACTTTATTGATAATATGAATTTTAATTATAATAAAGACCTAATTCAGGTAAATGAGCAGTCAAAACAAATTATATTGCAAATAAATTCATTCACTTTGTGTGATTTTTGCTCAAATTTTGTGTTTAGTCTACACTATTTAGAATCCTTATGCCTTGATACAATAGAAGCAGAAAAGACCAAAAAAACGTGGTCTAAAAATAGTTAATTTTGCATAATCAGGCTAATTTATTAAAATAATAGAAATAATTATAGAACGAAAAGCAGTAACAGTAGTAAAAATAAGTATTTTATAAGTTTTTCTTTTTCTAAATTAAAATACATAGAATCTACAAACTTTATTTAATGCAAACTCTTCAAGATCTAAATGGAGAATATTAAGTATTTGTAGTTACGAAGTTGTCAAGATTTAACATTGATATAGTTACAGTCTATGAAATTTATCTTCTAGAGAAAAATAATTAATAGAACAAGAATCTATATGTTTTTTTGGAAGGTCAACCAGTGAAAGGAGATTGTATGGTATTGGATATCTGTAAGATCATTAATATCTTCTAATTTAGGAATTCCTAGATATACCAATGAACAAATGATTTATACAATGACATCTATGCTTGTTTTATTAGTGCATATACCCTAACATTTGATTCAGAGGATATTTTTTGTTGGATAGCATTATTATAGTGATACAGTTAAAAAAACAACAACTAATTATTCTTCTTAAAAACTAAATAGATATATATATATTTACAAAGACTAAACTTTATAAGTTGCTTCAAATAACAGTATTGGTGCTATAAACTTAAATAATCTTCTGCTATTAAATTTTTGCATAATACATAGATTCCACTATCATAAATACTTCATTTAAGCAGAAAGATCAGTCTATAGAAATGTATCCATATCCAAAACAAAGACAATTACATTCTAATTAAGAGTTATCATATAAAAGAAATTCATAATATTCAGCACAATATTATTTGACAGATCATAGGTTTCTACATTCCAAGATTAAAATAATAATTGCATTAAAAAATAGGTCTTACTCCAATTACATTAATAAGAACCTTAATGTTCATTATTCAAAAACATCTACTATTCATGTTACACTTCAATAACTACTAAATACAAAAATTATTGATTTAGATTTTCAGAATTGTCATGTGGAATTCTCTTTTAAAAGTGTGTTATGAATTCAAGTAAATCTATTCTTGGGTTTACTAAAAGAACCAAAATCATGATTAATCCCTTGATAATGATTCATAATATTATTAATGGTGTGATTAAAAAAAAAACATATAGCATTATATGAAAAAGTTCAACAACTGAAATAAAAACTTTAAATAGATATAGACATAATCACAGACAGTTTAGATATTTTTTTTGACATATCAAAAGCAATATTTGGATCTGAAAAACAATATCCATAATTCTCTTTTATGATGATAATGATTAAACAGGTGTGAAGGGAATATTTTGATCGACTTTTGAATAAAGATACAAAAATTGAGATAAAGACTTTCAATGATAAAACCATTTTATCTATTCATTTAAATTTTAACAAAGAAGATTACAAATTCTGATGAGCTGAAGAAGCTTTTAGGTATGGCAATGATATTGTTATCTTCAAAGCTACTCAAATTTTTTAGGAATAAATGAATAATGAAGTTGTGATAATTGGTCTTAAGAATGCTTCTATTGTTCCAATTTTTAAAAATAAGAGGATTAAAAAAAATGCAATAATTATCACGGAATATTAATTGTTATTTACTGCAGCAAATTCAATAATTTTAGAGTATCAAGAAGAAAATACAAGAAAAGTATGAATGATTAATAGAGTGCTTTTATTAATTTGGTCAAAGTATTTGACTCAATAAATTAAAGAGATTTAAGGTATTATTCAAAATTAATTGACAGTCCATTAAGATTAATTCATGTTATACCCTTTCTGCATGAGGGAATAAAAAGTATTATTATTACAAGTGCAAAATCTGAGATATTTGAAATAAAGACAAAAATGTGGACTAACTACAATTTCATTTTCGATTTTCATTATAGTCATCTTTGAAACTATTTTTAGAAGGCATATGAAGCAGACATTAAGATGGAATGCAGGTTTGATGGTGGAATTATTAATGGCATTCATTAAAAATAAATATAAAAACTTTATTTCTCAATTTCTGGATGTGCAATATTCTGACGACTGTGCCATCCTTTTCAATTTAGAAAAATTATTTACAGATGTACTTAAATGTATTGAATGCATTAAAATTCAAAAAATTTCAAATCATTCTCAGCAATTTTTAGTTTAAATATTCATGAATTTGAGATTGTATCTAGTACTTCTTTTAGCAAGTTATTTCAGTGATGATACTACTATAATTAAATTATTTGCTTATAGAGCTGTTCTTTTATTTAATTTTATTGTAAGGGAGAGAAATTCCCATTGACATAATGTACAGACATTAGAAAAATTTCTTTAAAAATGCTCCATAAAATTCTTAAAATATTATAGCAACATCATAAGCCTAATCAATGTAGTATAGTATAGCATTGTAACATTACAACTTTGTTAGGTTGGACATGTGAAATGAATGAACAATAACAGATTTGCTAAAAAATATTTTCATAATGAATATGAGCATGATTTTTAGGAAAGAGAAAAATCTCATTTATCTTATAAGGATTATCTCAAAGACATTTCCAAGAGTGCAATACTGATTACTTTCATTGAGAAGATATGGATGAGAACAGAATACATTGTAGAATTACAATTAAACAAGGTGATTAGGTCTTTTAAAAAAAGAAGTTAGCTCTAGAAAAAAATTAAAAGATAGGATTGCAAAATATACAATAAACAGAATAATGACCATGTTCTTAATGAGAATATATTTATTGTTCAAAGATTGGTTTGTATAATCTTTATAAAGCTCATCTATAGTTTATTATTATTTCTCAGAATAGGACTAGCCATTTCATTTGCAAGAGACAGCTGCTGATTATTAACTAATTAATATTTTTATAAAAAAAAAAAAAAAATTTGGCACAAAATATTTATTGGACTATATAGCAAGCTTGTGTTGTACATGCTTTTAGAACATTAAAGTATTATACCATAAAATTATTTTTAATTAAATACTTAATAAAGCATAGAATTGAAATGACTATATAGGATTCCATTTATCTAATTAAATAAATAATATAAAAACTCTGTCAGATAATGAAAATTATTCTACACGCATATAATTAATGTTTTTGCATTTTGGCTGCTCTGTTTATCATGCTTTATTTGTGTAGAATAATTATCTAATTAAAGTATTTATTATAGAAATAGAAACTTTATCTGACATGGTTCATACACAAGCTCTCTCAGTTTGTGACCACTAAAACCATTTTTCAAAAAGTTAATTTCTGATGAAATGATAGCATAATAATGATAATAAATTACCTTCCATATTACATTACAGGGATATCTTATTATTTTCATTCTTCTTCAATAGAGTCATTTTAATAGCTAAAACTAAACAACATAAGACCAGTGTTTTAAAACTGACAAATCTGCATATATCTAAGTAAACTATTTTTTTTTTTTGAGATATTGCTCATTTTTGTATAAATGGGTCATTCTATTATTTAAAAAAATATATGGAAGTTATGCCACACGCAAAATGATCATAGAAAATAAATCTTATCCTATTTTTTGATATCAGAATGTGCTGTGGTCTGAGTTTGATAACCATTTTTATCCATTGAAATTCTATACATTATGAAAACTGAACCAAATAATAATTTTAGAAAATATTTATATATTCACATCTATTTTCTCAATTGATCACTTTTTTGGATCCTAAGAAAGTTTGAAACCAATGTTAATTAATAATTAACTCTTTTACCATTCCTCAATTATAATATTGATGACTGATATTTTCTTTTAATACCACTCATCCATATCTTTTAGATATACTATTCATACATAAATTACAGAGGATTAACTTTTCTATAGATTCAAAATATAGTTTAAGTTTTGAAAACAGCTACAATCTTAATATTAATTATTTTCTGTATTATTTAGATCCATACTTTTGATCATTATATTATTTAAGCACATACTAATATATTGTAATCACATCATTCCAGATCACAAAATAAGAGATCAACTATGATAACACCATCACTGAAATGTAATAAATTAAAGGCAATAACTAATACTTATATTCTGAAAAAATATTGAGAACATCTGTTTTCACTGCTGAGTACAAAAATCAAAAACAATTATTATCCAGTTATATGATACTGGTATTGTCTTTAATTTATAAAATATGAAAAAAAAAAGTAAAATAATATTAATTACAGCTTTTATTGATTATTAAACTAAATAAGGAATAAGGAATGTGATAGGATATATAATATTTATAATATCATCATTATTTTCAACTGCAGAATGAAGATCTCTCCAAATTTAATCCAGTTTCTCCAAATCGTAACTCTCATCTCCACATCACCCCAGCAAATATCCTTACTTATTTCACCTACTCATCTTTTCTTTCTAGATATTTTTCAATCTCTTGGAATCTAGTTTAAAATGTCCATTATTACTTTTAACAATATATCCAGCCCAACTCTATTTCAGTCTCTTAATTCTTTTAATGATGTCGGTAACATCTGTTTGTTTCCTCATAATACTATATATATATAATATAAACATGAAAACATTAAATATATATATCCATTTGCATTTTTGTGCACTGTAAAGTGGCAGACTCTGGAGCTCAATGTCCATGGATTACAACCCAATTCTGTTATATCCAAAGTGAAATTTCTTATAAACTCTTGAGCAACAAAGCCATTTGATTATATATGTTGTAATGGTCCAGGTTTTTCACCGGAAGAGAAAGAACACATCTCACTATGATCAGACCTAGAGTCTTCTGGTAGGATACTGTGAGTGATGCGATGAAGCACCTAACCTATGATCGTATCCATCTCCAATGAGCTAGCTCTAAGTTTACATATTAAATTTAGATACAATTTGGACTAGTTCATCCATATGTCATCCCTCTTTCAGATTCCATTTCGCCTCAGTATTCAAACTCTGGGAGAATTCTGCCTTCAGATCTCTTCAGGAGTAAATTTACACTAGATAGCAACTACCACATCTCTATGCAGGTTCCAATTGATTTAAAGGTCCATCCAAACATATTACTGTATCATTCTATAAGAATTAGATGTGTGTGTATGTATATATATATATATTGTTATATGGTGATGAATAAATGTATAAATGATTTTGATAAACTAAAGACCAATTTAATTTAAATCAAGTTAACATTTATTTAATAACAAAATAAAAATTCAAAACTTCTTAACATTATAAAAAGATTATAATTGTATGTATCAAAAATATATTTCTACCATATCAACAATTAAACATGTTTGCTATACCAAACCGTTACCCATGGTAGAAATACATAACATGGCATTAATTATTGACAAAGCAAAAATAAATAACAAAAATCTTTTATTAAATTGACCACGAAGCTGACTAGTTAATTTATAATATTATATAACTATATCCATAATAGCCTCGTCTTCCAATTCCATTTGTTGACATTCCATCTTCCTTGCCACCCCGACATGTGAAATTCCCTAAAGTTGATAGGAAAGAGCATCCACACTAGAAGATTATTCATTTATACCAAAAAAATAAAGATAAACAATTCTTAGTTAACAATAAAACAAAATAGCACAAACTCTGTCCTGTAGTAGTATATGTGCTTAATATGGAACAGTATCAAAAAATCTTACCTCACTCCATATCATAATGGTGATGATCAAATGTCAAGTCACTATGGAGGGAAAGCTGATAAAAATTTTTTTTTGTCTAACTTAATAATTCCCCCCCTTCACTTTGTTGCTTTCAACCATAGTGGACTCTTCCAACTTATAGACATATTTAAACTTCCAAGTATGGCAATAAAACAAAACTAGAATTTTTACAAACATATAAAAAAAAGCATAATAAATCAAAATGTTCAATAATTCATCCTCATTAATGTCTATGGGTTTGGCAATAATCTCTCTTATGGATACAGATTATCTCTCTTCAGATCATCCTTCCTCGGTAAGTCATTGATCAACCACTAGAATTCCTTGGCGATGCGCTTGAAACAATATTGTTTCCACTTTCTGAAGTCGCTTTCCTTCTGGATCTATTTAGGCACTTATTGTAGAACATTTGAGATTTCTTTAGGCATTATATAGGCAAATAGATTAAATCATCATGCTTCTATGGTAGAACTGTAGCACTCCAGTCTTATGGCAATATTAATTTAGCCAGAATACATTTCACAGCAGTTCATAACAGATTTACTTTTTCTTAATTTACTATTTGGCATTTAATGGCTTATATAAGAAAAAAATATTTCATTATTTATATATATGCTGGCGATGTTTTATTTATTTTTTCTCCGTCTTTGAATAATAGTGCAGTTTTTATTTTTAAATATCAATTTAAAATCAGTTCAGTTCTTTTGTCAAACCATATGAATTTATCAAACTTTTGTCTGTTTAAATGTCAGATATCGTTTTTTATAATTTTGCGCTATGAAGATTATACGGATAATATGAAATATTCGAACAAGTCATCCATCTTCTCTTGGACTCGAACATTCGATCTTTAAAGGTTGGCTTTGTGCAGTTATTGTATCATTTGAAAAATAACAAAAGATGATAGAAATGACCTGGGTTTGCTTTTATACCATGCTTAGTTTCCGGTGTTTGGTATACTAGCATTTCCATTTCCTTTTCCATTGCCGTGGCTATCTATTGTTGCACGTATTATATTGATTGTAGTTAAAAAATAAAATTATATAATAGATTCTACTTTTATTTTCCATACTTGGTTGCTTAGAGATTGGCTTGTTATTAGTTTGTCATTATGTTTACTAAGTCTAAGTCTTTCTTTGTGATGTTCAATACATTGATGATTAACTCATTGTTGGTATATATGTATATATGAAGGATTTCTTTAACTGTTTTTTTTTTATTTTTCATTAAAGAAGAGAAATTAATTCATTGTGACATTTATTTAATTTGGTACTTAATAAAGCAAACATTTGTCGCGTGTGTATATATAGATGCATGTTTACACAAAAAAAAATGATAGTGCTTATTCAACTATCTGTTAGTTAAACTTATGTTTTAAATGGGTTTGTGTAGATAAATAAAGACTGGTTTCAATAGGATTGTACATAAGCTGAAATCTCAGAATTTAGTAACTTTAATTTCTTTGATCACAAAATTAAAAATATTATCTAAATATGCAAAAATAAAAATCATTCCATAGTGGTGAGTAATATTTTTATATTATGCATAGACAGAAAAGCATCAAATTTAGTTACGGCAATTTTTTGCTTTAAATACAGTCCATCTCATTTCAATTTTAACTGATAAAAGTTCAGAATATATATGTATTGAGATGGTTATGTGTCTCATGGCATACAACAACATAGTAGTGTGTGCATGCATATATATATATAAAGTTGAAGTAAAAATAAACACAAACAAATTTTTTATAGATATTTTCTATATTACACTGGAATAACAGTTAAGAATTAAATAATAATTTTGAATTTAAAAAATTATTATAAATTAAATATTTAAAAAGGTCTAGTTAATATTTTATTAATTCTGATTATGAAATGTAAAACAAGCTTGTTTTCATGTTATAACTGATAGTACCGATAATTATAAAATTCCTCTGCCTATTTTATAATTAGATTAAGAAATTTTTTTTAATTAAAGCTTGTGATAAGCTTGTGATAAAATGCTACAATCTGGTGTTTTTCAAAGGATTCAAATTACTTAGGGATAAAAATTTGTTTTTAATTAAAGTGAATTGAAAAGAGTCATTAACTTTTTTTTTGATCAATATAAAGAAAGAATTTACATAATTATTTTTTTTCAAATTCCATGATATACTATAAAAAGGTGGATATAAATCATTCAAGGATTCACAACAGGTTTACAGGATTATTATTACTATGAAGTTATAACTGAAGATAAGAAGTAGAGCTGCTGCTAATGTCACAATGATAGTTTGAATTCATGTGGATGCAAGGCCCAGTTTTTGTTTCATAGCCCATATTGTGTATTAGACGACATGCCTGAAGTCTACTAAATTATAGACTAAACAAATTTGTCTGAATGTCAACAGTTACCCAATTTATGCCTTTCCTGAAGATGTCAATAGGCCAGCTTACCAAAAGATTCCAGTACTAGCTAGCTTACAGAAAAAAATATTGTGCTATAGTTTATACATATGCATATCAATATGCAAAGAAGCACAAATTTATAACTGCTGCCAGTCATATAAAGATTGTCTGTGCTGATAATTTATTTCAAGAAGGATGATATCAAACACTGACAGAAGAAATTAGCTGATGAATACATCTATTGAAAAATGAGATTTAAATATTTAAGTTATCAGTTTTGAAAGTAAATAACTGGTGACTATATATAAGCTATTTAAAAGAAAAATAATAAGAGTGAATAATCATTTGGTCTCCCAACCTATTTCTTCTTGTTAACATTTACAAAGGATTTATTCCAGTTTTGATAATTAAATATTGTAAAAAAAAAAAAACATTTTAAAAAGGATTTTCTAGTAATCTTTTGTTTACAATTAAAAGTAACTTGGAAAAAAAAAGCTTTTATGAAGGATTGCCAGAGAAGCAATATATAAATATAAAATAATTTTTACTTAAATGCATTAATAACTTTGATTTGTAATAAGATAATAGTAATATGCACAATATATGTGCATTGGTTTTATATATATTTTCAACATAAAATTAATTATGTCTTGTGAAAATATAATATGGTTTAATAAGTTTATTATTTTTTTGACAAAAGAAATATCCTGGGATATAAATGTCAGTGTGTACACACATTTTCATGCATACACACATATATGTTAAAATTAATCATTTATGCATTATTAAAATGAATTGATTCTTTATGACAATTCTATTATGTTACAGCACATCTGTGCATATATAGATGTGTTTTATGTAGACACATATAAGTTAAGATCCATCATACTTTATGAATTATTAAAATGATTTTTTTATATGTTTATGACTATTTGAATATGATCTTTTTTTTTTTTTATAGGCAAGTCTATTTGTTCTTATACAAAGGTGTGTTTTATATAAATCTATTGAGATATTTATAAATTATTTGTATTCTAATCAAAATCAGAATGCTAAACTTATATTTATAGCAGATCTTAATTCCATATTATTGTTTGTAATTAATAAATTTATATTTCATCAAGTTATTCCAGTGAATTTATTCAATCCTAAAATATATTATAAATTATTATACGTTGGTATTATCTCTTGCTCACTGTAACAGTTATGCAGCTCTTGTTACCCGAGCTGGACTAGTGCATAATGGTCAGTTATATGGATTGGAGTTTATGTTTAGTGTTATGGACATCCAGTTGATGATTTCATTACTTCTCTAATGCTGGATGGTGCAAAAGTATATCTTTTAAAGTCCATGCACACTTTTATTATAGTATTAATTAGAAATTAAGTTTATAATCAGCCAGTACATTAATGGTAGTAAATGGCCAGGACATTAATGATGATCAACATGTTCTGTATACCAACATTATTTTTTTTGTCATATTCTGATGGATTAGCATTCAAATTATTATGTTGTATTGCTGCCCTAAGTTTGGCAATGGATAAATAATTAGCCTGGTCTATAGGAGACCTATTTTATTATTTTGATAATTCTAAATGATGAATTATTATTATTATTATTTGTAATGCTGGTAAACTTATAGTTAGTTTTATTATTTTTTCTCATCACTCAGGTTCATTTCATCATATTCATTTATATATTTGTATATTTATATTTTGTATCAACTGGGATGATGATGATAAATATCATCAATCCAGTTTCACCACAGGTGACTCCATATCATTACAAATAGTGACCAACATGGGACTTGGTGATGATCAAATATTAGTGGTCATTATTACAAAATTGTCACTCAATTTGATCTCAAATTTAACCACATCTGAGATAGAAAAAAGTATGCATTTTATGAAAAATTAATATAAAAAGAA
The DNA here is from genome assembly GCA_028023455.1 of Epiperipatus broadwayi. Classification (NCBI taxonomy): domain Eukaryota; kingdom Metazoa; phylum Onychophora; class Udeonychophora; order Euonychophora; family Peripatidae; genus Epiperipatus; species Epiperipatus broadwayi. The sequence goes on along the minus strand of JAQFVV010006213.1, from coordinate 1,415,294 downwards.
ATTACTGTGAAATATATGACAAGAATATTGATGATTATAAATTATAAAATGGTAATTTTAATGTATGTTTCAGGGGTTCATATTTAGAGTTGAATAGAAAATCTGATTTTGAAGATTGGATTGGGTTTTGGACTGTTGGAGTTTGTTTAGTTGTACTTTCAGTTTTAATGATGGATGGAGGGTTTGTCATTGGCTTGAAGATGCAATGTTTTTATGCAACACCAAGCAGTGCTCTATGTCAGACATTACTTGAACCCATTTTCATATTTCCTTTTGTTTACAATAGTGCAGTTAACATAGTCTTACCATGATCTCCAGCCTCTGACCAAGAAAAGGATCAAGGCATAGTTCTATGATTCCCAGCCTCTAAGACTCCAAGAATAGGAGCGAGGCACAATTATCATAAGACTCAAAATTTTGAGCAGGACATAGTTCTGTATTTACCAGCTCCTAAGATTCAAAGGAGCACGGCTTTGCATTTTATCATGGGTTGTTGTAGCTTATATTGTCTAAATTGAGATAGGTCTTTTGGTGTTTATGCTGCACTGTGTACTTATATTCCAATGGCTGAATTCTTTATTTATCTCAGATGCCTATCAAATCTCTAAAAACAATTGATGAGTACATAGTTTGAGGGATGAACTTTGTTTTAGCTTAGGTGGGTGTTTCATTTCTCTTTTCCTTTTCCTCATGATGAGGGATATGAGACAGTTATGTGTCTTGTGGCATACAACAATATAGTAATGGGTGTGCATGTATATATATATATATATAAAGTTGAAAGGAAAAATAGAAATAAACCCAAACAAAATTTTTTGTAGATATTTTCTATATTAAACTTGGATAACTGTTAACAGTTAAATAATAATTTTGAATTTAAAAAATTATTATAAATTAAGTATTTAAAAATATTTAGTTAATATTTTATTAATTCTGATTTGGAAATCTAAAACAGGCTTGTTTTCATGTTTTAATAGATAGTACTGATAATTATAAAATTCCTCTACCTATTTTATAATTAGATTAAGAATTTTTTTTTTTAATTAAAGCTTGTGAGAAAATCCTACAAAGGATTAAAAATACTAATAGATAAAAATTTGGTTTTAATTAAGGTGAATTGAAATGTTGTATTTATATATTAGACTATTTCCATCATCTAATATGAGTATTGAATGCCTTTAAAAAAATTTAACTTTATTTAAATATTCCAAATACATTCAACTGTTAATAATAGCACACAGGTTAGTATATGCACAATGTTTCAAGAGGTATTATTCTCTTCTTCAGGTATTGCTAGCCGACCAGTGACAGTCCTAGCATGGGAATCAAACCTAGACCCTTAGATTCTTGAGTATTGAATTTTAAGGCAACACTCTACCCAACTGAGACATCCTGCCAAAGGCAACAGTCAGTAGCAAGTTCATATACTTATCTATGAGGTTTCTCATGATTTTTCCACTTTTTTCTAAGAACAAAGTTGATTAGTGGTTCCATACATTATGTATAGTCACACTAGATTGACTTATGGGATTGTTTGTCATTGTCACATGAGCAGCTTCTTTAAATTTTCTTCTTTGCACCTCTTCTTCCCTATCCAATATTTTTGTATTTTCCCAATTTAACATATGTTCATTGGTAGATAGAAGGTAGCAGATCCAACCTAAAATTTTGTTGAGATTTTTACCATCATTGGCTGAAAGTCTTTGTGTTGCACTCGAACATTTGAACTGGCAAAAAAAAAATTGCATACTAAAAGTCAGCATGCTTATAAAAAAAAAAAAGTTCTTCATTTTATATGCATAAGCGTTTATTTAATTAAATAGGGACTTTTCTATTATACAATTAAAAATATGCAGATATTTATTTAGTGAAATCTCTGATTATCTAGATTGTTTATTGGCAATGACAGGAAGTGGCAATTATAAACTGTGCAATAATGGAAGAATAGAAGTTTTCTCTAAGGATAGGGTGGGGACTATAAATACCTGTTAGCTAAAGCCTATGTCTTCTTTTGGTAATCAACATATGCATTCAGAAGCTTAGCTGAAGAAAGGGGCTGTGGTTTTGACTATGATTTTTGTAGGCCTTATGGCTTTAACTATAACTAATTACTGTCATTTATAATGTAATGTATTATTATTGCATGTACCTAATTGCCATGGGTATATAAGTGTATAAAATATTCTATCAATTCCAGTTGTATAAATTAATACTAAATGTTATTAAATAAGAATTAACTAAATGTGCTCGTGTTCCTCATTTTTTTATTGTGCTAGATTAATATCAATACATAGCATCTACTACAATACTTTATAAGACTTCTACAAAATAATTAAATATTAAAATATTGTGAAATGAATTAATTCTTCAGAATTATTGTAGATAATGTACATTTTATTGTTATTCATATGAATGCACAACATATTTTGTGTAATTAATATTATATTTTTTTATTGATATTCAATAATATATATTATATTTTCATTTTTTGAAGTATTTTTTATGTTTCAAAAAGTTTTTGAAAATAAGCTATATATGCTTACAAGTAAAACATTTTCTTTTCTAAACTTACATAAAATTGATATATATCTAAGGCGAATGTAAATTTCTCGAAAAGTGATGAAGTTATAAATACACATAGCATTCTAGCAATAATGTTGATAAAAATATAATATTTATTAAAAGCTGACAAATCCACAGATACTAAAAACAAATTTGATTTTTCCTAAATCAAATTATCATTTCTCCACACATGCCGTAAATACTCTACTCTTCTAAAACTGCTATAAAAGGATTTAAAGTATAAAATTACGGTCTCATATATTTTTATGAGTACTAATCTTGTTAGTATCATTATATAATCTCATCATTGCCATTGCATTTTGATAAATATTCTTCAGAATATGACAGTATTTAGGATCTATACCATAACAGTTCAAAGGTTTTATCATTGTAATAATACTTAAAATGTCTTTTCATAATCTTACATATTTAAAGCATAATGACAATTTATAACTGTTGATTCTTTCTATAACTTCTCCCAAGATTTCTGATCCATTGTGTTAAAACCATTTTTAAATCTAATTCATTCTTTTGATTGAATAGAATTCAAAGTTTGCTGTCGATAAATAATAACTTCTAATATCTTTTTTATTGCTTTTCTAAAAAATATCAATATTATTATTGCATTTTTCCAGTCATCTGATATATATTTATCATTTAAATTTTTAGTAAAACTTTTCCATTTTTCATAAATTTTTGCATGTCTCAAATTTTCATTTAACATGCTAGAACTCTTCTATATATATTATGAAGTCATTCCTCTTTTTAGTAATAGTTCCATCTTCTGTTTTTACTGTTAAAACAACTTTTCTTCCAATGATAAGATTGGTTTTATACTTTTGAAAGTCTGTAGTTTTTGATCGTCAATTCGCAGATAAACTTTTTTATATCATTATTAAGTGTTTTCATAATTTTATGAAGTCCACATATTCAAATCTTTTAAATGCAACATTTTTGAAATATTTGCATGTTCCTTCTTTTCTTTATGGATTGCTTTGTCTTAGCTAAAAATTTACTGACTAGTCACTGCTTATTTGCACTAGCTATCATTGTTGCAGTTCTCAGTAATGTATCAATTATTTCTTATTAATCTAAATGAGTTTTGAAAAATTTTCAAAATCTGATAATATTTTAAAACAATTAACAAATTCTAATTTAAATTCATTGGAGTATTCTGAACGTTTAAGAATATTAATTGTTAGTTCTGTCTTTTTGAATAATTTTACTCTGTAATTTTATACTGTATGTATCTTATATTTCACTAATCAATGATAACTTTTTGTACTGAAACCAATACAAAAAACATTGCAATCTTGAAATACATATTTCCTATTAATCAAAATATAATTCAAATTTACTATAACTTCATTTAATATTTAAATAAGGCTATATATAACCTTAATACATGCACCTTGAGTGCTTAATTTATTACAAGAGAGACCTCTACAAATCTAAATGCAAGAAATAAGAGCAGTCAACTCTTATCTTCAACCTATTTTTCTAAATATATAGGCAAATCTAAAGCATTTTGATTTTGGAATGTGAAGCTAATAAATTCTTCATGATTAAGTCCACTATTTCTGTTAAACATTAATGATCGCGAAATCCTTCGATTTACAACAACTTAATAGTCAGATCTTAAATTTAGAAATATTTTGAATCAATTTAAAGTTGTAAATATTAATTCTTATTAAGCGCAATGTTGATTCTTGCGTTTAGATTTGTAGAAGTCTCTCTTGTAATAAATTAAGCTCTCAAGCTGCATGTACTAAGGTTATATCCTTATTTAAGTATTACATGCTGACATTGCACTTAATAAGAATTAATATTTATAATTTCATTTGTATGTTTTCATGTCCATTTTTATTTTCTTAAAGAAAGAATATGTAATATATAGTTTTTCTTTTTCTGCAAGCTTCATAAGTCTGTGTTCTCTCTCATTTCTATCACCATAACCAAATTTATCCACAGCACTATGATCTTTCAATCATTTACTAATTCTAGCACTAAAATCTCCTATAACAATCATAAAATGTTTGGTCTGATCAAAAGCATTCTGAACATCTATATAAAAATCATTTAATTCTTCTTACAATGAGAATAAATATGAATTATCCACTTCCACTAAATTAAACAACTATGCCTCTTATTCTATTTAATAAACCATCAATCTCCACAATGGTGCTTGTCTTATAGATAAAGACGCCATTCGATAGCGCCGTTTTCACGCTAAAACTATAAAATATGATCATTCCCAGGCTGCTGATTATAATAATTTTGCTGTGCTTTTTTGTAATGCGAAAATAAAAACAAAACAAAATCATCTTTTTTAAATATTATTTTTTATTAACGTATACAATTTAAATGATAATAATAAATGTAAAATAAAATCAATAAATTACAATTTGATTCGTGTTTTTTATTTTGCTTTATTAGAAAAATCAATTTTCTATTGTATATTTTTTTTACTTGTCTTATGGCTTTTTTTTATCAATTTTCTATCGAATATTTTTTTACTTGTGTTACGACTTTTTTTTGTTGTTTAAAAACAATAATCGTAATAAAAAGTAAAATTTCTTAGTCTATTTTTTATTTTTTTAGTCTTTGTTTTACTTTTTTTTTTTTTTACAGACAAAGAGATATTACGGCTATTTTTTACTTCAAATAGAATGACAATAAAAAGTAAAAGTTGTTAGGGTTAGTTTTAGGGTTAGGTTTAGGGTTAGTGTTCTGTTGTTTGTAATGCTAAAATAAAAAATATCAAAATCGTAACCATAGTCGGACAAAAGAAAGAAAGTCAAACTTTTTTAAACAACAACAAACACATATAAATGTCTTCTTTACTTATTAACCATGTTTATAATATTTGCTTTTTATGAAATTTACAAAAAATCGTGCATATTTGTATTTTTCTTACTGGATATTTTTTTGTTACTGCTGTTTTTTACTTCAAAAATATACACACGGTAGAATCTTCTTTGTCTCGTGGAATGTTACGAACAGTACGTTACTTGATGCGTTACCTAATTGCAACTCAATAAAAACAGATCTTGTCAACATTTTCCCAATTAAAACTTCAATACAGTACGTTGTAAAAAGTCTTATAATTATTACTTTACAAAATCTGAACATTTCAATACTTTAAAATAAAATAAAATCCAATGAAAAAAACATTTCCATCCAATTCAAACACACACTCTCTCATCAAGCCGTAACTATTTTATAAACTGTGCGAATTCGGAAAATGTATTTCTGCGATGCGACATACATGCTGTACTGTGATGCGACATAGCGGCCTGCATTCTGTAGCACAACAAAAAAGTTGTATTATAGAAAACGTGGGTTCGAACATGTCGGCCATGGAAACAGCATTTTTATGTGTTTTAGCGTGAAAACGACGCCATAGAGCGGCGTCTTTAGCTATAAAATAAGTACCTCCACAATATTGTTTTTCCACTTTTTATTTACAATAAATCCAATTCCATTGGGCTGCCAATTTTTGTGCCTTTGTAATAAAATACATATGTACTTTTTAAATCAATTATCACTTTACTATTTCTTCTAACTTCACAAAATCCAACAATGTTCCATTTAGTATCATACCGTTCTTCTTCCACTCATAGGTAAATAAAATATCATCATTGAATGACAGTCTGGATTTGTAATTAAGAGATTCTTAGTATTGCTTACCTTTGGCTTCCTACCTATATCTTAATAGTGACTTTACAGATTCATGAAAATAAGAGCCATAATTTAGTTTTACTTGTCATGATTGTAAATATCTAAAAAAAATATATTCACATATATATTCATACTGCCTTCAAGAAAACTCACCTAATGTTTTAGTTTAGAGTTCTCAAGCAATTCAGAATAAAGACCATTGTATTTCTTGGTCTTAAATTCAGAAGCAAAAAACTGATACATTCATCATATTGGCTCATGCATGTTGGTGAGCAATCCATCCATGTTCATTTACCATATGAATAATCACTCAGCACTATAATTGCAATGACAGAAATATAATGAATGGGAATTACATGAGAAATTTGTTCTGCTTGGTTCATTTAAGACCTCAAAGAGAAATCAAAAGTTCTCCCTTCAATTACGTGCAAACTCATTTTTGCAGCCATGATTCAATATATAATTAAAACATAAAATATATAACGTATTTGTCCACATTTTATATAATAACTGCAATTTATTTTGTTTATTGCAAATATCCCTAATCTTTCTCTAGAAAATCTGTATGTTACAATAATGGTTGATAATCTTTTTTTTCTTTTTTTGTGAGAAGAAAAAAAAACTAAGAAAATAAAATTTATTTCTATTGAATTAAATTGCATTCAAACTTTTAGAAAGACCCTGGAAAATTTTCATTTCTATACAATTATCAATAATTTCACCAAATCCATTGCAGAGTCAAGATTTCTCTGGTTGATCTCTATTAAAGAAACAATTATAGAGAAAACAATATTCATAGACAAATACTAAGCAGTAAAGATTTATAACTTTCTTTTCCTGTTTTATTCATTTAACTGCACCAATAATTAGAGTGAGCTGTGATGGCTATGGGACAACAACAAGAAAAAAAAGTTCCAAGTCTGGTTTCAATCTTCACTTGAATTCAAACTCCCTGTCACAAGCAAAGTACGAAAATGCATTAACCACAATATCAAAAAGCTCTTTTACATTTACCTGTATATATTTTTTAATAAACATATACATATATTTGTATTTATTTTAACTATGTTCTTATACTATTTTATTTATATTCTTCTCCTCTCTTTCTAATCTGTTTTTCATTTTTTGTAAAAAAAAATTATATCATTCTTTAATTTCATTTTATCATATAATTGAAATACGTCAGCAACATTCTTTATTAAGAAACTTAATGGGCTGCAAAAAAAAAAAAAAATTGAAGATAAATTTCTTTACTTTTTTTATATACAGTTCTTTCTTTACATATACATCCATTTATACTATATATATTATTTCAGTTTTAAGACTTTTTAAACATATATATTGTAACCAGTTGGGTTACATCACACACACTAATATAGTGCATGTGAATATATATATATAAAATAAAGGAAAAGTAGAAATAAACATAGAATAAATTTTTGTAGATATTTTTCTATATTTTCTAAAATAAAATAATACTAAGTAAAGAGTTAAATAATAACTCCGATTTAAAATAAAAATTGTATTATGAAATTAATATTTTTAAAAAGGTCTGATAAATATTATTTGTAATTCTGATTTTGGAATTTAAATATAAGCTTGTTTTTTTGATAATTTTGAAAACAATGTCTATTTTTAAAATCTTTTAATTAATACTTGTATAAAATATCTTTTTTAATTAATGCTTGTTTTCATTTCTACTATGTAGTTAAAAATCTTTGTAGATTAAAAATTCTAAAGGATTATCACACCTTTGGTCAAATTCCAAAGATTAATATAAAAACATGAAAATCACACTTTGATAGAAATTTCCAGCTTGTTTTCAAATGGATTAAAGTTAATTGAAAACAGCCACTGTGTTTTTGTCACCTGACCTACCCAAAGAAAGACTGATAAAAAAAAATATCAGTTAGTTTTTGCTTGTAGTTTGTAAGAGTTGACCAGAGGAGTCTGGTTGTAGTATTTTAAGCAGTGGCCAACTGGGCCACTGCATAGTTTGGATAATGATTTTGAAGAGAGCAGTATGTTGTTGGCTGTAGCAGAGAGTTTGCAGAAAAGCTACCATGATCTAATGTTGCTGAAGGCAGGAGCTGCTAGTATTTTCCTTCACAGGAGTTTTGGTTTTGAAGCTGGGTCACTTCTGAATCAATAGCCAAAAAAAGAGGATAAAATAGCTAGCAGAGTTACATAAAGCTCCTATGAAGATCTAAGGGAGTACAGTCCAGTAGCTGCATTATAGTTTACTGCAGAGATTTGATTTATGAAGCCAGGCTCACTTCAAATGGATCAACTAGCTGCTTAAATATGTTCTAGAAGACAGCCCGACAATTGCTTGGACTACAAAAGAATCATGGTATGCCAACAAATTATCGGAACTATATACTTTTACCTGATGATGACAATCACTAAAAACACTCATCAAGAAAAATCTTCCAGCTTGATGAATAATTAATTACATGTATGCTGCGTCAGATAAAGGCAAAGAAACACGGATAAACGTATATACAGCTGGTGGTGAGTAGCATTATATATGATAACGAAGTTTTAAATAATTTCCTTATTAAAATGACAATTTTATAACTGATAGAAATATATAAAACGATATTAGTTTAAAATCGTTTATTAAAAAAAAAAAAAAACTGTTTAAAGTTATATTTATGATAAAAAAAAAAAAGTACAAAGTTATAATTAATAATCAAGAAAAAGATTTCCAAAAATTTCTTAGACTAAGAAAAGCAAGACATTTTAAATCAATTAACTGTCAAAAATTTGATCGGATTTATTTTAAGGAGGAAAAAAATGCTATATTCAACAAAAAGAATAATTGTGAAAATAACTTTTATCATTATAACAAATATGTAAATTTTATGTATATTCAAAATGGAATTATTAATTATAAAAGTAATGTTATTTATTGTTTGACAAAATTAAATTTATAAATAATCTGTGCGCGCATATATATCAATGCTTGTCACATAATCTGTGCGTACATATATGTCAATGCTTGTCAAATTGGACATATATGCAAATGATAATTATTGTGTTATTGAATATTAATTGTATATTTATAAATCGCGCGTCTGTGCGCATATATATATATATATGTAAACCATAGTAATAATATGAATCGTGATTTTGTAAATTCATGTAACAATTCAAATTTTGAATAGTAATTATGTAAATTAATATGATAACTTGAATTTTGTAGTAATGTTGTAAAGCAATATAATAACTTTAGATGTGTACATAATTTTGTATGCTTTTCAAAATCAGAACCCTTATAAGACCATAATCATTTATTTTTTTGTTGTCATTAATAAACTTGTATTTAATTGTTAAAATTGTATTCCATCATCTCTTGTTCACATACAGTAATAGAGCCCATGTTCTCTGAGCTAGATTTCGGACACGGATAAATGGGGATGTGTTTAGTGCTTTGGGCATCCAGTGATGATCAATCATTATCCTGGTTGGCGCAAAAGAGGATACTCTTTAAAGCCTATGCACTATATTTTATTTTAGTTCAGTCTTATTAAAAATTTAAGTTTATAGTTGGCCAGTACAAGTGGCCTGAGCATTGATGATGATCAGCATGTTTTAAATGTCCCAGCATTATTGTTTCAATTTCTGATTATTGTGTACTTTTAATGGATAGGCACTAAACTGGTGCATCCAAGACATGTTATATAATTGCCCAAGCTGGCAAAGGCTCAATAGTTAGCCTGGTCTACAGAAGACCCATTTCCAATCCAGTCACAAGATGGACTGTTGATTTTATTCTGATTTATTGTACTGATTTGTTTATTCCCATCAATGATGATGATGGATGGTTATTTCTCTTGCGTTCTTATACTGATATTTACTTTATAATGCTGGTTGAATTTATAATTATGCTTTTAGCTGCTCTTATGAATTAGCTTCTGATCTCTCAATGATCTCTCAGAGATTCTTTAATTTCATACTCTTATAATTTAATTTTACTGGAATAAATGATGATTTTTCCATCACCCCAATTCAATTCTACTTTCCTTCTAACTTTCCACCCACCCCCATCCCGTTACAATATATATTAAATCAAAGATTTTTATGGGTTACAGATATAAATGAAATATTATCAAGGTATATAATTTATTGAAAATATATATATAAACCAACATTTTTGACCAGTTCACACTGCTCACTGGTCATCAACTGGGTAACAAATATAAAATAATTGTAGGGGCGCTGAAAACACTTATGTATAAGGAATAATAATAATTATGAGAAATTATTTAAATTAAATGATTTTTTACAAAATTTTTCCAAATAGAAGGTAATTTGCATGTATCATCATGTTTGTTGATGCAATCTGGCCTTTCAAAGATCTCAATAGTTTCTCTGATCTGACATTGCTGGAGAGTTTCATAAACTCCATGTATTCTAAGACATTATAATATAAAAACATCATCACTTATCAAAAAGTTAATAGCCTTATAACCAAATCTAAAGACTCAATCCCTCTTGAACCACATGCAATTCATGAAATTCCATGTAACATTTGTAAAGCTATGTAGGTATCAGTAATTGTCACATCAATGCTACAAGAGATGAACATATTAATGCAGTTAAAAATATTCATCATCCTTAGCACTATCCCCCCGCCCCATGCATAGAGGTCATAGTATTGATTTTTCTAATATGAGAATACTATCCAGATGTGACACTTTCCAACAATATCAGATCAGGAAAGCCATTGACAATTTTAAAAGACCAGATTATGTTAACAAATGTGATGATACATGCAAATAATCTTCTATTTGGAATTTTTTTTTTAAAAAACTCATTAATCTAAATAATTTCTCATAATTATTATTTCTATTTTCTTACTATTAATAGAAAATTCATTATTGTTATACATCAATATTTACAGCAACTCTACAATTATTTTATAATATTTGTTATCCAGTTAACGACCAGTGTGACTTGGTTAAAATATTAGTAAAAAATTGGATAATGCACTCTTTAGTAGAATTGAATTATATTTTGACTAATAGAAAATATATATTTCAATATTGCAATGTTTTTAATGGTTATCCCCACCTATTATGGCATATGAATATTGAAACATTGATAGATTAAATATCATATACTATCAATTGCTAAAAACTTTCAAGATATAAAATCAAATTGAGTGAAATTAAAACATACAAATAAATATGATTATCATATGAGCATGAATGTTCAGGGAATTCAATTATCTATCTCATCTGATGATCAAGAATTTCCATAAAATGTATGTGTAGTGAAAAGAATGATCTGTAAAATTTTACACTAATTTTGAAGGAGTATAATATATATCTGAAAGACTGATAATATATATATATATTAAAATCATAATGAACTAACATTAATTTATCAAGACTATTCAAAATGATTAAATTACTTTAAAAATTAGCCTATACCTGCATTTATTATATATATGTTCAATAAACTAAAATATAGCAATTAAATCATCAAATTGTAACTGATATTTACCCCTGATTATTGGACACAGCTCCAATAACTTCAAGAATAAGAGGCCAACCATGAGCTAATGTTTCGCCATTGTTGTGTAACACGTGTAATACACATTCAAGTTGCTTTTGCCGAATATCTGGATGAGGGATGATAGATAATTCTTGCAGTGGGGATAGTAAAAGAGTCTGAAGTTTCTATAATGTTAAAACATATACAATAATAAATAAAAATTCATAGAAATTAGATTATTTTATTTTTAAAAAAGGTTATTAAATAGTTACCAAGTTTTGATGCAGTGGTGGGTCATATTTGTGTGCAAGAGCAGTTTTGACTAAATATGTCACAGCTTCTGCTCCCCACTCCCGCATCCGAATGTGAGGATGCTGACAAACCTAGCAGAAAGAGTAATAATATTAAGATAGTATTTTTAAATTCATATGACCATTTCACATAACTTTTTATTAAAAGGAAATCAAAGTTTCCAACTAGTTATAGTTAAAATTTTAACCTCTAATAAATGGGCAGTGACAGGCCTCCAGAGCACCTCGACCCGAGGCAAGTTGACAAGACCAGTTTCCAGTAACTTGGCAACTGCAAATAATGATGGCTCCTAAATATAATCAGAAAATTAAAGATTAGGATTAGACTATTCTGAAAAGGAAATAATTTAACATAGTTAAATTAAAATAATAATAATAACTGAATGGTTTACTGCTCAAAGTTCAAGCCCTGGAAAAGATAGAGCTGAGTCATGATCTATGGATCTTGAGCTCCAGTTTCTGACACTCTACTATTGCACATGTCATGTAAAATAAAATTGAAATTTATAACAATAGTTCTGATAATAGTTACTATGTAATATAATGAAGGAAAATTGCTAATAGAAATAGTAAAAATTAACAATAAACATATCAACAAATCATTCTATTTACAAGGTAATAAATCTTCATCACTAGCACCACACATAATATAAAATCAATAATATTAAATATGAGGATACTCTCATTCCAGCCATAAGATAAAGACTTTAAAAAAATAAGAACAACCATCTTATTTTTGGGATGAGAGTATCCTCATATTTAACATTGTTGATTTAATGTTATATATGGCGCAAGTGAGAAAGGTTTATTATCTTCTAAATAGAATTACAATCTGACACTGTGCTAGTAAATTAATTGATTATCAACAAATCATGTAACATCAAGAACAAATAATAATAACAAACTCTATAATGTCTACACTTAATGCAAATGTATTTTCCTCACATTCAAACTACAATTAATACTTATTTAATAAATAATATCTAAAATCAAAATGGCATTTCAAGCATATAAATTTTTTGAGTACTATATATTAAACCTACATTCTACATCAAACCTATTAGAATATATTACAAAAAGTTTTAATCTCGTTAAAAAAAAAGATTGCATATAATATTTGTGCAGTACAGTTTTATATCTACTAAGCATCTGCTCAATTAATATTTTTTCTAAGACAATTGCAAATAATTATCTTATAGACAATAAACATAAAAATATATGAGCATAATAACAATGCATCCCAATAAAATTAAAACATATTCTTGGAAACTTTTCACAATCACAACTTACAAGACCTTATTTTTAAAAACCAAAACATACAGCATCTTAGCTACCAAGTGGTCTCTAAAGCCAATTAATCTTTAATAAAAAAGCCAAATTAAAAATGTCCAATCAACAATTAAATGCACATTCTATGAAAAGCAAAAATATTAAGTGTGGGGATTACCCCCCCTCCCAAATAGTGACTGTTAATAAAAAAGAAAAATTATGACTTTTGCAAAATTCATGTCAACTTTATATCAATAGTAGAATTGATAGTCACTAATATGAAGTCTTTCAAAACTTTTTTTTCTCTTGACAATTTCCATAAAATCTTATTCTTAAATGTTAAAAAAATGGAGAATTAAAAATTAATATATTATGACTCTTTACCAAAACTACAGGAATGCCTATTAAAGAAACAGGTCAAAATTAGTCATAAATTTTACTTCTATGCAATAATCACCTCAGCAAAGTTTACTGAAGTGGCATATAAAGTCATATCTGTAATCATCAAATATAAATTTAAATCTGTGAAAACGCACAAAAAAAATTTCCATTAAAAATAGAAAAGCTTTTACTTTTTTATTTAATTACTGAAGAGAAAACAATTTATGACTCAATTTTAGAGTCCACGATAGAGTACTCAATAATATTTCTTCTTAATTTGGTCAAAATAAGCATAAATGATCATGATGAAACTCTATTATTAGAATATTATAAGATGATCTAATTTATTACAAAAATGTGTAATACGAGAAATAGTTGATAGTAAAAAAAAGACACATAAGGAGACTTCTTCATCAAAATAATGAATGTATTGATTAACATGTTTGGAGTCAATTTTAACTTCTGAGAGAAAAATTTTAGTATTAATTTCTACATTACTAAATGCATACCAGATTTCAGATCAGTCTTGATTGATGCTAAAATGGCATCTTCATCATTTGTAAGTTTTCTGGGAATATGATTTAAATAGTAATAACCATTTAAGGAAAGTATGTCAATATATAAAATTTACCTTTACTATGGTTAAAGAGAAAGCAAAAATTGCTGACCAATGCAGATTTTAGCATATAAAAAAGAATGTTTTGAAAGTATATGTAAATGCTATTTCTTCCTTGCTTATATAACTAAATTATTTTTCATCCAGAGGTAGCATAATAAAGGAAAAAATAAAACCATTTACTTAATATCTTCATCTAAATTTGCTATGTTAAATAGTGAAGCCTCATGATACACTGTTATTTCATATTATTAAAATGAAGATAAAGTGGTCTTGAAAAATAAAATGTCTATTGGAGACTACATCTCAAAACTACTGTAGATTCTTATTGAATAAATAAAATAATGATTAGTGTCTTGGTAGAAATTAATTTTAGATGAAATTTATTATAGTAATTAGTTTATCTTGATAGATCTAAAAATATTTTTTATGGTTTTAATTTTATCTGAATTTAGATGAATGTCCTTGAGCATATTACTTCTAAAAACAAATGGGGAAATCAATATTTTCTCTTTCTTTTTAAAAGCCTATCAGAAACGATTTTGGTTATTTTATTAAGTTCTTGATCTGATATAAAAGTCAAGATTTTATCAAAGGAAATTTATTCCTCATATTTTTATATTTGTTGGAAGATATTTTAATATAGTTATTCCACAAGGCTTATAAAAGTGGGCAATTATTAAACTTTATTAAAAATGGACAGACTTTAAGTCAAGCTTTGAAAACATTTTCTTACTAGTTCCTATGATAGCCTTGCTTGAAATTAAACAAACCTCTTAATCTAAGAGCAACTGATAGAGATTTTGTAAGTTATATTCCATCAGAAGAGTTTGACAATGATCTATTAAGCTACCCCTTTGAGATGAATTCTATTTTTTTTAAAAATGGCCAGTTTGCAGAAATTTTGGAGATTTTCATGTAGTAAATTTCAGAATACATACAATTTATTTCTTGATACATAATTAATTTCAAATAAAGATTAAGTTAGACTGATATAGAATTGATCAGGAAAACTCTGAAAGAATATATAATCATCTAGAGTTAGAAGATATGTAATTATTTCAGTTTCATTGTGCAAAAATATTTCCAAGTGTAACTCAATATTAGAAAACACTTTTGAATAATTATAAGAAGTTGTGAAGCTCTTATAAGTGTCAGATAATGCAGTGATCTTTAAATATAGTCTATTAAGCTGAATAAAGTTTCTTTTATTAGAAAGAGCTTTTGATTTTTCACTCATAGTTGAATACTATAGTTTTAGTGATGTACAGGTAGATAAACATCAATGCAGACTCTATTTTCATATAAGTACTAGTATGTTGTATGGGAATTTTCTCAGGAGATTTACTAATTCATACGATTATAATAATAGGCTTAAAGTTTTTATATTTTGTCATGGTTTTCTGATTGCTTTTCCAGATTTATTTTTCTGAACTACAAATTAATTAGAACAGCCAAATGAAATACTTTTTTTAATATATCCAATTTTGTTACACAAAGATCATTACGTAATTTACACAAAGATCATTTGGTAATATATTTACACATGTTAAGTGTACTCATATTGGAAAATGTTGATTCATTTGACAGAATATTTTACATCCACATAAAACAGCAATTTTTTGTTTGACAAAATTCCTTCTAAGGACTTTCCAGGGGTTTCAGAAGCAACAAGACATTTAATAATTATCATTTTGACATCACTTATGAAAAACACTTTGCATTATTCTCTATCTAGTGGCATGGCTAAATTTCTGGAGCACTTGTACATAAAATAATTTTTGTCCTCTCTTCTTTTATTAAAATAAATTAAAATTTGATAAGTATAAAAACAATCACTTTAATGACAAAAATATGTAAATTAATGTATTAATATGATACAACTTATTAAATACAATTTGATAAACATCAAAAATTGTAAAAGTGTTTCATAAACAAAACTTTTTGCACTTTTATAATTCAAAAACATTTGTAATGTAGGGCTATTAAATCAATAAGACCTAGATTCTGCCTATTTTTTCTATCTTAGTAGATACACCTCTGTTTCTACCAGATGTTTGTAGCCAAGTTCAGACATTTAGTGAATCTAAATATTTTAGCTAACTTTCATGAGGAATGGATGGATACTGAAGTTACTCCAATTTGGAAAATGTATTCTTTCCCATAAATATTTCATTTTACTTACAGTATTGGTGAAAAGGCAATTCTATTAACTATACATGTACAAAATATATTATATCTTTTTCACATATAACTAATTTTAAGTCCAACAACATAGCAAAAGTGATAGACTAATTAATCAATCAGTTAAACATAGGTAAGAAAAAAACTAACATTCTATTTATCTCACATGTGCTTTTGAGATAAGATTGTCTCTGTGCCATAGTATATAGAGACTTGTAGAGGTCATAAAATAGAAATACTGAATTATTAAAGCTTCAGTGTAGACTGAACTCTCAGATTACCTTCTCTATTTATCCATGCACATTATTTCAGAATAATACATATCTCAGGACTGTGAACTTAAAAATAATCAGTATTCAATATGCAGACCATAATTTTCCTAGACCAAGCATATCAAATTCGTAACCCACAGGCTCTATGTGATCCACAATGAATACATTTGCAGCCCAGCTAATATAATGGTATGGAAGAAACATTTTAATAAAAAATTTTGTAACAATTTTTACCACATCCTCTTATGCATAATTATTAATAATGAACTACGATATTTGCCATTACTATAATCATAGTGTAACAATTACCCTTAAGCGCAGGTACACCATTTCCCCCCACTATTTCTAACAGTAAATATTTTAGCAGTAAATCATATACATACTACCACATATTGGTTCCACATAATTAGACTTTTACTGACTTGCTTGGTGTAAATAACAGGAAATATTTTGTTTTCGGAGAATAAGAAAATCAGGTTTATTTATGTTGTGCTTATTAATTTGTGCAGTTATTCAGTGTCTGTAAGTTAATGTTCAAGGAAAAATATTAATTTTTATTAAAATGTTCTATTATTTTATGTTAACAATTACTCATTAATCTCAGCTTTAATGGTAATAAAAATAAACGTAAAATTGCTGATGAACATCAAAATTTCCAAGAAAAATGGGGAATTTTTTTGCTGTGAAGTAAAAAAAAAATTATATGCTTGATATGTAATAATACTATTAGTGTACTAAAGTTATACAATATTAATTGTCTCTATGAACAACATAAATCAAAATATGATAATTATGAGGGATTAATGAGACAAAAGTTGAAAGAGCGCAAATTGGCATTGAAAAAATGACAGTTCATGTTTACTAAAATATCACAAAAAAGTGAATCGGCTACATGCAAGTTACACCTTGATGGATTTGATAACTAAATACTTGAAACCTTTCATTGAATGTGATTTCATCAAGAAATGTCTAATTAAAGCACCAGAAATGATTTGTCTTGGAAATTTGAAGGCATTTCAAGCAATCACTTTGTCTCAAAATATAGTTGCCAAAAGAGTTACTGATTTTCTGACAATTTAAGTATTTAGATCAGAAGTAAAATCATTCAGTTTCGAAGCTTTTTCCATTGACTGAGATGAGAGTAAAGATATTGGGGCATAGCTCAATTAGCTGTCTTTCTTTGAATTTGTGACATGGATTGCAAACACTTTTGAGGAATTATTGGAACTAGTAATGATGCATAACACTAGTACAGGATAAGATATATTTAAGTGTTTTTGAATTTCTGCAAAAATACAATCTACCTCTTTCAAAATTAATTTCTATAGCTACAGATGGAGCTTCTTTGATGATTGGGGAAAAAAAAATGATTTCATGGCATTACTGAAAAAAAAAAAAAATGAAATTTATGATGGATCAAAAATTTATCATTTGCATTGCACTATATATCAAGAAGTATTAAGTACAAAGATAATAAACTTGAAAAATGGGTTAACATGTATCAAAAAAATCAATAATTTCATATGATATTGAAGCTTACATCAGCAATAATTCTTTGCTTTCTTAAATGAATTAGACAGTGAATATTCTGGTTTATTCTACTATACCAAGGTATGTTGGCTATTCTGCTCCAAGATTCTTAAAACAATTCTGGGATTTGAAAGAAGAAATATGTCAGTTCTTAATAACTAAAAATCAAAATATAAGTCTGTTTTTTGACACAGTATGGTTGCAAGATTTATCATTCATGGTCGATATAAAAAAGCAAAAAAAATCCACTATTATAGATTAGATTAAACAGGATTATAAATCATAATAAATAAGATAATGGATGCATGTGTATAACTATCTCTAATGCATCTGTGAATGATCAATAAGAAGAACTTGGTCAAGAATATCTCCTACTATCTTTATAGATTTTGGCTCATCAAAGTCTAGATCTTACGTCCAACAAAAACAATCTTTTATCTTCTCTCTAAGCTCATTGATTCATTCTCTTTTTGTTTTGAACTTATATTAGTATAGAACCAGTTATCACAAATGTTTAATCCAGTAATAGTCATCTCTTTATAATGATTGTGATATTGAAGTTATGTTTTTGTAAGACACATTTCCAGTCCTTAATTGTATTTGCAGCATTTCTGAATACTATATATATGTAAACTTATTTAGAAATAATAGTCTTTGCAAATATTCATCAGATAAAATCAAAAATATTGAAATATATTCAAATGAATTGTTAAATGTTGGCTACAATTATGGTCATATATATAATGTTATTAGAGATTTTAATACAAAATATAAATATAAAAATTTTAATAATAATATTGAGTCACCTGCTAATAAAAAAATATGGACATCAATACCATATATTTCAAATGATTAAGTAAATTTTAAAAGGAAAATTTATAAAGATATATGTGATATTGCATTTTACACACCTTCTACATTAAACAAATTAATAAATAACTCCATTTATAAATAAAAATTGTGTCATTTATAAATGGTTATGTAGGTGTGGCAGTGGATATATAGGTGAATCTAGATGTACATTGGAAAAAAAAATTAAGGAGCACTTGCTATTATTAAAACAAGTTCAGAAATCGAAACAAAATTGTATAGTAGATAATAATATTTCAGCAGATGTTTTTTACGACCATAATAAGTCATGTATTTATGGTTTTGACTTCAATTTTAATAATGTAAAAAATATTGCAAATTGAAAAAAATAACAATAAAAAAATAAATAAAGGAAGCTATGCTAATATACAAATATAAACATGACTTAATTAACAGCCAAGCTTTAGTTGACAAAGATTACTATAATAATCGAAAGTGCTCCTAAGTAGATAAAATTTTAATTATTTAGTTACTGTATTTACAAATATTCAATTATATAATTACGTATATTGCTTTGAAAAAAATGCAGACATCGAATAATAATATTATTACATATATGTAAACTTGAGGAAAGAAAGAAATCTTCATATATGCGCTATTGAATTGACATATTAAATTTACACGCACTATATATATTATGCACGTATGGTGAGTTTGTTAAAAGATGCAAAATAGTTATTTGTAGATAAAATATTGATTTAACAGGACTGAAAGTTCTTAAATGTAATCTTGCTTGAGATAGTATAATCAATAATGAGTCATTTGAAACTGAATACGAGACACAAGTTTTGGTCAACAAATGATTGTATGCCTGTGCAGTCTATTTAAAAAAACTTTATCACTTGCTACTCCTTTTCCATGAGAAAGAACCCAAAAAGTCAAGTCTTCAAATAGTTTGCCTTGCAAAATCTGCTAAATAGTCATGGTATTAAAAGATTAGTATTCCTTTTCTTTTCTTATTATAGGAATATGTAATGTATGAACTTTGCATGCTGTAGACTTTCGAGATTAATTGTAGGTTAATACTTATATCAAAGAAAGATTTAAGACTGATTTTTAGAGAAGATTAATATAATTATTTTTAGAGATAGAAAATTTATGAAGAGGGAGATGAAAAAATTATTTTAAAAGAGCTATTGATTACTGAATTTCTATATCTTCAGTACAATTTGAGAGTGTATCAGAAACTTATATTACATAATGCTGGCAGAAAAGAAAACTTCAATTTCATCAGAGTCTGGATATTCCTCTCAATCATGTATGCAAATGCTTAACAGTTATCTGCTAAAAAAAGAGGAGACTGATGACATAAAAGAAAAATTATGAAACTTGTTGAATAAAAACAAGTATGAGTCAAAGAATATACATTAGAGTTCTTAAATTTCAAATTGTGCTTCTTAAAAAGTTAAACCAGGGCCGTGAATAAATATCCTACTTAAGTTCACTATTAGTCCACAGAATAAATAATATCTGTGAAATCATTTATTGAGGATGTTTCTTGTAGCTACATTACTATCTATCTGCAGATAGAATGACTAGAAATAGCTTCAGTTTTCAAAAAGATTTTTAATGTTAGCCATATATAAGCCTCTTTATATATTCTTGATATATATTAATATGGCATAAGTTTTGGGTAGCAAATTAAACAATAATGACAAATTAATTTAAATGTTTGAAAACACTAAATAATCCAGAAAACTGACAAAAAGTCATGACATTTTATAATTATAAGTTTTAAAAACTGTTACGGTTTATAAACATTACAATCTATTTTTGTTATTAAAAAATAAAGATTTTATAAAACTCTTAAAATCTAATTTGGTTTACGTGAATTAATTAATAGAAAATTCATATATATTAATTTGTTTATCCATTATTATGTTTCAAAAATAAGTTGGAAGCAATAAATGACTTTATGTAATTTAAGAATAATTTAATTAATTTATGTAATACTCGTATGGAGATTTTTGGAATAACAGAAAACATGAGTCTTTCAAGCAGATAATACACAGAAGATTAAACTTGGATCAGTCTGATGAAAACTATTAGAAACCTCAAAAATAATTCCAAGCCATAACAATCATAAGACCAGAACAATTTTTTAACACCAGCCAAAAACATTGCTACAATTTAAAATCTTTTCTTAAATTTAATATAAAAATTTCTTTGTACTTGAATTTTATTTCAAAAACTCTTTGAAAAGTGAAATCTATTAAACTTCCAAAACATACAAAAAAATGTTTAATGTTATTAACAAAAATCTGAATACCTTACATTATCCTTCATAAAGACTGAAATGTCAGGTAAATTGGAGGAGTATTATATATTAATTTAGAATTCATTATGTGAAATAAATATATTTATGCAAATGCAAGCATAAAATAAGAAAACTTTCAGATACATACCCCCACATGCATTTTAGAGATTTATATGCATCTAAAAAGATTTATATTGTAAAGATTTTCAGAGTCAATAAAACATAAATAAACATAATATTAGCAGAGACATTTGGTAATTATTGAGCCTTCTGGTTATATGAAAAGACTTACATTACTTGATATTTAGTTCTTAAAGTTTTTAGAATACTCTTAAAGTGAATAACGATTATGGGAAGAAAATAAAAAAAGTAAGATTTTATAAATACTATTATCTAGGTATTTGATGTTATTTTAATTGGTTGTTACTAATAAGTTATATGTTTATAAAGTTCTCAATATATCATTCTATCTGCAGTATATAATAAGAATGACGTTTTAATAGTAAAAAATAAATGTTGGGAATTTTTATCAAAAGTACTGACATTCTTAATTACAGAAATGTAATTTTTCTAATAATTTTTAATTTTGGCTGAAATATTTGTTTTACTGAAGAGTAGATTGTGAGTGATTTTAAATTATATAGGATAACTGCTGATTTCTCTGGTTTTCAATCTAATATTTTTTTTCATATTCTTTTACATACATTGAGATGGAGTGGTTGACTTGTCAAATAAACATCAAAACCCATTTGAAATATTTCACTAAAGTAATCATAAAGTAAACATAAGAAATAGAAGAAGAAAAATGAAGCATCATTTTCTAAATTAAATAAACATTACTTATTTTTACTTTGTTTTTATATTTTGATGACTATTTAATATAATCAAAATGATTTAAAAAAGTATTAAATGAAGTATTTGACACAATAATCTCTGCTTACAAAAATCAGATTATAGTAAGTTTTCATTTAATGCAAATGATTGATAATAAATCAAGATTATTAATTTATAAAATTACATTAACTTATAATAATTTATATTAAAAATGAATTAATAAATATGAAATGTGTAGAAAAAAACTGACACTACTTTTAGCTTTATTTTGATAATATTATTATTTCCCTCTATGTTTCTTACTCGATTAGAATATGCCATTTCCATGGATTCTTGTGAAAGTTTGCATAGTGCATCAATTAAATGATGAACTGCAACATCATCTAAATATCTACAACAAAGAGAATTACATTAAACATTTGTTTTCAATAAATACAAAAAATAAAAATAGAATGTCAACTTACTGGGAACTCTCAAACAATCGTGATAACATAGCTGACAAAACAGGTAAATCTGCCATGACAGCTGTTGTGATAACAGCATTTGGGCCATCGTTCGCTCGTCCAGCTTTAAAGCTGCCACCAGTAGATGGCTTTAAACCCAAAATCCAAACTAAATGCTAAAAAAATTAAAAGACAATAAAAAAAAAAGTATTATACTTTTTTTGGAAATAAAATAGTAAAACAATATTAATAATGATTTTAGTATTTTTCATATCACAAATAAACTTCATACAAATTTTACATTATGTAGTTATATGTTGCACTATTTCTATCATTTGGTTCAATTATTAAATAAATTCAAACTTTATTTATACTATTTAAAATACATTCAATTATCAGTAATAAGACAAATTAGAATATATTCAACTGTCAGTAATAAAACATAGATTGGTGTATGATACAACATTTTGAGTGGTATTATTCTCTTCCTTTCATCAGGTTGTTTTCTTTAGCAAATAAAATTTAGTAATCTTTAAATTTGTGAAAGCTGAATTTAAGATGGTCTTCCAACTAATTAACTCTTAGGAATTCCTTGCCTGATCAATGACACTCTAGCATGAGAATTGAACAAGTAAATTTTAGATTTGTGAATATTGAATTTATGGTAATGTTATAAGTAATCAGATTTGAAATTATGAATTTATTTAAAATTTCACATATAATGGTTCATATTTGTGTATTATAATTTTAATTTCTGTTTAAAAGAAAAGCTAATGGAGATAATAATTAATACAAATTGCCATCCTTTGGAATTCAAATCAGGGCAGAATGAACCATGGCAACTTCTTTAAGTTACAAACAGAATTAGGATTTAGTTCATAATCAACACAGCTAGTCATCTAATATTAAACAGTAAATGGATATCTAGCTAGTAAAGAGCAATAGTCCAAAGTTAAATTGAATTTGTGAGATGAATGTCAATGGGGCAACAGTAAAAACAAACAATATAATTTTTAAAATACAAACATAATTCATATACTTGAAGTTTAGATGTAATATGAGGATTTGAACACAGACTTTCAAGCTATCTTCAACTATCCACTCTATCTCATACAACTTAACACACACACATGCAAAAAGATAAATGATCTTCAATATATGTATTTTATGCTAAACCAGCACTCATCATTTGGTCTAGATCATCATCATCTCCTATACATATATTTAATCAGTGCTCGGTTTATATTAACATAGCAAATCTTCAAACTTTAAAGGATAGGTTTCAATCTATTCTACCCTTCAACTCTTCATCTATCCATACAATTGTAATATAAAGTAGTCCTTCACTAGTAGTGAGGAAACTGTCATACTCCTATACAAAATAAGCAGATCATTTATCTATTTTTGCTATTTAAAAACCTTTTATCTGATTGTGACTGGCAATTAATTTAATTAAAAATTTATAAATAATATGTGAAAATATAATGTTTGCAATGATTAGCACTAATAATGGAACAGCAAGCTCAAATAATACAATGTAGTAGCAGAGTGACAAATCATGATTTTGTTTAACTGTAGATGATGATCAACTACATATTCATGAACAATAAACTGCTCCTCTATCAAATATGATTGTATGTCATAAAAAATAATAAAAATTATAGTAGCTTATCATCTTTGGTATATGTTATTAAGGCATTCATGATTTTCTGCTTATGTTGTTGATTTTTGTAGTAACTTGCAACTATTATCTGAAAGAATACTGCACAGTCAGGTAATGACAACACTAACAGCATTCCAAAGATTTTTATTATTTAATGCCTGAAATTAATCTCTTGGATGCTTCACTATGCTATGGAATTATGTAGGCAGGTAAATACATATTTTATAATTCCATCTATAATGTCTCATGTTGAATGCATTGAAGATTATCCGGTAGCATGATTCAGTTTCCACATTCTTTAATCAAGTATACTATTGGAAAACAAATAATATGTCATTCACATGCTGTCTTACATTTTGGTAAGTTTTCATTTGTCTTACTCAGGATTAATATGTCATAGAGAGCTACTGTAATGATTTCTAAAATAATAATAAAACTATATGGACTTTATAATCTTTTCATTCATTGTTTTTTTTTTTTTTTTGTTATCAAAATTTTGACAAATCATAGATAAAAAAAGTTGAATAAAAATTTGCAAATTATCTCTGATTGCTTCTTCACTAATTAATTTAATAAAATTATTGCTGTGGGTTATAAAAAAATTAAAATAAGAAGCCTTCATAATATATATACAGGAATGTATTGTGTTTTTTCAAGTTTGTATAAATTTTGTCATAGTACATAAAATCACACTTTTTTGATTTAGGTAATAGTATCAAAATTACAAGTGTGTCCTGTATTTAAAAAATATGAAATGATGGCAGATGCAGTTGATTTACGCCAATGTGTCTACTTGACTGATCCACATAATCAATACCTTCAGCAAACAAAACAAAATTTTATAGACCACATGATTTCTCCACAAACATTATTAAAAATTCTTTCATTTAATGCATATCAATAAATACTGTCAAAGTATATAATTCCATTACTCAACTGTTAATAATCAGAAAACAGTACAACTACCCAGTGACTTTCTGAAAGTTTCTATTTATTGCTTTGTGATATTAGGAAAAAAAATATGAAAAAAAAAGTCATTGATAAATACTGTTACTTAATCTTATCTTTCTGTACTACACATTGAAGAAAATCTTTGAAGAGTACTCTATTACAAATAAAAAATATTCAGACTATAATAACAAATGATATTAACATCAAGTATAAAGTCTGCTGATATTATAAAATATAAGTGAATTTTCTTATATTTATATGAAATTCTATAACAGTTATATACATTTAATAATTATAATATTATCTGATAATTTCTTTGGTATATAAGCTATAGAAGTATTTTTCTAACATAGCAGTTTTCCATTTCTTTATATGCTAATATTAATATTGATCTTGTCATAGTTTGATTAGCATTATTTCATTTATTAAATTTTGTCAGTCATTACAAGTAAATATTAGATCTCAGTAATAACCATTAAAATCTAAATGGTTAAATATATCAGTTTCTTGTTTTTCCTAAGTTAAGAATTAGAATGTACACAAATCACTCATCTAAGAAATGAGATAGAGATACAAATTTCAGGAAATTATAACATATGGTTTCATATTTTTCATTATAGTATATATTGAAAGTGATGCTCCAGACTTGATTAGCCAAGCTTATGTAATAATAACTATAATAATAGAAAGAAGTAATTAATACTGCAGTCAAACAATCAAGAATTGCTATGATAATTTAAATATTGTAATTGGATGAAATGATAATTCAACAATAATAACAATTTCATTCAACAAATTTATTTAGTCAATTAAATTTAACAAATCAGTTTCTGAATTTTCTCTATCAGCAGTATACATAGAACAGATCACAAGAAATAAATATACCTGTGCCTGTGGATATAAAAAGTAAAATTGCATTTCTATGTTTTTATGTCCTTATCTTTAATTGAAATGTGAAAGAAAAAAAAAGATTTTGAACATGTTTGATTTGTTTAGTTTAACAAACAGAAAGGTTAAGAATAACAGATCATTAATAATTAAAATAATGAATATAAAAAATAATTTATGTTTAAACATAAATTAAAATTCTTTTGATAGCTCTGTGAGAGTGTGTGAGCAAAAGGGGGGAGGGGCAGTTTATGAATAGAATGCAATCTTACAAATAAAAGTTCTCATTTAACTCTTTGATTTTACTGAAATTGAGATTGACAAGGATGAAAATTATTTGTATTATTGTTTGAAATTTAACTTTGA
The DNA here is from genome assembly GCA_028023455.1 of Epiperipatus broadwayi. Classification (NCBI taxonomy): domain Eukaryota; kingdom Metazoa; phylum Onychophora; class Udeonychophora; order Euonychophora; family Peripatidae; genus Epiperipatus; species Epiperipatus broadwayi. The sequence continues at coordinate 1,388,711 of JAQFVV010006213.1, read as the reverse complement.
TCATTATATAATTTTTGCTTTGTTATTGTTTAATTTTTTTGTTATAAATAATATTTTGTTTTATTTGTTAGCCAATTGTTTTAGTTTTATTCAGAATTGTTTCTCATAATCTATGTTAGGAATTGAAATATATGAATGAATGTAATTGAGTATATCACTGAAGAATTTATTACAATTATCATTTATTATTAATATTTGGTGAAAATTGATTCATGTATCGAGATATAAGAAGGTACTTGTTTAAAGTCACGAAGGGAGTTAAGAATATATGATATTCAACTGCAGAAATTAGTTATGATCACCAAGGGAAAATAACCAAACCCAAATTTATTACATTTAAATTCAACAGTTTGGCTTGATCGTGTCTAATAAAATTCATGATATATTCTCTGATTTTTACTTCTATAACCCATATAATTAAGGTTAATTATAATGCATCATGCTAAGTGTCCAATAAATGGCTTTTATCTTTGCTCTTACTTTCAACCACATACTAAAGCAAATAAAGTATCAAATGCACATATATAAAGATTTATGCTTGAATTGAGAAAAAAATTACTACAACCAGGTGACTAAGTGATAACATTTGTAAACTATATGAAATAGTTTACCAGTGCTTGCAAACACAATTTTCTCCAGCATAATCATTATTTAGATTGACAATACAGATATTAATATGTTTTTTTATATCAGTATATTTACAAATCTAAAAAAATAATTTTCTTAAAAGAAAAAAAAAACCTGCAAAGTTGTTAGCACAAGATGCCACGCTGTTCCTAAAATTCCTCCATGGCAGTGGGCTAAACTAAGAATAGTTCTCATGCACTGAAGATTCTTGGCTGTCAACTGATTAAAATAAAACAAAGAAAAAAAAACATGAAATTATTCATATCAATAGATCATAGCACTTAAGAAATCAAGCTGGCAATAATAAAAAGTGTAAGAAAACTACAAAGAACAAGGTAAAAATCAAAAATATAAAAACTTTTGTAACCACTGTGCATAATGATTATAAGATCAAAATACTCAAATAAATCATTATGACCTAATTCAAGAAATAATCTTTCACTAGAATAAAGTGAAAATTAAACTTCATAAAATGGTGCAAAGATTTCAAAATTTTTGAAAAAATATAATTTGCAGTCAATAACATACAATTTTTTTTAAAAGAACTATATAAAATGAAACATAAATGGAGATACTAAATTAGCACATAAACAATAATAAAGAAAAACAAAAGCAAAAAAACAATCTTACCATGACTGGTCCCTGCTGTGCTCCTAATGGAAGAGAGGCAGTAGGTAAGGGGGTTCCTACTGCCACTACCTGATTTCGAACATCACCTTCTCCAGTATAAGATGGTACATTGATCATCTCCTGACTGTTTGATCGCATATGACTGACTACAAAATACAAATAATCAAATTATTAAAAAAATGAATGATTCTGTACAAGTTTACTTAAAGATTAATAGAATAATTTTTGTTGAAAAAGAATGAATAATTTTTTTAGACTAATTAATAAAGTTTTATTTATACATAATTAAAATTGGTGATTTATTGAACAATGTACAAAATTATATTGAAGAAAATTAATATGTATATAAATTTTAGATTACTAATATAAACTTGATAGATAATCAATCATTCTTTCCTCATTCATATCTGCATATAGTCCATTAAAAACATAAGATAGTTTTGAGCCTTTTTTTTTCACACAAAAAACATAAGATAGTACTGAGCCTTTTTTTTTTCAAACAATAAAACCATTTTTATGTAATCACTTTTATTTTAAATAAAATCTTTTAATAAACAACATACTTAAAAATTGTAGGTTATCAATAACTATTTTGAACTCAACAATTTAAAGAAATATATAATTGATTTGCAGAAAAAACTGAAATGGGTTTACAATTATAGCAACAATAACTCTACCCATAAACAAAATGATGATTCTGGATTGTAAAATGTATCTTTGCTTCATAACAATGATGTAAAAACATAAATTTAATGTTACAAAAGTGAAGGCATTTTAATGTTACAACTTTTTACATCTTTTTGAAAAAAGTTTATAATTCATTAATTGATTGTGAATATAAATATTTATTAATATTGTGAATATTAATATTTATTTAGCAATAAAGTTTATTAAAGAATGGATGTGATATTCTATTGGTTGTATAAATAGACTGGATACTTTCTTATCAGAGTGAATCACCAATAATGAAAAAAAAATTACCCCTGTGTGTGAACCAAAATAAAGTTGATTAAATAGATGAGGTCAAGTATTTCATGCAGAACAATTCCTGGATGCATTAATGGTCCAAGTGAAATATTGCTCAATGGAACAAAAGGCCATTCATTAGTTAGTTTTATCTATATTATACTGTTCATTAACATAATCACTATTTTTCAATTCATTTTATTAGGCAATAAGTAAAAAAAATATTCTGCCCAAAATCTTCCTGTTATTCTAAGTAATACAATTATGATCAGGCCCATCAAGATGCAATGTTCCTTATTCTTTATTATAGGATATTTATAATAACATGACTATAATTATGACTTTCTATGGAAAATTGTTGAATGACTTATTTTTTATAATCCTAATACTAAACTTCCACAATTAGCATAGTATTGAACATGAGATACCAGACATTAACTTATATTGCATGCTAATAAGCTCAAATGAATTAGGATTATCAATTTTATAAAAGTTATTTTGATAAAAAAGAAAGAGACTTGTAGTTATATGCCCATTATTTCTTGTTCAATAGTTTACAACTTATCATATCAAGCTGAATTTTCAAGTAATATTCTATTGCTATAAAGCCTTCATAAAAAATATTCCATATATACAATCTATACAGCCTATGGAATTTAACATTCTAAGTATTTTTCACATTTGGAAAAGAGAGCATAAATTTACCATCAATTGGTCATTTACAATTACATTAATTATCAATTTATATAAACTCATTTAAAAATGATTTTGTAAGAAGACTAATAATAACATGACTTTAAAAAAAAAAAGCATGATACATTAATCCACTGCATTTTTAAACCTTATATAGTTGACAACTAAATCTTTTTTATGTTAAAGATATCTTCAACTGTCACAATCTCTTAACATTATATGGGAGTAGAATTAATTTATATAGGAAAAATATTAATTATCTTATTTGGAAATGAAAAAGAAATCATACATAAATTTATTAAATATCTTGTTCTTATTTTAAACAAAAATATAATAATATATTTTAGCATGTGAGGAAGGTTCATTATCTTCTAAATAGAATCATAAGTATACAATTAATAAATTTATGTAAAAAATGGAATTAATTATAATTCTTTCCCATGCAGAAATATATTTGTATGTAACAAAAACAGCAGAATTAATAAATGTGTGTATGACATTTTTCACATTTCCATATAAGCTAAATGACATCTACTTACATAAAAAGATTCTGCTACTTAACAGAATAGTAAATGATAATACCGAAGGAATAAATAGATTTTCAAAACTAAAATTTTTAGTAATGAACTTATATGTTTGTTTCCTTGACTATTTTTTAGATATTAGTATTACATAACATGTAAAAGATTTTTCATTTTATTTCTAATTATTTAAAAAAAAAAATGCTGTTTAAAATATTAATGTGACTCAGATGATAATATTTCTATCTTCTAATTCAGCATAGAAGTAAAACAGAAAAATTTCGAAGGATTAAAATTTAATGGTCCATCTTTTCCAAAAGATCATTTACTAAAATTAAAAATATCCAATCAAATATGATCAAAGAAAACTAATTACTCTAAATGTATTTTTATTTTATTATAAGTATATATTACATGTGTACATAGAAATATATGCCTTTCAAAATATTCAACACTATTTGAAATACTAGTATGTAATTCAAAAATTCATTAAGTTACATTTTATTCTAAACAATTAATTTTTTAAAAACAAATTGTAAACAATTAAAATAAAAAATAGAAATAAAAACAATAAAAACACATATGATTGAGCTTAGTTCAGAGAAATATTTAAACAACAACAAGAAAAAAAAGCTTCTTTCTTTTAATGAATACTGAATGGCATTTTAAAACTTAAAAAAATGTGTTCATAAATTATTCATAATTATGTCAAAAGCATAGTTTTGTAATTATTACAATATTCTTTTCATAATTCAAAAATAATAGTTTAGGATAAGATAGTTTATGTAAATATGTACCTGCATAAATTATGAACATATAAACATGCATATGCTTAAAATAAAAGAATTACATTATTGGATTCATTCTAATGTAAATATTTTATAATACAGATAAAATTAAAAACAGACTATAACAATAAAACTCACACAATTTAAAAAATAAGTACTACTATATTAGTATTTTTTCAGATAAGTTATAATCTCATTGCGAGCTAATCTATATTCTCATTTGCATTAGTTTATCCTCATTGTAAATATATAGATTTTAAAATTAAATTACTCCATTCAACAGGTGTATTATAAAAGTGAATGTGTGATTTATCTCACAAAATACCATGCATTCAAAGTTTAGTGAATATCAGCTTTGTCATAACAGCTTATGTAAAAAATTTGGAAAATCCATAGAGATGATGTATAGATACACAAATTAACTATATGTTTTAGTCAAGGATGTAAATAATATTCAAACACACACATTTTGAAAAGACTTATAGTAAATTAAATAGAAAAGGCAGGAAATTCAGCATTATTATTAAAAAAAAAAAAAAAAAACCCTTATCTATATTAAGTAATTATAATACATAATATTTAATAACACATGATATATATTACAAAAGACAAACAATTTATAAGTGAAAATTGAATATACCTTTATAGGCAGGTTCTTTATTAGAATTTGTATTGAGTATCGTTAGAGCATAATGTGGAGGTAAGGAAGCCTTACACAGTGATGTGATGAAGGCATCTCTTGGTGTGGTCATATTCAGTAAACCACAAAGACTTGCATAAGTTTGCATAGATTTAAGAATATTTTCTGTAGCAGTCTCATCAGTACTAAAACAATGTAAATATATTTACTTTTGTTATTTAAAAAACGAGTATTATATATATATAAGAATAAAACTAAAATATTTATAATGTTGGAATACAAATTCCACCATTTAAATTATAATACAAAGTATCAATCAACAAATAAAAAAAGAAATTAATTTACAATCAATAAAATAACAAAATAATGTTATTTACACATAATAATAAAATTAGAATTGCCAATATCATACTTCTTATTAAGTTTTATAAGGAGTTTGTTTTAAACAAATTTAAGAGTACATTTAAATTTATATTAGTCTTATTCATTGTCTGCTTTACTTAGATGCCAGATAATACTGAAACTTGAGACAAATCACCTCTTTAGAAATTTGCCTGTTGAATAAACTTACTTCATTTAAATTTTCATGTTTCACAAGATGATGATATGAAATCAAGATTATTAAAATGTTAACTATTTATAATAAAAAAAGATTTAGATTTTTTTTTTTTCCAAGATGATATTTAAAAGATTATAATTGCTGAAATTATATAGAAAATTAGCTATGCTAAAAGTGAATCCAATTAAAATAAAAATAAGCAATAAAAAAAGATTAACATAGAAGTGGGTTGCAAAACTTTGCTATGACGCCAAAACAATGTTGAGAATAAATTCTCTTAAGATATAGTGAAAATGACTTCATAAGAAGATAACTTAAATTTCTCATATGATGAGATTTAATAGATTTTAGTAATGAATGTACATTTCCCCCTTTAGTTGATAAATATAGAATTACAATAAACATAAGCACTATTTCAAAATTAAATCACCTAAAAAAAGTACTATAGAGTTTCTGGCTATTGGTTTCATCAGTGAATAGCACTGGATTGGATGACTCTGCGATCTTTGTTTAGAATTAGCATGATCAGAAAAAATATAAAAATATTGTAAATAAAATTTTTGCATAGTTAAAAAAATAAAAAAATAATTAGAATAATTAAGAAAAAATAAAAATTTAAAAGCTCAAATGGAGAATAAAAAAGATTTAAGATAAGTGCAAATAGAAATATTAATTGCAATCTGTTACAACTGCTTTCGCAATTCATAAAAAGATTCCCAATTACTTTTCATATTCAGAAGGAGAGGGAGGGAAGTTATAACATGTAAAAATACAAATACTGAAAATATTTTATATTTAAATATTTTGTCATTTTTATTAAATATTAAAGTAACTGAAGTCATGTCTGTGATTCACAGCACCAAAAATATACTTGGCTAAAATTATATCTACATTTGTTTTTTATCTTTGTCAATGCATACACATATTTGTCATGATTTATTACATATATTAAAATAAATATTTAATAATGCAATAAACAATGCACTGTGATACAATCCCTGTAACCTAAAATTCAAGTCCTGAATGGAAGTAAAAAATATTTTCAGGAAACTGAAAATTTTCAAATAAAGGTGAGAATTTTTCCAGATAACCAGTCTATTCTTTGGTAAATAGATATCTAGATATAATTAGTTAGAGAATTAAAAAAAACAAACCATAATACTTTCACTATTCTAATTACCCATATTTTTGCAATAATCAATAAACACAAAATAAGAGCATCTATTTTCCTACTCAGATATATCTTGCTCGCTAAATGTAAATTAATTATTTCAAAGAAATACTTATCATTCTTGTTTAACATTTATAATCAGTGGATGGTCATTATATTACAATGCCTGAATTACATGCCTAAATCACTATGCAACCAATTTCATTCTTTATAAATATTTATGAATATATAAAGTTAGTATATTGTTAATAAGTCTGGCACTTTCCCATTATTCTCCATTACCAAATACTAATTTCTGAATGACTTCTAGGTAAATCAGTGGATTTTAATGCATCTAATATACAGTGTGATTGAAAGCAAATTAGGAAAAACAATATCAAATTTATAATGTGAAAAATATCTAATGAAGTGTAGCAGAATTTATATATCAAATATCATTAACATGTGTGTTAGTTAAGTTACTAATAGTGTATTTTTTTAAAAAAAAAAACTATGTATATTTCACATTGAACATAAGAATATAATTCCTTATTTACATTCCTGTAGATTATATTTTGACATGTACGATATACTTTAATGCCATGTAAACTTTAACAACTATTTATACATTTATAAAAAATAATAACAAAAATATCATATATAACAGCTATATAAAAATATATATTAATAATTATATATAAAAAATATTTTTCTGCACATGCTTTTATGCCCTTATTAAATGTCGGACATATATTTTAACTAACAATCTATTATTGCACACAGACCAAGTTTTATAAAAAAGTAAAAATAACAGTAATGACAATAATAAAATATAATATGAATAAAATAAAATTGTGATACAACAATCCAGATTGTTAAAAATTCATTAAAAGTTGAAACAAATTAATTATAAAATATAACAATATGCAAAATAAATAAAAACATGCTTTATATATATACTTTATTACATAATTTTCCAATTCATTTTTAATTAACCAGTTATTGATTAAATTTATTGAAGTTTTATAAATATTCATATTTATAAGAATATTTATAAAACTTCCAATAAATTTAGTTAATAACTGATAAATTAAAAATGAATGTAAAATTATATAATAAGGTAGTATATATGCTATTTTGTTTTATTTTATTATTGTTATTTTTATTACAATACTATAAATAGCACTTAATGTTCAATAAAAAATTAACAATTAAAATAGACGATCAACATTTGATAGGAGCATAAAATCATGTGACATGAAAGGCATTTTATGTATAATTATTAATATATTTTATATAGCTGTTATATATATTTTTGTTATTATTTTTTTAACTTATATAAAAAAATCCAGCATAATGGACTTTATTTTCATTTTTCATCATGTATACATTTTATATTTTTAATTGTATAATGAATTTATTTCAATTTAAATTTTTTTATAATGTTCTCAAATATAGTGAATTCCTTGAGAAACTTTGGACTCTGCAGTTTTTTGACTGAAATAAGAACTTGATATTTATAATGATTTTTAAAATTTAAATAAAGAATACCTTTTGAATAAACTTATTATTATAGTTACAAACTGGAGAACTCTCTTCTTTATAATATTAGCAATTATTCAACTTGACTTTTTTTTTTTTCATATATCAGAATTTTGTATTCCAAGGCATTAAAACTGAGTAATCATTATAATGAAAATAAATAGAAATGGTTGCATTACTCATATTAATGGCATCATTTTTTATTATTTTCAGTGCATCTATAATATTAGTAATCATGGATTGCTTCTTCTTATTAGATTCTAGTATTTTTTTAATTTTTCTGTAAATTGCTTTTTATAAACATTTTTTTTTTCAATTTTATTTTTAATATATTTTGAATAAGCATAAATAATCATTACTAATCTGCAATAAAAGCAAATGTTTGTACATATTTTCACATGTAAAGCAGATTGAAGTAAAAACATTGTTAAATACAATTATTTAGTTTCATATTACATAACTACTTAATCATACAACTATTTGATCATAATCAAAGTGTGTCAAGAATTTAAAAAAAAAAGTAGGCTTTGCTATCAATCAATTATTGATATTCAATTCATTTATTTAATATATAATTTCACAGCACTATAGACCAATTATAGATGACACATAAAATTAATTAAATAGTACACATAAGATTATGTAATAAAAAAATAAATAAAAATAAAAATGCTATATGTGACACCCCTGTAATAAATTAAATATAGTTTTTAACAAAAACCATGTAATATTTTTTATCATTTAAACTGAAATAATTATTATTGCAAAAATCTTTATTATAAGACACCAATAACTAAAACAATGGAGAAAATTTAAGAGTATCTGAGTAACAAGTTTTAAGATAAATAAGACCTGAAGTCCTACATTTATATTCTGCTGCATTAAATGAAATATTTGTTATCAGATTTTGATAAATTACTCTTTTAGTTTTAATTTTGTATAAAAATGTTAGGTCTTGTATCCTTCTCCTTGAATAGAAAGACAATATGCCATCTTTATTTAGGCTGACATGTTTATAAACTTTCTCTCAATGATTGGAATTTTAATGCCCCCCCCTTGAGTGTTGGTTCCAAACAACAGATTCATATTCTACAATAAGAAGGACAAGAGCTCTGAACAAATTATATTTTATTTAATTATTAAACAATCTGCCATATCTAAGAATCATTTCCATAATTTTAAGAGCTATATTAATTATGGATCCAACATGCACACGAAATGATCCATTATTTGTAAATAGAATACCTAGATCCTTTTAAAAAGTGTTACATTTAATTTTATGCATTTCAATATAATAAGAGAATCCTAAATATTCAAATTTATTACAATATGAGACTACTAAACATTTGTCCATATTAATCAACATTTTATTTTCACTACACCAAGCTATGAAATTATTAATATCATTTTGTTAAGAAATTTGATCTTTTAATGTAATTATCCAGTTGAAAATCTTACAATCATCAGCATAGCGTAATAAGATCGTCTATCATCAGCATAGCGTAATAAGATCGTCTATATATATTTCAAGTAATAAAAGAGCTAACATGCTACCTTAAGATACACCCAAATTACAATTGTATAAAGTGAAAGTTTGATTATTGTATTTAACAAATGCCTTCCTACCTTTAATAAATGAATTAAACTTTAATAAGCTCTACAGAGAAACTTAACTTGTAAAATTTTGAAGAAGAATAACATGATTTATCCTGTCAAGCCTTATACAGATCAAATGACCTATATAAAAAACCATGTTGAACAGAAGTTAAATAATTACTAATATTATCTATAATTTTATTATATATACATCTTTAAAAAATTTAGCCACAGTATACACAACTGAAATAGATCTAAAATTATTTATACATTCCTTAGAACCATTCTTATGAATTGGAATAACTTTAACACACTTGAGAACTTCAGGAAAAATACAATTGTATACAGAACAAATTAGAATATAGCATAAAGAGTTAGCAATAAACTTGGCACTACCCTTACAAATGGAAGAAGGTATATTATCTAGCCCAAATTAGTGTGCAATTTAAGTTTTCTTACTGATGTTAAAATGTTTTCACTATTGCAACCTTTAATTCATAATCAATATTCTTACATAGATGAGCAAAGTATGTGGAAAAATCCTCAGCAGAAAATAAGGATTACAAGCAGTTCCAGTTTTATTATTATCAATTCTAGAATCTTTAATGAAAGGTCTGAATTCTCTAAGATATATAGAGAAATTATTCTCCATATTCATTATATGATTAACAAATTCCTATATAAAACTTTTGTCAATCTTCTATAATTGAAAAAGAATGTTATTAGTTCTCTTATAATGTTTATGATGACATATTTTACTTTTAATGGTTTTCCTTAAGAAGGAAGAGAACCAATATGGAAAATCATGATGAGATATTCACTTAATGGGAATATACAAGTCAATTAAGTTAGTGAAAACAAACATAAAGTAACTTAAATTAGCATTAATATCTGTACAAGAATATATGATTCCAATCAAATTTGGAAATCTGTTCACAAAAATCATCATAATTTCCTTTTTTATAATCTCTTTTCATTTTATGAGGTAAATTTTGTTTAACACACCATACTTTAATATAAATTTTAATTAGAGAATGATAGGTACAATCTGAAATGTTGTAGGAGAATGAATATAATCAAGGTCAGACAAATTACATAGAATGTAATCCAAAGTGTGTCCACACATACTTATTAGTTCAGCTAAAGGTAAAGGTTCCACATATTTCATGGTGATAGGCCAAAGACCAAAAAAAATTATTTTCTAAGCTAGCCTTTTTATATCATTACTAACATTGCAAAAGCCAGTAATTATTTTAATTACCTCTGTTTACAAAATTCTTTAATTAAACAAGCCTATGACACTTAGTCATCTTAATCTCTAAAATATATTTAATTGAAATTTAAAACACTTAAAACAAATTTAAAAGAAATTGGTTTTCTAACAATTTTAATTAACAATAATACATGCTGAGTAAAATTATATGAATTATTATTTAATTAAGCTTTGTTCCTATAACATACATTTATAAAACAGATTTATTTAAAATAAATCAGTTTCTTTATCTTTTTAAAACTAAAGTAAAATTGCCTTAATTTGATTTCAAATACATAACTTTATCAACGCATGTGTGCTTATATAATACAAATTCATATAAAAAAAATTTAATCCCATTTATGAAACCAAAATTTGCTTTACCATTGCCAAGTATATTTTTAAAATAAATTATAGATTGAAATAGGTAACTATCTGTCTCGATATTTGTTTTAAAAATAATAGACATAGCAGTTATAAGATTAGAAAAATTGAGAATGTAAAAAAATATAATGCAAAACTGATTAAAGAGAAGCTTAATAATATTTAACTTGAAATTTATTTGTATTGGGATTTAATGAGAATACATTTGTAACAAATTAGAAAATAATTATAGTAGTTTTTTTGTTAATAATTATGCATTGATGGGGAAAATTATATATACAAATTTTTATAAGAAAAAAATTTAATCAATTTTACATAATAATGTCTTAAAAAGGTATGCAATATTAATAATTTCATTTTCTAATTTGTAAAAGAAAAAGAAAATTTAACTTTTTATAAAATACTATTGTAATAAAATAATGATCAGCCTTTCAAGCTAATGCACACGTGCTTTATGAATCTTGAAAAGGTGATCATTAGTTTATTACAATTCATAAACATTGTGCTATATAAAATAAATATCTCATAAAATACTATTGTTTATATTTGTTGGTGTACTTTACATATGTGCATGTTTGGTACTTTTTATCTGTGTATTTTTTTTATGCTTTATGCCTTGACAAATATTATATAAAATAACTAAAACAATGATGATACTTTTTGGATATTTTTATAAAATTGAGTTCAGTAAAAAGTTACCTTTTTTTAAAAAAAAAAAAATATTTGTTGGAATTTTGCATATTTATTATTGAGCTAACCTTAAAAAGAAAGGGAAGATTTTTGCATTATAAAATAACAACAATAAATAAATTAAATGTTAGAAAAACTTAATTAATCAGAATAACATGCCATATATTAGGGCTTGTCATTGTTATCTTCCACGTTTATGATGACCTCGACCAAGCATTTTGCTGTGATATTTTATTTATTTTTATGCCATTAACAGAACATTTTGACATACATAAATTATTCATCGCAACTATGCAACACATTTCTTCACTGCTAAATCTTGTGATGTTAGTGAATAAAAATGTAAATTAATTTAATAATTATAAAACAATAGATTTTTATCATAAAAAATGATTTCCATTTTAATTAATATATTAACTTGTTTGATAAAATAATAATAATAAAAAACTAAAGTTAGTTTTTTGATTTATTATACATCATTAAAGATTTCAACAATGACAAAAAAATTAAATACTAAAAAAAAAGCTACCTGGCATCAAGCAGTAGTGACAAGGCAGCTAAGAGGCCACACCAAGAAGAATTTATAAGTTCACAATGAAGAGCTTACAAAAATAATAAATGTAAAAGTTATAAAATAATAGCAAGTAATAAAAAAATTTAATAATAGTAGAATTAATAATTTACAAAATTACAAAAATTAACTCTCATTTATTATGAGAATTAATTTTCATAGTTGCTTGTCCATTAATGTCATGATAAGAAAAATTATTTTAGCATTATTGTGTTTATCTGGATGTTTTGCATTTCTATATGTACCAAGATATACATAAGCAATATACATATAAAAAATCATTTTCTCATAATATCAACAATTTTAATATATGCAAAATTTATAACTTTACATATGAAATAGAATATATTGTACTTAATAGAAAAAAATAATAGAAGTAATAACCAAGCAAACTCGTGGCAAAGTGATCAGTGCATCTTCCTGCCATACCCACAACCAGGGATTTAAGTTTAGATTGGGATGAGAGATCTTTCAGATCATTAACTCATAGCCAATCCAACTAAAACACTCAGCATTGGTAGATTCTTGGGAAATAGTTATTACATAGAAGTAAAGGTTCCAAATTAATATTAGATCAGTTAGATAAGTATCAATGCTCTAAGTCTGGAAATAAGATTGTATATATTGTAGTTCTCAATAACAATATGAGAGAAGTTATAATCCTTCAGGCACTGAGTTTAATAATTCAAATATAAAAGTTAACTAAAATTTATTAAACTGTGCGGATAAGGAAAAATGACAAAATGAATAAATGTTTTAAAAATAATTTTTTCATCACTTTAAATACTTATGGTTTTATATATCAAATCGTAATATTAATTCACCTCATCACCTTGTTATCTTTCTATAATTTGCATGCATTAATGAATTGTTTCATTGTGTTTTTCAATAATACAAGTAATTTTTTTTTTAAATAAATAAATCTGTATATGCATGCAAATAGTGCAACTTCTATGACATATACATTCCAAATGTTTAAAGTAAATCCTTCATAATTTATTCCTAGCAAAACATCAAGAGTTCCAAATTATATTTACATCTAAATTATCTTCAGCAATTCATTCTATTACTCTATTTTAAAGCACCAACTATAAGAATGAGAATTAATGAACACCAGATAGTACTGTCAAAATCTTGTTTTTGGTTATTATCCTTCAACATTTGCAAAGACAAATAACCAGAAAGAAGTTTGAAATTTTGTCACTATCATTTGATTTTCATTGATTATCCATACTTTCACTAAATGGGAGTTCCTCTGCTGATTTGTTCTGCAAGATAAGTTAAAATTTACATTTTTTTTAATATCATCTGGAAATTTTTTTATTGCTACAGAATTTTTTTGCTTAGTGTGTGGAGGTGAAAAGAAAACTGGAATGAAGAGAGATAGATTTAATTGGATTTGAAAAGATCTGGCTAATGTTTGGAAAGTAATTTTAAATATAAAAAAAATAATAATATTTGTGTGTGTGTGTTTACTGCAAGTAGGCTTTAAAACTAAGTTGTTCATAAGATTAGGTGGTATTACTGCTACTAAATAATCTTTCAGTTTAAGAAGAAGAGTGATTTATTTGAGAAAGAAGATAATATTTGAGAGATAAAGTTAGGAAGCACGTTTATCGATCACCATTAAAAAAAATTTTTTTTTATCCTTTTGTATAGAGGTTTGAAAAGTAGAAAAAAAAGCATAAGTTTCAAAACAATGTTTATGGAGATGTTTACATATCTATTAATATTGTCAAAACATTTTTTCCTCTGTCAAGAATGCTTCCAGTTTCAAATTTTTTTATGCCAAATCAAAATGCTGCTATAACTTGAAGGATCTTTTAAATTCCATGAAATTTTTATGCACTTAATTAAAATACTTCTTAAAAAAAAACCTCTACAAAGATAGCTTTCTCAAAAATGTAGCCATTTGTGCAATAAATTGTTTTAGTAATATAATCTAGTGGATTCTTATGAAACAAAAAGTTTTGAAATAGTATTAATAAAACTTATACAATTTACAATGAAAATGTATGTTATTATCATCATCATCATCATTTTCAGTCAAGTCAACATCCTAGTAATCACATAAACAACACTTCTCCAAAATAATCTATTATCTGTTTCATCTTGTTTTTCAGTCTGCTAATTAATATAATGATGTAGTTCAATTACTTCAGTTTTGGTCATTTTCTTTTTTCTCTATCTACTCTTCTGAACATTACATATTTTAATTTCTCAAAAATCTCTACAACATTTCTGAATACTAAATTTAAAAACCAACTAGGCTATTCTATATAGTTGATTAAAATAATGATGCACAACTTTTTTACACTTGTGACCCTCAAATTCAAATTGAAATTTTATGCAATTCATTATATGTTGTCACCATCCTATTATAAGCATATAAGGATAGTAAAAATAAGTCGTTTTATCAGATACATATACATATATTTTAATATTATACCTCAGTACATACAATTTGATATAAGATCTTTGAAAAAAACTACATATTACCAACAAATGTATAATAATACTTGGTTCTTAATAGATCTGTTGACTTGAAGCAATTACAACTTTGTTAGCCTGTTTTAGAAAATGTGTACATTGAAGAACGTGTTACATGTGTCAACATTAGGAGGATACTAGCACGAAGAACAAACCTCTGAGGGTGAAGAAAAGAAATAAGAGCAATAAAAGTAAAGTGCTATTATTATATGCTGTTTATACAAAGCAGATCGGAATATAAAGAAGGATGTGTTTAAACACAAAAGTAGTCAAACACACAATAAAGAGAAGAGCAGTTTTCATGTATTTTTTAATAATGTTTAGGTTTCTGTTTTTTTCAATTAAGAATTTATTATCCAACATGAGAACTTCTCAAAATTTTCACAATTCCAAACAATTTTTTTGCCACCCTTTGGGGATCACGATGCAAATATTGAGCATCGCTGGGTTAGAATGTCATCTTAAATTCATTATTAATGAATGTGAAAGTCAAGGTTTGATTTCTATGATAGTAATGTTATTAGTCAGATCAGCAACACTTTTTGCCACTCTTTGGGGATCACGACGCACACGTTGAGCATCGCTGGGTTAGAATGTCATCTTAAATTCATTATTCATGAATGTGAAAGTCAAGGTCGATTTCTATGATAGTAATGTTATTAGTCAGATCAGCATCACTTAAAGAAGAGTGGAGAATAATACCACTCAAAAAATTGTGTTATATACTAACCTGTGTGCTATTACTAATAATTGAATGTATTTGAAAAGTTGAAATAAAGTTTGAATTTTTATTTAAAAACATTTTACATTTAATATTAGATGATAGCAATAGTCCACCAATATATAATTATTACTTTAAACATTAAAAGCATAAAGCTATACTAGTCAATAAATAATCAAAATTAACCCAAATTCACAACTCAACCAGACTAGCCAAGAAAATAAACTCTAAAATGCTACCAATGGTTTCAGTGCTACACACAGAATTCTCAAGTGTAAAAAACTACAAAATAACAACATATTTAAACATTACACACAATTCCTCTTTCCATACCCTCTAATATTAAAAGAACGTTTAAATAAGTTAATTGCTTCAGAATCATAAATTTTTAATAATAAAGATTCTTTAATTCTTCTTTTTATTTCATTTCGTTTTAAGAAGACAACCTTAGCTTCATCAAAATTAAGAGTATGGCCTGTATCTTTTTCAAGGATATATAAAGTAGAACTAAGATATTTATTTCTAACCTTACTTTTATGTACCTAATAAAAACTAAACCTCACAAACCCATAATAAAGACCAACTACAAATAACAACTACACATATGAATTAACAAAACATACACACACCAAAACATACACTTTTTTTTATATATCTATTTAAATTTTATTTTATTTAAATTATTGTATAACACAATCTTCTAACCAACAAATATTACAAAGCAAAACAAACATATATATAACTAAATAAACATTATTTGCATTTAAGGTTACAGTTTATGTTTTATTTTATATATTTGTATTTATTTATATATGTTGATTTTGTTGCATGAGTATTGTTGGAATTGTGCTTATTTAATTATATATATATATTAGTTTTCCTTTGTAATATTTGTTGATTAGAAGATTGTTATACAATAATTTAAATAAAATAAAAAAATAATAATTTTAAATAGATATATATATAAAATTGTATATGTTTTGATGTGTTTTTTTGTTAATTTAGATGTGTATTTATTATTTGTAGTTGGTCTTTATTATGGGTTTGTGAGGTTTAATTTTTATTAGGACCATAAAAGTAGGATTAGAAATAAATATCTTAGTTCTGCTTTATATATCTATGAAAAAGATACAGGCCACACTTAATTTTGATGTAGCTAAGGTTGTCTTCCTTGAGAAAAATGAAATAAAAAAAAGAATTAAAGAATCTTTATTATTAAAAATTTATGATTCTGAAGCAATTAATTTATTTAAAAGTTCTTTTAATATTAAGGGCATATGGGAAGTGGAATTTTGGGTAATATTTCGTTTAAATATGTTATTTTGTAGTTCTTTATACTTGAGAAGTCTGCTTGTAGCAGTGAAATCATTGGTAGTGATTTAGAGTTTATTTTCTTGGCTAGTCTGGTTGAGTTGTGAATTTGGGGTAACTTTGATTAATTATTAATTTGTACATCTTTTTTAATGTTAAATACTGATTTTGTGAATTATTTTTAGCATAATTTTACTTGTGTATGGTATAAATAATATTGCATAAAAGTTTTCATACTTTAATAACATTGCTGGAATTAACAATATAAATTTATGCCAATTTGTAGGCCATTGAGTAGTTCTCCAGATTAACTGGCATAAAATTTCTTATGCAATAACATTAATTTAAATGAAATTATTTATTAGCAACAATCTTACCTTTTATTATTAAAAGTATACACTTTTCTATATAATATTCTTTTCCATCTCTATGTGACATTTATTATTTTTATTATAATGTTATGAATTCCTGAAAGATTTAATTTAAATGAAATTATCTATTAGCAACAATCGCATCTTTCATTATTAAAGGTGTACAATTTTTCTATATACACTTTTCCATCTCTGTGTGTTATTTATTATTTTTATAATAATCTTATGAATCCTCTGAAAGATAGCTTCTGTTTTTCCAAGCTTATTTTAACTTTCACCATTTTAATATTATTATATTTCTTTCTACCTTTCCAAAATACAATATTCTTTGGAAATGTTTTAGCATTGCAATCATTTTAATTTTCTCAATTTTTCATCTTATTGTTATCATTAATTGTATCCAAAGCATCAGATAATATTTGATTTTATTCCTGAAATTTCTTAGTTACGTTTAGAATACTGGACAATCTAGAAGTTTGTTTTTAGCTGTATTCAAATTACATGAGGAATCTGAAATCTATTCCATAATTGACTCCTGCTCATTTTTGCTATTAAATATGAAATCTTCCACAGTTGGTTGCTAAGAATATAATCAGTTTGATTTCTGAAAACTCCATGAGGTAAATACCATATGTCTAATTGGTATTTTATCTTTGCAAATTTTCATTAGTCGTTTCTAAAATTTTCCAATTCTGGATACCAAGATTATAATACATTTGATTTCTGTAAATCCCATGAGGTAAAGTCTGTATGTATAAGTGGTATTTTACTTTCACAAAACTTCATTAGTCATTCTTGAAACCTTCCAGTGTTAGATGCCAAGAATGTAACTATTTGATTCCTGTAAATTCTAAAATGTAAAGTCCATATACAGAATTGATATTTTATTTCCTAAAGCTTTATTAATCATTTTAAAACATTTCTTTCTTTTTATTTCCAACTTAGTTTTTCTTTCCAATTTAGTATTGTAATAAAAATTTACCTATAGTTGATCATTAATATTTTAATTTTTTCTCTACTTCCTTATGGTGTCAAACTAAGGAAATAGTAACGTTACATTAACATTCATAAGAATGAATTAATATTAAGTGATTATTTAGAGATACATTTCCTTGTTTATTGTCCATAGCTTAAATAAAATGACAGTATGTTCTTTTGATTTAAATTCCTTCAGTTTACTTCCTATTATTTCATTACCCAAAAGATATCTATATCTATCATTACAACATTAAATTTTCTTGGATCACTGTTTGAGATTTCAGTAATTAACTTCTTGATTGCAATTTTGGATTTTTCTTTCCTACATAATGACATTAGAAACTATATCTTGATGATTTTCATACTGATCAACAATGCTAGAAAATATTTTTGGCATTCTTCCTCCCTTCAATAGTATAGTGAAAATAGGAATCATCAGCATTATTTCGATTTTTAATATTTACAGTTTTCAATATAGTACACTTAAACATATATATGATTGCTGTGATGTTGTGATAATCTCATGATAAGATTGTTACCAACATCATTCTATTGGTTTTTGCCTGATATAAATATTAATAGAATGACATAAAGAAATAAAATAAACTTAAAATCTTTCATCCTGTACTTTGTGAATTTAATTAAAAATTTTATAATAAAGATTTCTAAATAGAATGTTCTGATTTCATATGACCAGTCAATAAAATAATTTAATAATAATATGAACAAACTTTGGAAACTTGTGCAAATGATATTCTATAATCTTAAAAAAAAAAAAAGAAGAAAAGACTATCATTGAATACTCATAAGAAATTCTCTATAATAGGACAGATATAAATGTATAATATCTATGACTTTATAATATATCAGCATTCATGAATCAAAAGGTTCACTGCATAGTATGTATATAAAAATGAAGATTTCATAACCATATGGGCTGATATTTAGCATTTTCCCATCACATATTAATATTGGAAAAAATTCTTATTAACTGTTTATGCTGACATTAAACATTGTTTAAAATGAATTTAAGCATGTTTCTTTATTTTTTAAATATCTAGAAAAAATAAAGTAATCAATATTTTATTAATTCTGAGAAATTTAAAACTTAATTAAAAAAAAAAAAAAAGAAATGCAGTAAATAACAAAAAAATTGTAGAGTAAAATTTAAGAAATGCAAAATAAAATAAAATATAAAGTTTATAAAATTAATGATATTAAATATACCATAAATATCACTGCCAGTTTTCTCAACAACTGTCATTGCTGCTTTTGATTCGTCAGCATCCTCATTAAGATTTTTGATTCCTTCAACAACAATGCTGATACTCTTGATAATATCCAACAGACATAAATATGATACTGTGATGCCATAGCCTTCTGGGACACTGGGTGGCTCTAGTTTATCTAGCATTTCCATACTGATTAAAAAAAAAAAATTGATATGTATATATGTATGTTTGTTTACTGATTTGATAAAAAGCAGGATTATTGATTCTAAAAAATCTCTTGGCAAAGAGGATAATTAAGCAATAAAAAAATCATTTGATCATCCCACATAATCATTAACGAATATTTTCTGTATACATAAACAGATAAATTTAAATAAATAAAAAAAAACCTCAACAGTAATTAGTTTTATAGCTAACTATAGAATAGCAATTATATGAATATAAAATATCTGAACTTTTAATAATTATAATTGCTTCCATCCATAAACTTTCTTCAAAGAATTACAATATAATTTCTTAGTGCACTGGCTAATATAATAAAATATTATTTCTGTCACTTAATGAATTTATTTCCAATATTTTTGAAAGTTAGGAAAATGTTTATTTAAAAGATCTGTATTTTAATTACAATCACCTTGAACTTAAAATACAAACTTCCTGCACAAAAAACAACAACAATAAATCCAATGCATATAAAAAAAAAACATTTGCCATTAATATCAATTGAAATTTTCTTCCAGTGATCCTAATAATATGTTTTTAATAAATATATATTATTAGAAAATCTGTGTTTTCACCAGAAAACAATGTAAATCTTTAAAATAATGGGTCATAATAAGTTTATATTTAGTAAACACTTTATTTGCTAATAAATAAAATATATATATATATTTTCTTTTGATGTTTCACACCATTCAAAGATGATTGAACAATTTTTATAAAAGTGGAAGATTAGAATAATCTTCCCATCTATAGTAAAATAACTGATAAGACAATAATTTAATAAAATCATTAGTACTTTGTGAAAATTATAATTTTTATATTTGTAAAAATCAATTTATTAATACATCATTCAATAAAACTTGCATTTTTGTCTTTTGACATAATTTGTATTTTTATGTATTTCGACAAAGTTTTTATTTTCTTATACTAAGAAGCCCAATTGAAATGAATCATACATTAGAATGCGGCGTTTGAGAAAATAAAAAGTGGTTTTGTGATTAAACTCTACACACATCCTGCTGTTTATTAATGCCATGATTCTGATTTCATCAGCCAAAAGGGTGCTCAGCTAGAGAAAATTTTCTATAATCATTACGGAAAAATATTTTCTTAAACCAACATTCAAAATGCTAGTATGTATATATATTTTTACATATCTAATTTTTAATTAATTATCTAATTCTTTGAATCACTCTTGGCATCAACTGATTTAGACAATCAAGGTTCTACTGCAGCATCAAATTCAGAATATTTAAAAAAAGAGTATTTATTAAAATAAAAAAAAGGATTTGACAAATGAGTGATAAAAAAAAGCAAAACTATAATTAATTAATTGATGACATCAAAGAAGATAGCTATAAATGTTTGAAAAATAGAATGGAGACATTTTAATTTGGAAAAGAAAATTAGGCTCAAATGTTATATCTTTTACAAGTGACTAGTGATAATAATTCTATATGAGATTGCATGCTGAATAGCTTAATATTATTTAATCAAATTGTACAAAACCTATTCACTGAAATCAATTAAATTTACAAAGATGATGAATCTCCATAGAATATTTTTATAAAGAACTTTAGTTGGAAGATATCTAATATCATTTAAATAAACTGCATACCAATACAAACTCAAAGATTTGGTAAAATTAAGCAGCTTAAAAGCAAAAATAAATGAAAAGACCAGTCATATCATATAAGAAAAGAAAACAGTTCTAATTTTTATAAGATCTTTTTTTCATAAATGGAGATTTAAGAATGTTCTTAACAATAACTGACACTGATCCAGTTTCTAAATGATAATGATATCAATCTTGACAGAAAAAACAACAACAGTATAATAGCTAAACTGATCACTTTCCATAGAATTCTGTTGCAACACATCACATAATTTAGTTATTGAATTCCACAGTCAATTTATTTTAGAATCAATTCAAACAATGAAAAAATTGAAGGGTGTTTACTTTTGAAAGTCAAAATAGTTAATAATCAAATTATTGATTTAATATATAAATTTCATTGTAAGTCCAAACTCAGTTTGAGATAAAGAATTATATGAACAGTATCAAAGTAGTTGAAGAAAGAAATATATTCAATTAAAAAATAGCTATTTCTTAAATTTTTTTACATCTCATAACATAACTATCTAAAAAAAAAAAAACCAAAAAAAAAAAACAAGCATGTAATGAATTATCAATCAATCATAGTGATTGATTGACATTTTAAATGTGCATTTTATAAGCTGAAAGAAATCAAAGGTAACTTTCTACTGAGTTTTATAAACTGGACGTGGGGAATATAAAAGTATGTGCATGATGCAATTCAAGAAAGAGGAGATGCAGTCTGAAGATTTAAATGTTTCTTCACTCTAAGGATGTATTTATAATGGAAATACTTTAGTTGCTTTGCTATACCTTAAGCATTTACAAACTGTTTGCAAAATTTGACATGATTTTATCTTTATATTTCATTACATTTTTGGTAGCCCAAATATAAAGCTTCATATATAT
Organism: Epiperipatus broadwayi; assembly: GCA_028023455.1. Classification (NCBI taxonomy): domain Eukaryota; kingdom Metazoa; phylum Onychophora; class Udeonychophora; order Euonychophora; family Peripatidae; genus Epiperipatus; species Epiperipatus broadwayi. Next base: position 1,366,271 of record JAQFVV010006213.1, on the reverse strand, counting down.
AAATATATAGAAATCAATTGAGAGCATAATATTTTGATATACATTTTATGCACCAACATATGACAAAATATACATATCTTAATCATAAGAACAGTATTGCATTCCATTACAATATACACTGTGTATATATATATTAAATATTATTAACAGTCATTTATAACTCTATCCTAACTCCGGAGAAACAAAGAAGAACAAAAAGTTAAAAGTATCTTTTCTTATATAAATACTAAAAGTATAAATACTTGTATAAAATTATATTATATATGTGTGTATTTGACAAATGTTTCATAAATAAAAATTATCAAATATTTTTTTGGGGTTTCTAGTTTGTATAGAACAAACAAGAAAATATCCAGCAGTAAAAAAAATCAATAGTTCAAGAATTGTAAGATTATAACCAGAACTATTCTTTGGAATCCAATCATTATTATGTAAAAAAAAAAAAAAAATCTATGATGTTAAAACAATGGCAAATAATTGAGAAAAACATGCAGCGATATTGCGATGAAGACTATCCACTCATAGATTATTCAAAGTGTTCCAGATCAGATCTAGTTAACTATTAGTAGTGTTCTTCCTTTTTATTCACAAGGTATAGGCAGTCCTGAGATTTGAATGAAATAGTATTCCCTTCTGATCAAGAAAAGAAAAACTGATTTTTGTATCAAAACTTAGTTTTTTCTTGAACCTTGTTTTAGTATTTTTTTTTTTTTATATCAAATTTGCATTTTATTTTATTTAGAAGAAAAAAAAATTCTTACTTTTTTTTATTGAAATGAATAATAGCGTATTTCAAACAGATAAATTAATGTAAAAGGAAAATTATGAAGAATAATGAATAAAAAAATATAATTCAAAATCGTAATCAAAATAGAGGAGGCTATTGTGAAATTCATTATTGCAGTATTCAAACACCCAAAGATGAATTAATAAAAAAAGTGAAAGTGAAACTAATATTTAAGAAAAATAGGATATGACATAAATTTATGTTGGAGATAGATATCTAATAATGAATGGTTTTATGGATTATGTATTTGTATTAGTAATTATAATTCAAAGTATTGTGACTCTTTCATTTCATTTAAAGGAGGAAAGAAATATATGACTACTATTCATGGCTAGATATAGAATATATTTTAATATAATAATTTAAATAAGCAATAGCAAATTCCCCATACAATAGTGCTATCAAATGCAAGATTTCGTAATCAATGGATGCATGAAGATTTGTGCATAAAATCCCTATCTAGTGCCTACTCATACAATATTCAGACTAGTTTCTAGCTTGTGGTTTTCATCAGTGAGGAATCTTGGATCTCAGAGCATTGCACCTAGATCTCCGACCCTCCAACAGTCACCTTTTATCTATTTTGTTAACTATAAAGCTAGGAGTCCAAGATGAAAACACAATAATGTTTTCAATCCAAACTCATTCATTTGTATAGTCATATAGATCTGAACTCAATTCAGCATCTATATATTTTGTAAACATTGGTTTTTCAAAAACCACAATTACCTTTATCCCATAGGCAGGATAGGTATAAAACCATCAAAACATCACTTGATCACCATTTCATATGCGTACAAGGCTGTTAATAACAATAACAAACTCTTCATACAGGAGAGCCTTTTCATTCACTATTCTTATGTTGTCAAAATTTTGATTAAGCACAGATAAAGAAAATTGAAAAAACTAACTTTCTCTGACAAATTTTTCAAATTTCTTCCATGATTAATCAAAATTCTAATAATGAAAATAAATAAAAAAACTATGCACTATATATACTCTTGCTGTTATTTAAAAAATCATTGCAACAACTGTCAAGGACATATTAGGTTCAATAAAGATGGAATGATATGTTAGTGAAATATTGGCATCTATTTCTGTGGAAGATTTTTCTACATATATGGATCAAGGTATTTTTTTTAAAATTTGCACTAAAAGATTAATTTTATTCTAATCACAAAAAATTATTTCTGTTGAATATTTCTATAAAATATTTCCCAAACCTGCTTTAATTTCAACTTTAAGCTGTGAAAATCTTTATTATAATATATGTTTTTTTTTATATTAATAATTATTAAATAGACTTATATGTATATTAGTTTAAAACATAAATATAATTATCCTAAAATGGATGCTAAATATATAATTGTTTCAACATACAATAAAAACAATTTAATTCACAAATTCTTTAAAGTTCATTAAATTAATTTTCAAATATGATGGACATTCTATAAACTAGCTATTATTTAAGAATTTACAATCTAAATTATATTTATATCATACTGAAGCAATTATAGATTATATATCTATATACATATAAAAAATTTTAATCAATTATTTACAATTTCATTTACTCACAAGATAGGCTTAGCACTTCCTGCAACCATATTATTGATAACTGGAATCCATATACCCCTATATAAAAAAGCTGGTTGAGGAGTCATGCCATGACCCACAGGGAGGCCTCCAACCAGTGCGGGAGGGGTTCCTGTGATTTGAGGACTATTGTTTCCTACTGGTGGTGTTAGATTATGATTTCCAGACATATGAGAATTGACAAATAAGGAATGAATAAATGTTCCCAAGGCATTGACAATGTCACGGAAGATTTTGGTTGAATGAGGTTTCATATCATAGCTTTGACAAAAAGAACTACAAAACAAATAAAGAACAATAATAATTAAAAAATAGAAATAATAATAATTTTTTATATTTAAGAATTCCATTCTATTTATACTTAAAATATATGCTACAAAAATAAAAATCCAAGCAAATTATGACAACAGCAAAGTCAAGTACACTTAAGCAATACATGATAAAAGAATGATTTTTTTTTTCTCATTGAAAAACTGCTACTTGAAATTAATAACCATGATTTTAATCATACAATAGATTAGATAGAAAGAAGTATGAATACTTATAACACTTATTCCAAAATTAAATTACAATGTATATAATAAATTAAAATGACATTTTATTAGTGATATTTTTTGAAAAAGTACCAAGACTTTATACATCCCTATACTATATTAGATATATTACTATTCAGACAAGAATTAAAAGAACTGATAAATTTAGGGTGAAACAATGTCCTACCCTTTTTTTTATGGAAAATTTCAAATAACATTTTTACCAATTTGTTGAAGAAATTTATAAAAAGCTACACCCTATGTGATATAGCAAAACCCCAGAACTAAAGATTTCTGGCAATTCTTAGCAGAATGAAATAAAAAGAAAAACATTATCTCAATTTCATCAATTAAAAGCAAGTGTCATCAACCTTCAACTGATCAACTTCTTTTTGAAACTACATGATCCCTGAGAACACCTTTATTAGAATTTTGACCAATCATAGATTTTAAATTGAATTTGCATGCTATTGATAAGTTTTACACATATGGGTACTGCATCATTCTTTTTGCCATTTTGTTGGGATTGAAAAGACATATGTACTTGTTTTCTATGACTCTCTAAATATTCTGATTCTGAGACTGATTTAGACATAAACTTTCCCACTGACCTTCTGGCAGTTCATTCATTCAATGAGTATTTGCTTACTGATAAGTCAGACAATAATGAAGCTACAGTTCCTAAAAAAAAAAGTTGGTGAAGCCATCTGTAAGAGCAAGCGTGGCAGCCAATCCTATGCCAGGACACTCATCATAATAGGACTCGGATTTGTTTCTGGATAATAATGTTTGCCAGTCATACATGTCCATCGGAAATTTTACTATGTCTCCAGGTCTAAATTTTCCTATCACCCACAAGTATTCTATTACTGATTTTATTCATTTTTTTACCCATTTGATTTTCGATAAAAAATTATTTAAGCATATAAGTTATGGAAACCAATAAGTACACTGTAGAATGGAAAGCAGTTCCGAATTGGGTCAATCTATCATCCTGTGAATTGAATACACTTTTTGGCATGATAATTCATAATTGTAGTGCATCACATATGATTAGATTGCAGTTCACTTGGTCTAAAAATCCATGACTACAGCAATAGTAAATTGCAAGAATTATGACCAGGGATAAGTTTTTTTTGGTATTTTAGGCAATTTACACTTCAATGACAATAAAAATATTACTAAAAAGCATGATATAAATATAGCTTTACTTCTCAGTATATGTAAAATATATAATTGTTAATTAGAGAAGATATTAATTAGTATTGATAGAATTTATAAAATCAAGCCAATTATAGATCACTGTAATATTAATTTCAAAGCTGCATATCAAATATATAAAGAAGTAGCAGTTTAAGAAGCTATTACTGAATTTATGGGTCATAACACTGTGAAACTATGATGCTGCAAAAGTGATAAAGTGAGGCTTCAAATGGTGGATCTGTGCAGACAACCATAATAGATATGTGTATCATATGTACACAGGCAAAAGTGCAACTTCAAGTGCTAGTCTAAGTTTGAAAACTCAAGTTGAGTTATCAGTTGTTACATCTTGCAAAGCAATATCATATTATTTTTTGTGACAATGTATTTTATTAGTTTACAATTAGAAAAAGAGTTATCTGCAAACAAACTCTATTGCTGTGGCATGCTAAGAGCTGATAGGAGAGGTATTCCAGATAGTATCCATGAAAAATATAAAAATTATAAACACAAGAAGAAAGAATATTTCAATTCTGTAATTGATAAAGACAGCGATTTTCAGTTATAGTTTGGTAAGATAAAAATCCAATTGTTATGTTCAATAATGTTTATCCACTATCTGGAAATGATACTGTTCTTAGAAAACATAAAGCTGGTACACAAAATTCATATCTGTATGTACCTGCAATCAAAAAATACAACTATTTCATGGTTGGGGTTGATTTAGCCAATGAAAAGTAAATGCAGTACAGCTGGGCTAGAAAGTCTAAGCAATAGCCCATGCTTTTATTCTGGCAATGCCATGATTTGAATGTAGGTCAAGTAAATTCAAAATTTTTTTCCAAGTTCTAACCAAGATTAAAATTTATCTTTAAGTGGCCAACCATAGCCAGCCCAGCTATCAATACAATATTAGTAGGTAAATATATATTTGTAATTATCCTTAGCTGGAGGGTAAAATAAGAATAGAAAAGACTCAAATCATCACCACTAGTGAGTGAGTAATACATTCTCCTTTGCTATTCTTCTATTAACAGTTGCTGAAGCAGACTTAATTCTATGTTGAAAAATGTAAAAGCTGTTTACCTTTATTTCCCACTGATATATGAAATAAAACACATGGAATATTAAATCTTGATAATAAATTCTTTTTCACCTTAGTGAAATATGATAAAATTCTCTAATTTATTAGATAGACATAAGAATATATAAATTATATTACAAATAACATTAAAGAAATTACTAAATAATTAAAATATTTTTAATAACAATATCAAAGTAATGGACATTGAAAAAATGGAAAAATAATCACAGTTCTTGTGATAAAATTTATTCATAAATATACACAATAATTAATGAGTAAGATTAATGGAAAAATAATTTTAAAAAAAGGCCATTTAATAAGGATAAAATTTCCAGATTAAAATGAAAAAACCATTAATGTCTCAACTTGTTCTTGTAATCTTAATAAAAAAGATAAATAGATGTCTATTATTAAATCTAAGAATTTTTTTATATAGATTCCAAATTTGCCATAATATTTAGTATTGCTGAAAAAAGAAAGCATTTGATAGGCAGTTATTTATTGAGCCAAAGTATTACGATATTAAAAGATTGCATTGAATAAATAAATAAAAAATTAACAAAAACAAATCTGCATGTAAAGTGATTATGCCTTTTAATATAACAAGTCAGGTTTTTAAAAACTAAAGAATTCCCCTTTTCTATAATCTACATTTAAAAAGTAGAGTTAATTGTGGATTCACTCCCTATAATAGTGTACATCTCTCATTACTCCAGATTAATCTGGTATATTTATTCTCTAGCTAAAAACAACTAAATACCCATTTATTGATAACTTTTGAATAACTAGTTGGTACTGGTTGTGAGATATTCAATTGGAAAAAAAAAAAGCCTATTTGTGACAAAAGAAAATTTTAAGGTTCCTCTAGCCTGCACTTATATTTCAGGCAATGAGCATGGATGGCCAATGCACCAATTGCTACACTATTAGACCCTTATATATACATTTAACTATTTTTAAAAAAGGCTATTTATCTTGTAATGGGCTGGGTTTTGACCAGAAATGAGAGGGAACATATCTCACTATGGTCGGACCTAGGGTCTTTGGATAGGATGCTGTGCCTGATGCGATGAAGTATCTAACCTATGATTGTATCTATCTCCAATGGGATAGTTCATCCATACCTCATCTCTCCTTCAGACTCTGTTATGCCTAAGTATTCAAACTCAGGAAGAAATATGCCTTCGGTTCTCTTCAGGGATGAATTTATACTAGATAGCAACTACCGCACCTCTATATAGGTTCCAATTGATTTAAAGATCCATCCAAACATATTACTGTATTATTATACAAGAGTGACATGTTTGTGTATGTATATATCCAGTTATAAGTGATGAATGAATGTATAAATGATTTTGATAAACTAGAGATCATTATAATGTTAAATCAAGTTAACAACATTTATTAAGTAACAAACCAAAAAAAATCCAAAACTTTTAACATGATAAAATAATATAATTGTGTGTGTCAAGGATGTATTTCTACCAAATCAACAATTAAATGTGTTCACTATGCCAAACCCTTACCCATGGTAGAGATACATAACATGGCACTAATTATTTACAAAGCAAATAAAGTAATTAAAAAATCATTATTAAATTGACTGCAAAGCTGACTAGCTAATTTATAATATTATACAAATATATCCATGGTAGCCTCGCTGTTCAATTCCAATTATCGTTGTTCCATCTTCTTTGGGGACCCCCTATCTACGTACAATTCCCTACAGTTGATAGGAAAGAACATCCTTACTAGAAGATTAATCATTCATAGCGAAAAAATAAACAAACAATTATTAATTAACAATAAAAAACGTGAACTCTGTCCTGTAATAAGTGTATGTGCTTAATATGGAATAATCTCAAAGATCTTACCTTATTCCATATCATGGTGATGATGATCAATACCAAGTCACCATGGAGGGAAAGCTGACCTAAACTTTATTTGATATAAATAAACATTTTTATCTAACTTAATATCGCCCCCCCACACTTCATTTTGTTGCTTTCACCTATAATGGACTGTTACAAATTGTAGATATGTTTAAGCTTCAAAGTGTAAAAATAAATAAAACTAAAATTTTATAGACATATATAAAAAAAATATACATAATAAAATCAAAACTTTCATTAATTCATCTTGGTTAATGTCAATGAGTTTAGCAATAATATCTTTCATGGATAAAGTCTATCTCTCTTCGCATCACTCTTCTTCGGTAAATTATTCATCACTTGCTAGAATGTCTCATTAATGTGCTTGAAACGATATTGTTTCCATTTTCTACAGTTGCTTTCCTTCTCGATCCAAAGAGACATTTAGTGTAGGACATTGGTATTTCTTTAGGCATTATACAGGTAAATAGATTAAGTCATCGCACTTCCAGGGTTGGGACAATAGCAGTCCAGTCCTGTAGCAATGTTAATTTAGATAAGATACATTGCACAGCAGTTTATAACAGATTTAGTTTTTCTTGATTTGCTATTTGGCATTTAATGGTTTATATAAAGAAAAATTACTTCATCATTTTATTTAAATGCTGGCAATGTTCTATTTTTTTTTTCTCTGTGTTCAAATAATAGTGCAGTTTCTTAAATATCAATCTAAATTCAGTTCAGCCATTTGTTAAACAGTACGAATTTATCAAATTTGTCTCTATTTAAATGTTGGTTGTAATTTCTTATAATTTTGTGCTATGAAAATTATACAGATAATTCGGAATATTCGAACAAGCCATCCATCTTCTCTTTCATTCGAATATTTGGTCTTAGCATGTTGGCTTTATACAGTTATTGCATCATTTGAAAAATAATAAAAGACGATGGAAATGAACTGGGTTTGCTTTATACTACGCTTAGTTTCTGGTGCTTAGTATACTAGCTTTTCCATTGCCGTGGCTGTCTGTTGTTGCGCATATTATACTGGTTGTAATTAAAAAGTAAAATTATGTAACAGAATTCTACTTTTATTTTCTATACTTGTTTGCCTAATGATTGGTTTGATATTAGGTCATCACTACGTTTACTAAGTCAATGTCTTAATTCGTAACATACAACACATTGATAATTAATTTATTGTTGGTATTGTAAGGGTAACTTACTATTAACAAAACACCTATACACTTGGTTACAACCATCTCTAACCAAACCAATTATTTATTAAATATATTTACCTATTATTAAATGCATACATATATACATACTTAACAAAAATAAATAAATAACTAACATTTAAAAGTTAAAACAATACTTGCTTAAATGCCAAACTTTTTAATAATCGACCAGATTTAAAATTGAAAAAAAAAAAAACAATTTTATAATTTTTTTTATCTTAATGTTTATATATAACAATGAGCAAGTAAATCAAGCATTGAAAATTGAAACAAAACACACGATATTAACAATTCATTCTTTCTTATCAATAGGATTTGAAAAAGAAAATGACTTTTTTCAACAACTATTTTCTTTTAATGGATATTTATGTTCTAAATTAGAATTGAATTTCTACTAAATCAGAAAAGGTTTATCTTTATGTGTAAAAGAAATATTGATTCATTTATATGGAAAATAAACCTAAGGATCTGAATAGATTATAGGAAAAAAAAATTTTTTTTCTTTGAAATTTGAAAGAAGATAGTAATATATAAAAAAGAACAACTATTTGAATTTCCAGTAACAACTTCTTTATTTTTGTACGTTGTTGTCTACACACAAAAATATCTTTAAAATAATTATATATATATAAAAGTATTTTACAATGTGCAAGGAGTAGAAAAAAATTATATCGTAAAGGTTTCGAAACCAATTTTCATGCCAACTAAAATATTAATTGTGTAGAAAGTCTATCTGGATAAATGGTGGTTAAGAACACCGATCTTCGAAGGATGTATTATAAGTTATTACAATAAAACCATTGGATAATCCTGATAACCTATCAATTTGGAATATATATATATTTATTAAACCAATGGATAAATACACTACATCAGAAGATATCCACGAGGATTATAAAAATATTGACATAATGAACCATTCTTACTTAGCTCAGGAAAATAAGTTTTTATTTATCTATTTATATATTTTATTTTATTATTTTTATCATTTTAATATGTTTATCTTATTGATTTTCATTTTCAAATTTGGTATCTTATTTTTACAGAAATGGGTGCATCCATTTTAGTTTTATAAGGGAAAATTATTAAACTAAATATATATATTAATAATATTAAATAAAATTAAATCTTATTCCCTATTCATACAGAACTCATCTAACTTAGATGAGGTAAAATTTTGATTATTATTTAACAGATATTAGTTAAATAGAGTTATTATTCTTACTAATTAATATAGTAAACTTAATGATATATATATATATTATTATTATTATTATTATTTTTATATTACAAATACTTATAAAAGAGGTCTTACATTTACAAATAAGAGATCCATAATAATAATTATAAAGTAAATATGAAATGACTATAAATGTATTAATAAGGCATTTAAATTAATGATCTTTTGAATTTTTTTACTGTTATTTATTTTATATATATTAGTTTGAATTATAATCTTTTCTTTAGAAAAGATTGTCAAGGTATGAAATTTTATTATGGGATATGGAATGGAATATTAGTTATTTATCTTTTAAAATGATAAAAGTTCATCCTTGTTTTTCATTATTATTTTATTCATCTTGTTCTATTACATTTTCATTGTTTATTAAATATTGAGTTATTAATTTGATCTCTATTTAATCTTTACCATATTACATTCATATTAATAAATAAACAGATTAATCATTTATAGTTACACAACATTTATTTTTATATGTATGTGTTAATATTATAAACATTTTAGAAATACATTTTATTGGTCATTGCTTATATAGAGGCATAATAATAAATTACTTGATTAAATCCATCCCTGAAGAGAGCCAATTGTGAATTCTCCATGAGTTTGAATATCGTGGCATAATGGAGACTGAAAGAGGGATGAGAGGTAGATGAACTAGTCTAAATTACGTCTAAATTTATCTAATAATTATTGAGCTAGTATAGTGAAGATAGATATAATCATGGACTTAGAATTTCATCGCTTCATCTCCAGCATTCTACCGAAAGACCTTAAGTCTGACTGTAGTAAGATGCACACCCTCTTTCTTGTGAAAACCAATGTCCTGTTACAGTATATATATATTTGAAGGATTTCTGTAATTGGGCTTTTATTTTTCACTAAATAAGAGAAATTACTTCATTGTGACATTTGTTTAATTTGGCATTTAATAAAGTAAACATTTGTTGCACGTATATATATATAAATGTTTTTAAAAAAAGGATAGTGCATATTCAACCACCTAATAGTTAAGCTTATGTTTTGAACGGGTTTGATTTAGTGGTATGGATAAATAAAGGCTGTTTTTGACATGATTGTAAGCTACCCTTACAATCTATAAGAAGTTAAGGGTTATCTACTTATTTGTCTGAGGGTTTGTAATGATGGTATATTATAAGATGTGATATGCTGGACTATTTCCATCATTTATGAGTGAATGTATAGAAAATTTTAATCTTTTTTTATTTAAACTTTCCAAATACAAACAACTTGTTAGTAATAACACACAAATAGACAATACAGGTTAGTAATTACACAATGTTTCGAGTAGTATTATTCTCCACTCTTCTTCAGGTGTTGCTGGCCTATATGCACAGTGACAATATTCACTTAGAAGTTGAACTCGCACCTTTAGATTCTTGCATATTGAATTTAAGGCAAACACTCTACCAACTGAGCTATTCTGTCAAAGGCAACATATAGTAGAAATTTGATATATTTATATATGAGTGTTGGTTCAAATCCTCCTAAGTCCTCCAATTTTTTTTTTATAATGAGCCTAATTATTATTTTTTTTATTTTTTCCTAAGAGCAAGATTAATTAGAGGCTTCCAAAGCCATACCACACTTCAAGGAATGCTTACTTCTACTAAGCCTAAACTGGAAATGCTGAAGAACAAAAACTGCATCTATAAAATACCATGTGAATGTGGAAGGAAATACATTGGTGAGACATGTCGCCCTGTTGAACAACGATTGAAGGAGCACAAACTAATGGTTAAAAGAGAAAAAAACAGATGTGTCTACCATAGCAGATCATGTATGTACTAATGACCATATGCTTAAGTGGGAAAATACAAAGATATTGGATAAAGAGGAAAAAATGCATAGAAGAAAATTCAAGGAAGCTGCTCATATGACAATGGTAAATAATCCTATAAGTCAACCCAGTGTGGCAATACACAATGTATGGAAGCCTCTAATTAATCTTGCTCTTAGGAAAAAATAAAAAAATAATAATTAGGCTCATTATAAAAATAAATAAATTGGAGGACTCAGGAGGATTTGAACCAACCCTCATATATAAATATATCAAATTTCTACTATATGTTGTCTTTGACAGAATAGCTCAGTTGGTAGAGCATTTGCCTTAAATTCAATATTCAAGAATCTAAAGGTGCGAGTTCAACTTCTAAGTGAATATTGTCACTGTGCATATAGGCCAGCAACACCTGCAGAAGAGTGGAGAATAATACTACTCGAAACGTTGTGTAATTATTAACCTGTATTGTCTATTTGTGTGTTATTACTAACAAGTTGTTTGTATTTGGAAAGTTTAAATAAAAAAACTTTAAAATTTTCTAAACATTCAATTCACTCATAAATGATGGAAATAGTCCAACATATCACATCTTATCTACTAATTCTCTGTAAAGTTAAAAAAAAAAGCTTCTAAATTCTATCTATTCTTTATAAACCACATGATATCAAATTGAAAATTTATAACAGAAAATGAAATTGAAGTAATACTTAATCTGCCAAGTTAATTAGTATTTTGAGGTGATTTTGTATCAACAGCATATAAATTATAAATATTTTTAACATTAATACCATTATGTTTGCTGTGTGGATAAAATCCCCTAGCACAATTGTGATGTAAGCTGGTGATTTGTTTTTTGATAAACAAGTATCTTATTATCTAACAGTGTTATACCAAGTTGATGGACATAAAAAGTTAGTACTATTAGCAACTCAAGATAGTTTTCTTATTATCATATTGTCACACACCCAGAAAATCCTAAATAATATGAAAAAATCTTTGAGTTTCACTCTAAACATAAATACCAATCATAGACAACTAACCTATTGCATAACATTATGAAGTTTATTTTTGTATGCATCTGTATAGTGTGGATTTTGGATTATTTTCATTATCTAGATAAATTGTTACAAAAATTTAAACTTTATTGATACTTTTCTAAATAAAACTGATTGTTAGTAATATCAAAATATTAATATTAAAAACAACATTTTGAATATTATTCTCCTCTCTTTTTCAAATGCTGATGGCCTGAATAGACAGTTAGTACAAGAATTATAATCTTCAGTTATGCTCTAATCAACAAGACTGTATTTTTTAACGTTAATTTAACGTATACAGAAAAGTATAAATAAAGTTTGATCTTTTTTAAAAACATTTAATAATTCAACTACAGGAACTACAAATAAAATGCTATTATCACAAACTTAAAAATAATCATTAATTATATGCTATATATTACAATTATGCATATAATTAAATCAAATATGTGAAAAGCAAGTTTTGAAAATAATAAAAATATTTTTCCCATCATTCATTCAAATTCAACATTTCTACTTCTGCTATTTTATAGTTTTTTAAATTAAAAGTGTTTCTTCAAAATAACGTTTCTTTAATGTTCAGATAAAGTTAATTAAAAAAATTATAGAATCAGTTTTTGCAATCTTGTAAATTTTTTTTTTCCCCAAACATAAATTATTAAAACAACTACCTTATTTCAATTAAACTTCTAAATTATCTTAACATCAACATACATATTTTATTCACAATATTTTTGGCACTCTTCTTACAAAAAGTAAAAATTAATTTCAATTTTTCCCTGGTATCATGATTCATTTTGTTATTCTAATATTCTAAATTTACAATAACAAGATTTTTATTTTTTGCTATGAGATGGATTTTCTTATTTATTATCAATAAGAATTTATTAACAATTAATAACTATTCTAACATTCATAGACATGGTATTCATTTGCCAGTTACATTTAACGATTTTAGTAAATATTTTTTAAAATATATTGCATATAATTATGTAGGGTTTATTTAAAAACTTTTGTGTATGCTACATATATATTTTCTAAACTAATAAAATGTGTTTTTTTTTAAAAGGTAACAATATAAAAGCAGAATCTTCTACACATAAAAATAAAAACATAACTCTTCAAAAAAAAAACATGGAGGGTTAGAATTTGAAAGTTTTTTTCCAACCGTTTTTTATCTGCAAGTTAAAAATAACAAGAACCCATTTACTAATCAATAATTAAATAGCTAGCTAGATTGGCTATAAGCCAGCTAATTGGAAAAAATCCTAAACTAAAAAAAAAAATTCAACTTTTATCTAAACTCATGCAGATCTGCAAACTACTAAACCATGAAGCCTTTCCATTTATATACAGAGAATCATATATAGTCTAATATAAATTAATTATAAAAAAAAACTTACACCAATAATTCAGGCTGTATGCACATTCTATGCAAAACTTCCAATGCCAGAGAACGCTGCCAACTAGGTTTTTCAGCATCCAGAAATTTGACCACTAATGACAAGAATATTTCACACTCTGTAACCTATAAATATACATACAATGTTGTTATAATTGTGAGATAATTAATAATATATAAAGAATATGTAAATAAATCTATACAATTTTCACACATATATGCATAAATATTTAAAATAAATTTAAATAAATATAAAATGAATATATATGTTTATGGAGTAGTTATACACAAACAGAAGAATATTGAAACTATCTGATCTCATGTAATATGGAAAATTTAATGACTTGATGACATACAATAATAGAATGATATATAGATTTGTGTTATATTTTCTTTTAAAATAAATTTTTATATTTTTAAAACATAATATGCTAATATTTGTAATTATAATATAAATAAAATTAGGCATAAATAAAAATTATCATTTTAATATGTGTTAAATTTTATTTGTTTTCTTCTGCATGTAAGTTTAGTTTGTAAAATTTGGTTTAAATTCCAGAATTAATCTTAGTTGTATGTGAATTAATTAATTTTAATATCTGTGAATTATGATGTAGCATATATTTATAAAGAGAGAAACATTTGATTGTTTTGGTAAAACAATTCAAGATATACAATCCATAGACATGATAAAGCAACTACTAATAAGTTGATGTTTTACAATGGTAATTGTTAAAAAGTACCTTCTTCATGTTTACTACACAAACCATCTCAACAAAGCTAGCCATTTCTTTGCAAATTTTTTTAAAGTGAAAGCTTCAACAAAGTTTATAGGAAATGTCATTAGACAAAAAAAAAATTCTATCAACTATTCACTATTAAACATGGAATTATCAATAATTATAGTTAGCTATTATTGCTAAACTACATTAGAAAAAAAAATAGAATGCTAAAAAAGGTATTATAAATAGATATATAACTGAATTCAAGTCTTGAAATCTGGTTTGACAGTGTAGTTTACAAATAGCTCTAAAGTATTAACTCCCTTTTAAATAATTCTTTTTTCATACTTTAAAAATTTATACATTTTTTAGAAATGTGTGAATAAAATATATAATCTTTATTTTTAGTTTTCAAGATTATAGTTTTCTTAAGTAGTTCTCATGTTAATGCTTATTTATTATGATCAATATTGTATCAATATATCATTACAGCTATTGAAACATTTACTTTTTGCCAATATTAAGTTTCAAATAATAATATAAAAGTTAAGCTAATTATATCAAAATCAGTGTTTGGATCAAGTCAATGTCCAATATTATTATTTTGATAATAAATCAAATTCTTAATTAAAAAATATATTTAATTTTTTTAGCTAAATTGTAAATAACCATACCATTTATTGTTATTATTTTAATTAATTAATTAAATATTACTTTGTTTAACACATACTCCAAAGTCTTCTTTCATGTTTAATTAAACTAAGAAATCATTACTATGGCTAATGGACTCCTGTATTTATCAATCAGGGCTACACTGGTATGATGTTCTATAAAATAGATAATATTAATTTTATGTTTTAAAATAAGATAATAATATTTATAAAAAGGTAAATAAGCTATCAGCACTATTATATTTGGAAATATAAGTTGATTATTTCTATTACTTAAAACTGATTTTCAAATTATGAGTAGGCTGACTACAATTCCTTAGTGCCAAATTTCGACAGTAAGAATATATATTTTTTTTTTACTATTCAACTTTAATTTTATTTTATTAAAACAAAAACATAAACAGGCAAATATAACCTGTTTGGAGAGCAGAATATTTTATTAAAGAATGAAAGAAAAGAATATAAACAATTAATTACATTGATATAGACAAAGAGAAGACTTTATTGTTATGCTTATTCCAAAACTATTTTTCTGAAGATCATATTTTCTCCATCAAATTCTGGTCCTTTACAATATTGTCATATCAAAATTCATGTTACAATTTTGACTTATAATTAACATTATTATAATTATATTGATATAAACAAAAGAAGACTGACACTTCATTATTATGCTTATGCCAAGAATATCTGCAATACATTCTAGTCTTTTACAATTTTGTTGTAAAACCCATCACAATACATATTACAATTTTAACATATAATTAACATTGTGATCATGATTCCAACACAATCTTGACTTTTCTTTTAGTCACGTCATATTTATTATAGAAAATGTCCCTTTGTATTATCAGTAGTTTCTGGAAAATAAAGAATTAACTATATTATATTATTAATGTCATGAAAATTTAAATATTTTCCATTCATTTTAGTGAATATTTGGATCCATCTATTTGATACAGAAATGTTTTCAATATTTCACTTTTATACATAATATATATATATATAATATAGGGACTTGCTTTATTGATTATATATATATATATATATATATATATATATATATATATATATATATAAATGATTAGCAATTAAAGATTCTATAAGACAAACATACTTGTTATCACTCATATGATGAACTGCTAGTTGAAATCATTCTGAATTGTTGTCCATTCAGATACTTTTTCCAATAAGATCCATTTAAATTTTTTATATTTCCTAAGTTCCTTTTCCATCTATTAATATATTCTACTGTTTTCATAGAACATGCTTTATTTTCTATCTGTATTGTATGATTTACTAAAGATAGAGTGATGGAGGGTCAAGAATCACGACTCCAGTTCTGTCACTTCTCAATTTTTTTTACATATTACCCAGTAATAAGTTACTCAATTGTTACTACTGTTTTATTTATAAAATTAAAATAACAATTAATTTTTATATTATATCAATTTTTTTTCTGAATATGGATGGCAATGTTAAGTACTGAAATCAATTATATATTTATAAATAACTATGTACATGTTTAAACATGATTAAACATGTATATAGTCCTAATAAAAAAAAATTTTCAAAAAAATAAATACCAAACTACATATTTTTTTTATAATAACTATATACCTTTTGGGTCCATTCTGATAAATACATGTTAAATATAATGCCATATCAATATTATACAATATCAATAATTTTAACAATCTTTTCAATCATAATATAAATAAAAATAAGTTGTTTAAAAGCAACTCTAGATTTTATATTTCATTAATTTAATTAAATAATTTGTAAGAGAAAAATATGAACACTAGAAATATAAAACAATTTAGTAAGAAACTTTCAAACAATAAATTCCTATAAAACTAGAATACAAATTATTTTTCAATTTCACTACGCCATTATAATTCTTAGTATAGTAAAATTCTTACATATTTTATTCCAAGATTTTTAATATATGGCATGAATTTTGTTTATAGTATATATTTTTATAAACAAAAATAAACAGATACACATATATGTATAATACCCAGACATCTTAATATATATATATGTCAAGATACAATGTTTTATAATTAATAAAAGTAGACAAATAAAACATATCTATATACATATATAATATATTACAGAGTATGTATACATTTCTGAAATTGTTTTAAGTTTGGAAGCAACATTTATTATAAAAAATGATTACATTAAGAAATATAATGGTGTCCTATACCACAATATCACAAATAACCATTAAAAATATAATAATAATAATTAAAAAAAATAGAAACAAATAAAACTTTTATTATACTCGTACTCAATTATTATTATATCTTCTATATTTTTTATAATCAATTTTCATTAGACCTAAACAAAAAATGTGTGCACACACATATATAATTTTAATATTGAAACATTTTTAAATTTTTTATTTAATTAAAGATTGTTAAAATTTTCTGAAGTTTTTGCTTTACATTTATTAAAGAATTGATAGTGAATTAATGCATTATAAAAGTATACATTTGGAAAATATATATACTGACTGAAGGTAAATTCTATTAACTTCTTTAGTTGTTGTTGATGATGATGATAATAATAATAATAATAAAAACTGTTAAAAAACATTTCTTGTCAAAGGTTTTAGAAACTAAGCAGTACAATAAATAAGATACTTTAAATGATCAAATTTCAATGTTAAAATTTGTCCATAATGTTGCCTTCTATATATAAAATTAAAAATAATAAATTTAAAACAAAATTGAAGTAGACAACTCACTATAAATAAAAATATTATTTAATACATCAATCCAGCTTTCATTCCTTTATGGACCTTTTCAAGATGTTTTTTTTTACACAATCACATGACCATAACTACATAATCACATTGTTAGATTGGAAACCTTAGAATAAAATGAATTATTATTATTATTGGAGTTTTTTTTAGATTATTTGTATATATATTATGAGAAGAGAAAAAAAGATTGTAATAAATTTAATCATGTTTATGTACATATATGTATTTTAGTAATTATATTTAATGTATGTATTTTAATAATTATATTTATTATAATGTAATAAACTAATGATCAACTTTTCAAGCTAATACACATGCGCTTTATGAATCTTAATAATAAATGAATACTCTCACTTCCAACACAAGATAAAGTCTTTGTGAAAGAATAGAATGAATCCACCTATTCTTTCAACCCAAACGCTTAAGTATGGGCAAATCTTAAGTACTGGAAATGAGAGAGGGAAGATATTAACCAATCACTTTAAATTACTTTTACTATGTCTGGATAAATGACGCCTGTGAAATTTACTAGAATTTACGATGCATCATTCTTAACTGAAATTAAACATATGTAAATGAGTTATTTATTTTTATATAGCGCGATGTTTATGAAATTTTAATAAACTAATGATCAGCTTTTCAAGCTAATGCACATGTGCTTTATAAATCTTAATAATAAATGAATACTCTCACTTCCAATTCTAGTAAATTTTGCAGGCGTCATTCATCCAGACATAGTAAAAGTAATTTAAAGTGATTGGTTAATATCTTCATGCTCTCATTTCCAGTACTTAAGATTTGCCCATACTTAAACATTTGGGTTGAAAGAATAGGTGGATTCATTCTATTCTTTCACAAAGACTTTATCTTGTGTTGGAAGTGAGATTATTTATTTATTATTAAGATTCATAAAGCGCATGTGCATTAGTTTGAAAAGCTGATCATTAGTTTATTAAAAATTCATAAACATTGCGCTATATAAAAATAAATAACTCATTATAATGTAATGTAAATAATGTTCATTGGGGGAAGTTGCTTTAGGATAATTGTTCATGTGATTGTGTAAAAAAGAAGCATCTTGAAAAGGTTCCATAAGCTGGATTGATGTATTAAATAATTTTTTATTTATAAGTTGTTCAATTTTGTTTTAAACTGATTATTTTTAATTTAATAAATCTGATTTATAAAAGTATTCTTTATTTACTGTAAAAAAATATATATATATACAGTATTTCTATTAATTATTTTCGTTTTAAATTAAAACATATTAACAGTACTCTATGTACATATATGTATACAGTTAAAACATTTTAATAAGATATCTATAAAAATTTGATTTTACAAAAAAAATTATATATATAATATGGAAATATAGAAACCATTATTATACTTGGATTAATATTATTTAAAGGAAGCCTTGGAACCAAATACCATATATAGCCTTTCTATTTTTGTGTTAGAAACCTGATTTTTTACACCACACTTAAAAACAAAGCAAAAATGTGCCTTAAGCTTTCTTCTTTATGTGTTGAATTTAAAAATATTTAATACATTTTTTTTAAATAAATGTTTTTCTGAAAATAATAGGTACTAAGAATTAAAATATTAAAAATAATATCTTTTTTTATCTTTATAAAATTAGAAATTTTTTATCCTCAATCATGATTTTGAAAATTAAAACAAAAAATATCAGTAGCAATCTTTCTTATGCTTGTGAGTGCCAAAGAATATTTTAACTGATTTTAGAAAGCATCTATAAAACGATTAAATTAAAAAAACAAAATAAAATAAATTTAAGCAATATCAATAATATTGTAACTTTATATAACTAACACTTCATATTATGTACTTTTAATGATAGTTTCATTTGACTAACAGGCTTCTCCAAAAAAACCTAGAGTTCCTACTCAAAACTTACATAGAATTTTTCAATTATAAAAATGGAAAAAGTTTCAGATACCTTGAAATATTATAACTTAAAAAATACTGTACTTAAGTAGTTTGCATAATATTAAAAGTATACACAAGACAGTAATATCTGCTCACAAATACCAGAAAATATAGCCTCGTGTGTATGTACATATAGATTTAAATAATAAAAAAAGCATAATCCCTATTAGGTAATTTATATAAATATCACAAACCTCTCATACCAGTTAGTCATCTCCCAAAACTGTGACAATGGGATTTACATAATCACACATACCATCTCCAACTTCAATTCCCTTTTCATTTTATTTTTCATTCAAGCTCTCAAGAATTAAGAAAACAATAATGGGCACAGGCTTAATAGGTTGACAGTCTTTAGTTATGATCTTTACTTGAGGCAATATAATCATTCATGAGTTGGTTTGGAACCAGATTTGACTCACAAGTTTCATCTGGCAAACACTATGTGCTTAGGGAGTCATATTATGAATCCCAATATGGAAGATGTCTAAATAATGTGGTCTAAAAATGGCCTATTTCATATAGTCTAAATAAATTGTTGTGCCTGATGAATTACTTACTAAAGTGGCAGAAATAAATGTATCAGCAATATTGATAAAGCAGAAGACAGTCATGATACTAAAGGTAAGTATTATAAATCTAACTTTTTTTCTAAATATAGATATATGGAATATGCAAACTTTATCCGATACAAACTCTTCAAGACCAGAACAAGGCCTGTATTGGAAACTAAGAAATTTTTACAACTTAAGATTAATACAGCTGCACTTAATGAAACTTATCTTCCAGAGAAAAAAAGTTTTATGAAATAAATAAATGACTACAAATTTTTTTTTGAAGGTCAGATTAGTCAGTGAAAAGAGACAGGTTTTTTTTACTAGCTTTTAAGTCTAATTTAGTATCTTCTATTCTTGGAATTCCCTGTTGTATTAATGAAAGAGTAATGGTGTTAAAAACTGCATTGCACAATGATACTAGTACTCATTTTATTAGTGCCTATGTTCCAACTTTAACTCTAAATTCAGAGAATTCAGAGAAAGAAAGCTTTTGCTTCTTGCTGGATAGTATTATTACTGCAACAACATTTAAAAAAAAAACATTTTTTCTTTATGAAGATTTTAATGCAGGCATTGATACAGTAGTAGACTCTGCCTAAAAGTTGTTGGAGATAATGGCAGTGGTGCTATAAATTCAAATGATCTATTGTTATTGAATTTTTGTACAACATATATACAGACTATCACAATCATTTTGTTCAGCAGAAATATTGTTATAAAAAAACTATGTATTCTTCTATACTAAAACAAAATTATAAAACAGATTACATTGTAGTTGAAAGTCAGAATATAATACAAATTCATATTACATGAGCATAAATTGTTGGATAAATCACATATAACAAACTTGAAATGATATTTGCATTAAAAAGTAGGATCTTATTTCAATTACATTTGTAAGAAAATTAAAGTTTGTTCTTTATAAGTAACTATTATTCAAATGGAAGTCAATCTCCAATAATGCATATTTCTTAAATATTATAAATTTCCACGCACTAGCCTGCCGGTAAGAGTTTAAAAACTTAAGTGAATCACTTAAGTTTAGAGCATACATTCTATATACACCAACTCTTACAGACCATGCTTAAATTAGGGCTTGAGTCTATTGTGTGCTTGATGTTATAATCAAATATTTTATTGTACAAATCTATTTAACCTATTGCAGGAGAAAGACAGTGTCTCATTTTTAACCATCTACGATTAGACAAATATGACTTATAAATGTAAACCTATTATTATAAAGTGCTGAAAACTTTAAAATTATTCAAATGGAAGTCAATCTCCGATAATGCACTATTTCTTAAATATTATAAATTTCCATGCACTCACCTGCCAGTAAGAATTTAAAAAACTTAAGCCAATCACTTAAGTTTAGAGTGTACATTCTATATACACCAACTCTTACAGACCATGCTTAAATCAGGGCTTCGGCCTATTGCATGCTTGATGTTATAATCAAATATTCAATTGTACAAATCTATTTAACTCATCGCAGGAAAAATACAGTGGCTCATTTTTAACCACCTACGATTAGACAATTGAATATTTGATTATAACATCAGGCACATAATAGACTCAAGCCCTGATTTAAGCATGGTCTGTAAGAGTTGGTGTATATAGAATGTACGCTCTAAACTTAAGTGATTCACTTAAGTTTTTTAAACTCTTACCGGCGGGAGAGTGCATAGAAATTTATATTTAAAAAATAGAGCATTATTGGAGATTGACTTCCATTTGAATAATTTCAAAGTTTTCAGCGCTTTATAATAATAGATTTACATTTATAAGTCATGTATGTCTAATCATAAGTGGTTAAAAATGAGACACTGACTTTCTCCTGCGATGGGTTAAATAGATTTGTACAATTGAATATTTGATTATAACATCAGACACACAATAAACTCAAGCCCCGATTTAAGCATGATCTGTAAGAGTTGATGTATATAAAATATACGCTCTAAACTTAAGTGAATCACTTAAATTTTTTAAACATATTTAAGAAATAGCGCATTATCGGTTGACTTCTGTTTGAATAATTTCAAAGTTTTCAGCACTTTATAATAATAGGTTTATAAGTAGATACTACATGTATTAAATTTCAGTAGCTATTAATAGATAAAATTGCCAATTTGGACCTTTAAAATTATCATACTACTGAGGCTTGAAATTCTGTATTATGGATTAAGTAAATCTATTCTTGAGTTCATTAGAAAGAAGGACATGATTTGGTTTTCAGATAATGATCTTATTATTAGGAATTGGATTAAAAGGAAATGTGACATTTTCTGCTTTGCAGAATAATACAAGTGGAACTTCATAATAAATATAGAAATGTGAAGGCAGAAGTTTAACAAAAGACAAAAAGATTTTAAAATGATTGATGAATTAAAATTTCAAAAAAGATACAGCACTGAAAATAATATATGAATCTGGGAAATATCACAATCATATTAAATCCAGAAATCTCACTCTCTCATATGATGATTGAAATTTTGAACAGGTAAAAAGAGTATTTTGATCATCTTTTGAATAATAATATAAGAATTGAGATGATGACTTTTAATAATATTTCAATTTTATCTACTCAGATCTGGATAAAGATATTAAGCTTAGTAAAGTCAAAACAGGGTTTATTAAAAAAATGAAAGGGCTGCAAGTCCTGATGAAATATCTGGATAAGTTTTAAAATATGGTCATAGTACAATAGCTTAAATAAGTATGGGAGTTTTTCAGAAATATATGGTCATGAAATTGTGCTGCCTGATGTTAAGGATGCTTCTATTGTTTGAATTTTTAAAAATAAAAGCAATAAATAAGTGATTAAAACAAAACAAAAACTTCATCTTCTTGGATTCTGAATTTATAATATATTGATAATTGTGCTATATTTTCCAGTTCAAAAGATGAATTTCAAAATGTACTTAATATTTTGAATAAAAAATATAAAGACTTTGATATTAATAATTAATATTCAAAAAACATAAGTTCTTTATCAGCCAATAATGGAAGAAAAATCCTGATTA
Organism: Epiperipatus broadwayi; assembly: GCA_028023455.1. NCBI lineage: Eukaryota > Metazoa > Onychophora > Udeonychophora > Euonychophora > Peripatidae > Epiperipatus > Epiperipatus broadwayi. The sequence goes on along the minus strand of JAQFVV010006213.1, from coordinate 1,342,783 downwards.
ACTTTTAGCTTGAATAATTATCAATTTGAGAAAATAAACTAATTTCAATACATTAGTAATTTTATAAGTACAAAGGGTTAGACATGATTTCAATATATTTCCAATGCTTTTAAGAATTTAAAAAATAAGCTAATTCATCATAGGAAAATAACTATTGCAACTGCTGTTATTTTACCTAGTTTATTGTATAGAAGTGAGACTTGGACATCCTATTGACGCAATATAGAGGCAATAGAAAAGTTTCATTTAAGAATGAACTGATATTTTTTAGAAATACAATAGCAAGATTATAAAACCAACCAATATGTTCGATTTTCTGGATGAGAAACTATAGAATTCACTATTGGAAAATCAGACCTTCATTAGGTTGGACATGTAAAATAAATAAACAATGCAAAATTTCCTAAAATGATGTTTTATGGTGAATTGCAGTGAAATTTTCATGAGAATGATAGACCCCATTTACATTACAAAGATTATCTCAGTTATTCTACACTGATGTAATGTTGATGGTTTCTATTGGAAAGATATGCCAGAGATCAGAATATATTGGAGAGCTACAATTAGCCAAGATGTTAAAGCATTTCATGAAGAAAAGTTTTCTGCTGAAAAAATTAAAAAATAGTAACAAAATATTACATATGTGGCCAAATGGGTCAGCATGATCTATATATGGATGTGTTTTCTTTTGGATTTTATTTATAATTTTTTTTCTTAAATTATTTTAACCTTTATTTATGATCATCTGCATTCATTCATAAAATGAGTACGACCATTCTATCTCCAAAGGAAAAAAAAAATCTGCTCTAGAAATGAGTTTTGTGAATGACTGTCATTCACAAAACTCATTTCTAGAGCAGATTTTTTTTTCCCTTGGAGATAGAATGGTCGTACTCATTTTATGAATGAATGCAGATGATCATAAATAAAGGTTAAAATAATTTAAGAAAAAAAATTATAAATAAAATCCAAAAGATCCATATTAATAATTAATTAATTTATTTATTTTTTGATTTTGACATTAGAAAATATTTAAAATAGATGCTAATCATCTTTTGGGAATTAACTATATTATTTCTGAACCAAAAAGCAGGTGGAAAGAAAATGTGACTAAAAATGTTATTTTTATCCCAAATCAATTTAAATAACATACTTATCAAACAACAGTTATATTAATATATGATTATTTCATTCAATTTTTTTTTTTTTTTTTGAGCTTCTAATCATTTTAAAACACATCCACCTGAACCAATTTGACAACAACTACATTTACTGCAGTCCAAATGTTAAACATCAATAACATTCCATGGTTGAAAAATTCACCATGTGATCATTTGCTCCCATTTCTAGAGAAAAAAAATTGTTTTCTTTCCCATAAAAAAAAAAAAAAAATCACTGCCTATTATATAGGAAGAAGAAGAAACTTAAATAAATTGATTTTTCTAATTAAGGTGATTTCAACAGAGTAACATTAATGTAAAAACATGCTAAAGAAAAATAAAAAATAATAATTTACTAGAATCTCAAAAGAATTTATGGTATAAACAGTGAGGATTGCCAATTCCTCAACAAGCTTTGTGTTAAATGCTTAGCCAGAGAGAGCATTTAAAATATCTCCGTCAGGAACCCCCCCCCCCCCAACCCCTGACCATGAACAAAGCTTGTTGAGGAATTGGCAATCCTCTCTGTTTATAACTTACAAGCTTAAGAGATTAGGATCATGTGATCTATGACTCTTATTTTGACTATTTATAGTTTCTGCCTTAAGTCTTATGCAATATTATATTGCTAAGACTACTAATATATGGTATGGCTGAAGATCTATCAGCCCCATATAGCTATTTGAGTTGGATAGCTGGGTTTGGACATATAGGTGTCTGAAAATTTCAGATTTTCCACTCAATAGATAATTTTTAGTTAAATGCTGGTTTTGGGTTGGTATTTTTAGATCTAGTGTCTGAACCTACCCTGCCACCTCTCTGAGGAGTGCCAAAGCACAAAACCATGGTCAGGGGTTTGAGGGGGGGTCCTGACAGAGATATTTTAAATGCTCTCTCTGGCTAAGCATTTAACACAAAGCTTGTTGAGGAATTGGCAATCCTCACTGTTTATAACTTACAAGCTTAAGAGAATAGGGTCATGTGATCTATGACTTATTTTGACAATTTATGGTATTTTTTCAAATTTTTTTTTTTTTATAAATATTTTCTTAGTAAATTCTTAAATCTTACTTCATTTTTTTTTATTTACTTTTAAAAAGAATAATTTTCCTGATTCAGTTAAAGATATTTGACAAATGTGACATACTCATGTAAATGAACTGTATTTACTCACTATATTCATGAACAAAACATATATTTATTAATTTATATTTGAAAATATAATTGAATAAATACATATGCAAGGATTAAGACTAAACAACTCCTTTATAAAAAGCTCATTATCATTTTATTAGAAAGGTCATTAAGATAAATAGACAATAATTAAATTTAAATATTGCAATTTCAAAATATAGCAAATGTGATGTTTGTTCAAGTAAGCTTATACTCATGTCAGCTGAAAACTATCACAAATATTAAGTCAAGTCATTATATTTTTTATATATGTAATTATGCAAACATGTACAGGCAAAATAACTCAATGAAAAATAATTTAAGCCATTAATAGTAAATGCAAGTTAATAATTAAGCACTTAAGCCTTATTTCCTTTAATGTTATCCTGTACATGAGCACATATACATAGAAGTATATTAAGATCTGAATCAGCACTAGTGTTTATAAATATATCAGATAAACATTCATTTACCATTGCTACATTCATTTTCCACATTTTTAATAACTTAATATTTTTTTATATTGTTTTAATAATGTGAAAATTGACTGAATTATGTTTAACATAATTAATAATTATTAATTTTATCCTTAAAATAAATTTGTTTGAATATTGAATTTATATCTATCTGTTGTACTCTTGTTAATTTTTCAGAGTATTTTACTCTATGTGAAACTAAACACTGCGCATTGATAACAGAAATATAAGCAAATGTGTATATAGAATTCAAATAATTTTCTTTGAAATTATCAAAATAGCACCCAATAGTAAAGATTACATTTTATGTCAATGGTTCATGGTATTGTTGGAATTCATATTTCAAGTCCTCATACACATAGGGAAAATTAATTATCTGCGGAAAAACCAACCAATTATTAAAAATGTGTAGATGTTGAAAATATATGATTAAGATATATTCAATCAATATTTAATTAATACAATTTCATCATATAAATTGGCTCACCAACACGAATCCTGAATATTTAATATTTGTATACTGAATATTTAATTTTGATTGATTCTGACACATAAAATGTCATTTTTAATCTGTCATTTAATCATCATTGGTTAAGAGATATTTATTATTTATTAATTTAATATAAATTCCATTACAATATGCACATATTTTTTTAAAAATAATAATTAATGAAACTGATATTAAATAAAATACAAAAAAATATAATATTTAAATAATATAAAGATGATTATTATAATTTCAAGCACAGGGATCATATTATCAAGTAGTAGCAATGCAAACTGGAAAATTAAAATTCTGTTTTGTTTAGAAACTTTTATTTTTGTTTAACACTTTTTTTTCAAAGTGTGTATAAAATAAATAATATATGAATCAGACCATTAAAATGCTTTCTGTTGACCTTATTATGAAATAAAATATTAGATTAAAATAGCAGAGAATCTTTTAATGCTTATTCATATTTAGGAGACACCCTTATCTATAAGATGAAATACAAACAATTCAGCATAATATATTAAACAATATAACTTGCAATATTCTAATAATAATCATAATAAACATTTTTCACCAATTATTTTTAAAGGAATTATTAAAAAAAAAAAAACATTAAGAAAAATAATATAAAAAGTTCAATATATCTGTACAAGAACATCAGAAATTTATGAAGACCAGATATATTTTGTATTTTAAATTATAGCTCTTTAAAATAATAAATCTGTATAATTGATTATAAAATAAATACAAATATGCATTTTTTTTTCTTATTTAAAATTTTCTGAAATTATTGTACCTCTAAAAGTCAGTTATTTTTATACTGACAAATTTAATTATCTCATTTTAATATTTTGAATTTCTGCCAGCATAAATACTCATATTAAAAAAATAGTCATATTTTGAAAATAAATATATAATCCAAAATTATTCTCATTATATGCACATCCTGAAATGAAAAACAAAAAAACAAAGCAGCTTAAAAATATTAAGAAGTTTATTAAACTTTAAAATATTAATCATTTATTTGAAAAATAATAATAATAAAACTACAATTAATATGTAAAATAATTGTATTCAAACAGAAATGTTAAGACTATTAAGTTTTCCTTACACTAAGCTCAAATTAAAAAAAAACAATTGTTTCCTAAAAGACTACACAAATCTACTGCCTATTATTTCATATATTTTATATTCGAAAAATAGAAATAATATAAAATAAAAATAGAAGTGAAACAAATAATTATTCTCAAAGTTTCTATTTACAAAAATTGCTTTTGATCATAATGTATTATTTACATTCACCACACAAATACACTTTAAAAGCTAAATATCACTTATAATCAATGTTGCTAATAGTAACAAATATTCAATGACTAATACTAAATAAATAAACCCGTGAATTTTATATTAATGTTGATGGATGGATGGGGGGGGGGGGTGATATAAAATTTATTTTTTAAAACAATTATAAAAATTAATTGTAATAGATAAAATCTATGTCTTCTACATAATAAATGATATTAAAATCAACCTTAAGTTTAAAATATGATTTTTTCAAATATCGTAAAAATTAACAAGAATAAAAAAGATTTTTCTATATCATATACATATTTACCAAAAGTGAATAATACTTTTGAATTAATACAGAGACAACCCGTAACAACCGCATGGTAATAGGAAAATAAGGCTTCTCCATGGGGACAGGGATAGCAGGGGTAGGCATTCCTTGGCGATATTTGATATTTGGTGAAAATAATTTAATTACGAGTGGACAAACCCTTTCTTTAAGAAGAAAACTGAATTCAGGGTTCTGAAAATAAACAAATACAATCAGAGTTGTTTTAATTATTATTTTTAAAATTAATACCAAAATAACTATTTTACAACTATAATCAGAAATTAACATAAAAACTAAATGAATATTACAAATACATACACTAAAATACTTGTTGCACTTTTTTGAGTATAACTATAATTAAGTCAAAAAATAAAAATTAAATAGTTATAAGATAAAAAGAAAACCTTATGAAAGACTTGAGAGAACATTGTGAGCAGGGATTCCACTAATTCCAAACCAAATGTTCTGGTCATTTCAGTCATCCCTACCAACCAATATGGCTGATCTGCATTAACAAGTTGGCATAAATCCTATACAAAAATAGCAAATAAAAATTACTGGATATGTTTTTTTTAAAAATATCTTTAGTATAAATAGTAAATACATACAGACTACAAACAGATCTAATATTTCAACAATTATAACAATGTGCATCTAAGTTTATAAAATAATAATTAATATTTCTGTATATTGTTGCAGCCCATATATTGAAATTTGATGTATTTCTTTAAAAAAAAAAGCATTTGATATTGCTACCTTAATATTTGCATATTTGACAATGTGAGCTACTACTAAATGATAATTTGATTTACAATCTTTGGATGCTTTTTCAATGAGCAGTTTGCTTCTGTTTAGTGACATGAAAAACATTAATATCATGACTAAATATACACCTAAAGAGAATATATATGCACAATTCAGATGATTGAATTATTAGAAACAATATATTATATAATCTTCATTTACATTGTCATTGAAAAGCTATCAAAATATAACAGATGTCAAAAATTTTATGAATTGAAACATAATAAGATCTATCCCGCTTTCTTGATGAATTAATCTGCAATGGTTACAACTGATATGTGAAACCAATTTAAATTTTCAAAAGCCTTAATTTCAAATTAAATTGAACAGGTGTCCATCTCAGTACCTTCCTTGTTATATCTCTATTTTTCAAAAATCAAATTATTTTGAATTTAGTTCATGTAGTATAAGTTTTATGCTCCCCCTTTTCAAATTTAGTGATATCTCATACTGCTTGTAGTCTAAACAGAAGCAAGTTTTCTCATGTTTTGAAAATTATTGCTTGTCTTGATAGATAGTAATATGACACTGTGTAAATGATTTACAAATATTTTCATATTTTCTATTAATCCCTCATATATTTACAGTTGCAATATACAATCTGGTCATCACTAAAAGTTTCTTAGGTTGTATTAGTGTTGCTTTCCTTTTTCACAATTACAAATTGTGGCCTGAATTTTAAAAACCATTCTTCACACTACTAAACATATTCTCTAATATATGTGTCAAGTGTGATTATTGATAACTATAGAAATTCAAAATCAAAGTTTTATTTATTTGAGAATAAATGGTCAGATCCATAACATTCTCTGATAAGGTATAAACTTTTTTATCAGTTGGAGCTGCAGAACTTACACCTGTGCTTTCAGATTCAAGATCTAGAAGGTTAAATATAAAAATATTATCCATTACAAAATGTTTTATGGGGGAAGAGGTTTCTAAAAATGTAACTATATTTGTTCAGGGTTTTGAAGGATTATTAATATTGCTTAAATTGTTCAAATGATTAAATTTTAAACATTTATCTTAATAATTCCTTGTTTTGAAATTTATAACAATAGGAACAATCATAAAAACAAACAGGTTGCCTACTGTATGACTATTTTTTACTTTGCTTCCAAATATTAATGAGATTTCACAATTTATGTTTAGTATTATTTCTCTAATTTAATTTTTTTTTAATAAGTTATAATTATAAATTTATTAAACGCACATTGATTACGTAAGTAATATTTACTGAGGCTATAACCTCGAGAATATGCATGTAAAATGCAATAGTAGGGACCTCTACAGGTGTTTAACCACAAGCTTACGTAAATGTTTTGCAAGATATGAATCACTATTTTTTTATTTACAATTAACAATTTTAATCGTATATTCCGCAAAAAATTTTCTAATCTTTGATTTTGTATTCTATTTGAATGAATCCAAAAAAGACAAATATCCCTATGTTTTTTTATATTCTTTATAATTTTCAATTCATTTAATCTTTAATGTATTTAAATTCAACTTATAAAAATAAAAGATGGTCATCATTTTTATCAAATGACTATTATTGAAATCCTCTTAATTCAAATGTTATTTTGTTTTACAGAGCTTTTGCTGGCATTTTCTCTTATTCAGAAGTATAAATATTTAATAATCTTATTTTCTTGTGGATTTGATTAATTAATATCGTATTTTTAATATTTTCCGAATGATTCGGAATTAGAATCCATTACAAAAATTTTCTCGCAATAAGTTTGATATAACATTTATGCTATATTATTTGATATTAGTTCATATTTTTTCCATCAGTTGTCCTTATAAGAGTGTTTGAGAAGTAGCTGATTGAAGAAAAAGTCATAATTATCGGCATTTGAGATTCTTATGTAAATTCGATAAATTAATATTACAATTTTTTTAAATATTTTTTTGTGATTAAATTTCCTTTGATAGTTTTTTTTTAAAATATCACATAATAACATCAAATAACTTTAAGCTATTTTATTTAGCAATAAGTTGTTTTTTTTTGTTTTTGTTCGCATTCTAGCAAATTTTAGAAATACTTAGAAATTTCAGTAGTTTGTAGGTTGATATTTCATTATTCCCATTTTTATTGGTTCTTATTGAAATTTAAAGCAGAAAAACCACACTAGATATAGATATCATTTAGCATATTTGTTATAGGTTTTCAGATTAAAATAAATTGTTTTTTTAAAAAAAAATGTTATCTCAAATTATCAAAGTTAGGTTGCCATCTTTATGAATAAACTAAACTTTACTTATAGCTAATATTCTTTATTTATGAATTTACTTGAAATTGTAATATAGCAACTTTATAAACAATCTCTAAAAAGCAAAAAAAATAAAAAACTATGAAATCTACTGCATGTAATAAATTATTAGGTTCAAGATGTTTATATTGCAATAAGACTTCTTTAAAAAATAACAGTTTCTTGCTTTCCATAACTATATATTCAGAAAAAAAAAATGTATATATTTGTTTTAATTATTACCTGATATAAAAATTCATATAATTTACCTGATGTTTTCAAGAGAGCAGACTAATACTTTCCATTATATTTAATCTGCTACTTAAATGTCTGATCATTACACGGAACTCTCGAGCAATAAACTATAATTATCCAACATCAACTTTTAATTATTGAATGCTTTTAGAAAAATTCAACCTCATTTAAATTTTTCAAGTAAATTCAACTATTAGTAATAACACACATATTAGTATATAACACAACATTTTGAGTTCATATATTTTCTTGTCTTGTTCAGGTATTGTTAGGTAGCATTGGAACTGACCCAGTCGTCTTTAATTTAGATTTAGAAAAAGATGAATTTAGGATGACGCTTCAACTAAGTAAGTTATTCTGTCAAATGCAACAATTAGTAGAAAGTTATATATTTATCTAGATGGACTTCTGATTTCTCCATTTTTTCTTATCAGCAAGGTTAACAAATGGTTAACAAACATATGGATTATCATATTAGATATGGCTTACAAAATTATTTTGCCAATGTCATATAAACAGATTTTTAAAATTTTCCTTTATTTTTTACTTTTCTAATAGTCTTATTTTTTCCCAATTGAACACACGTTTATTAGTACACGAATCATCTATTTGTTTAGATATATCTATTTTTTTCTCTCTCTTTTTAATCATTACTTTGTGCTCTTTTAATTATTTTTAAATAAAACACTGATTTCACCAATACATGTTCTTCCACAGTTATATTACTTCACACAGTTTCTGTTTTTCAGTAATTCATGTTTAGGTTATAGAGATTAAGACCCTTAAACAGTCTGGCTATTGATTTGGCAAGTTTTTCTGATATTATAATGATTACAGATTTTCTGTGTCTGTCATCCCTGATATGTAAGGATGCACGACAGTATCTATAATAGTTGGATATATGTATATCATTTTGCTGTCTATTTAATGATTTCTTAATGATAGATGATGGGCAATCATTCTTCAAGAGAATTTATTCTTTTTCCAAGTCATTTGTTTTAGAACAAATTTCTTTTACTCTGTTCCATAGTGTTAGTGTAATTAAACTTTTTTATGTTTCTGTTACGAGTGTGATATAAATATTAAATATTTTCATTGTGGGTGTGAGAGAGAGTCTTCTCATAAGAACATTTAAGAATGCCAATTTTTATTCTTGTTTTAATTCTATTATATTTAGATTGAAGATGTAATTCCACAATGTTTGTATTAAGATTTCATCATCTTGCCATACAACTAATATATCATTGACATAGTGAAGCTAGAATTTAGATGGAGTAATATTTATATATATATATATATATATATTAGTTAATCTCTCCATGTAAATGTTACTGATCAGGGATAACAATGATAAGATATATATTGGATTTTGTTAGAATTCTGTGTACTGAAAACATGTTGTTATGCAGAATATTATAAATTCCAATATACTACTATTAGGAAGAATTGTTATGATTTTTAAGCTACTATCCTCATTCAATCTTTTTTTTTTTTTTTTTATCATACAGCTTTTTAAAGGTTCAGCAAAGGGTAGATTTTTGAATAAACTTTCCAGATCAAGGCTATAATGAAACACTATCTGATGTAAAAAAGATTACATGAAGATAGTAATTTACAAATCAGATTTCTTTCTATTGATAATATAATGGATCTTTTAACATTATACCACATAATGACAACATACTTTCATTACACCATATAATTCTTCCAACAAAATCAAGAAATCGAACAGATTTTTCTATCACCTCTGATTAATAACATTTACAAGTAAGAATTTGAATCCACATCCATAAATACTGTTTATCACTGGGTTTACTATGTTGATGGTATATTTATGTATGACAATATAGCAAAACTCTATCATCATCATCATTCTCTGAATACACATTAATAACATATCTTCTTCAATTAAATTCACAAAAAATGTTAGAATAAAAATATAAACTGACATTTGTGTTCTTATAATAAATTTCCTCATACCACAGTCAAAACTATGGTTTCCAAACCCCTCTTCCATTATAAAATATTTATCATATATATCCAATGACAAAAAGTGGAATTAAGTATGAAACAGACCAAAATAAATTTGTTTGGAAGCAACTTAAAAAAAAAATTCTATATAGAACAAATTATCATGAAAAATAATTATCCATTAGCTATCATTAAGAAAATCTTAAATAGACAAAAAAAAAAAAAATATTATATGTATTGTAGTGCATTCATACATGCATTCTAGAAAAAGAAGACAAATTAAAAAAAGTGTTTGCAATTAATGTAATATCATAATAACTTTCCAAAGATATAGCTCACTATAAGAGTCCAAACTTTTACAAATTCACATGAAATACTGAAAACAAAAACTGGATTTATGATATAGATAAACATATATCAGTGAACCACTTACTTATTGACCCCCCCCCCCCACAAAGAAATGATTAAAAAGATAAAAACAAATGTGTCTAAAATGGTAGACCATTCATGTACCAATGAACATATATTCAATTAGGAAAAGGGAAACATATTGGACAGAAGAAAAAAAGTAAAAAAAAAAAAAAAAAGCAAATTTAAAAAAGCTGCTCAAATGACAATCACAAATAATCCTATAAATCAATTAGTATAAAATAATCCTTAATGTTTCATTAATCTTGTTCTTTAAAAAATAGAGAAATCAGAAAGAATATTATAGTTAAGAATATAAAATCTACTGACTACTGCTTTAAAAGAAAAGCCTATTTTGTTAAATGATCACCTTAAATTCACTATTCATAAATAAAGATTACTGATGTGATTTCCATTACTAACAAAACTGAATGTATTTGAAAACTTTTAAGAAATTTAAACTTCTCTATGGTCATTCAACAATTAAACTGAGATAATGAAAATAGTCAATATATGATTATAAGTAAAATGCTATCATCAAAACTTATGTTTTCACTTAAAAATCTTACTATAACATTTCTTTGGAACTTCCAAAATCTTGAAATCAATATTATTTATTTTTCTTTGCAAAACATTAAATTCTGGATTAGTCATCTAATTTTGATTTTTTTTTTATTAAAAAAAGAATCAAATACATTATTACTCATGAGTTCAAAAGAAATTTATGACACAGCAGAGCTATGATCTAAGGACTTTGAGCTCCAGAGTCCATAAAGAACATTTTGACTTAAAAGTATTTTACTATTGCTATGATAAAAAGACTTACGATTGTTTTTGTTTTTTTAAAAAAAAACCTATAAAAAAGCACATAAGCTTTTCTATCTATATGAGATTAATCACTTATTCATTTAATCTATTGAGAAATTATAGTGTTTTAAAAATTAATATCGCCTAATAAATACTTTAATCATAGAAGTCATTTTAAAAATAACTTATCATCACTAATATTATTTTGAAAAAATTTCTGATCAGTTTTTTACAGTTGATGTCCACCATGACTTCATTTCTTGAGCATTTGTATCTCAAATGAATGAAGACATATTTAAGTGCAAAATTTGATTCGAATTACAACAACCCAAAATACACTTTTTTGATTACAAAAAGAAAAATTCATCTGATATATAAATTACATTCTGAATAGATTAAAAAAATGTAAATAGCTGTGAAATGAGAAACATTCTATTTCTCATTTGTACAAAATCACCAAAATAATTTTAACTATAAATGAAATAAATAATAATAAAAGATCAAAAATTTCAAATTTTCCTTAAAAGACATTTTATAAAGCATTATTGAATTCAAAATCATATCAATCATTATTTATAAAATGATTTATCTTACTAGTCATCAACATGAACATGTAAATGAAATTGTAATCACAATTTCTCACTATTTCTAGTATTGTGTTGACAATTGTTATTTAACTATTACATCCCAATATAATACACTCACTACAAAATGGATAGCACATGATGTTTATAAAAGGTGCTACTTAAAGATAAATGATGATAATAATGATAACAAGCAAATAATGATTAATATTAATAACTTTCTTTAAGCGGATGATGTGCTCAAGTCTTATAAAATAAAGACCTTTAAATATGCAGATACTAAAATAAAAAACTATCACATTAAAAGCTCCTCATTTAACCTGGAATAATAAAAAGGCATCCCCAGCATAAGAACGTAATGATTTTGGAGGTGTTTTACTGCCAACTTTTAATTCTTCAGCATTCATTGGTTCCAATGACTCTAAAACATATATACACACATATATAAATAGTAAAATAAAATGTTAATTAAATCAATATACATGTATATATAATTAAAATTATCCCAAATTCATAACTCAACCAGACTAGCCAAAAACTATAAACTCTAAAACACAACCAATGGTGTCAATGCTATAAGCAGACTTCTCTAGTATAAAGAACTACAAAATAACATATTTAAACTGAATATTGCCCACAATTCCACTTACATCCTGTATACCCTTAATATTAAAAGAACTTTTAAATAAGTTAATTGCTTCAGAATTATAAATTTTTATTAATAAAAATTCTTTAATTCTTCTTTTTATTTCATTTCTCTCAAAGAAGACAACCTTAGCTTCTTCAAAATTAATAGTGTGGCCTTTTTCACGGATACAGGCCACACTACTAATTTTGAGGAGGCTAAGACTGTCTTCTTTGAGAGAAATGAAATACAAAGAAGAATTACAATTAATTTATTTTAAAAGTTCTTTAATATTAAAGGTTATGGAATGTGGTTAATGTTTAGTTTAAATATATTGCTATTTTGTAGTTCATTACACTTGAGAAGTCTGCTTGTAGCAGTGAATAACCATTGGTTGTGTTTTAAAGTTTATATTTTTTGGCTAGTCTGATTGAGTTGTGAATTTGGGATAAATTTGATTATTTTAATGACTAGGTTAGCTTTATGCTTTTAATAAATATATACAATAATATTACAAATCAATGTCTATTTCTTCAAAATAATATACGTAAATTTATAAATAAATATGAGAAAATACAGTATTTAAAAGTTTATTAAAATATATCTATAACCATCACTTAGAAGCATTTTCAACTATCTTTGTAGTTTTTGTCAACTAATACTTTAAAATGTCAGCTTTCCCATAATTCCATCATGTCAACTTTCCCATAATTCCGTGATCTTAACATTTCATGCTTGCCTATTAATTAAATCTTTCTTGTATTTATATATTAACATCGCTTCTTTAATTTTTCTTTTATTATTATTTCTTTCAGTTTCCAATATTTTTATGTTACTATAATTAAAAATGAAAACCATATATACATGATTTATTATGGTCATAAAAGACAGAAGCTGATAAATTATCATTATTTTTATAATTTTGTTTTGTATTTTGAACCCTTTTTAATAATAACAAGTGCTCCTTTGTTCTTTTTTTCCAATGTGCACCTCGATTCACGTCTATATCCACTGCCACACCTACATGTCCATTTGTAAATGATACAATTTTTATTTGACAATAAAGTCTTATCTTTTGAATTATTTATTAATTTATTTAATGTAGGTGGTGCATAAAATGCAATATCACATATAACTTTATAAATTTTCTTAATGAAACTTGCCTGTTTTCTAATATTTATTTATAAATTTACATACATATATATAAGTACTGAATTAATATAAAAAATAAATTATGCATTAATTTTAAAAAAACTGCAAAATTTTATTTAAAATACTTTATAAAATTATTATGTAGTGATCTTTCTCTCTCCATCATAGAACCATATAGATGATGGTTAAATTAATTTATGTGTACAGGATTATATACAAAGATTGAATCAGCCACTATACCTTTTAGTAATTTTTGAGGGGGAAATATCAATACAGATATAAATACAAAAGTCAAGAAAAATTTAATAAAAATGTTTAAATATGTAATTAGCATATTATAACTTCAAATATATATATATATATAAAGAATTATTAATAAAAATGTAATTCTAAAACTGTTAAATTAATCTTCATCATTAGATTATATTAATTCACAAACATTAAAAAAATTTATGATAAATAACTTTAAATAAATTCCTAATAAATACAATTTGAAAGTTTATTTTATTAACAAGTTAATAAGCCTTTTGTATTTTAAATATTTTCCACAACGTACGCAAAAAATGTTTTATTGCTTGGAAATTCATAAGAAATTTGAAAACTGAAAGTGACATAGCTGGAGTCATGATCTATGAACTTGAATTCCAGAGTCCACATTCTGCCAATGCGCTAAGCAACACAAAGCTTTTCTGTGATACAAACATTTTTCACTTCACTATAGATATCTCTATAATAGTCTTTTCATCATTACCATTTTTAACTACTATAAATAAGTATGGTTATTCAGTATTATTTTGCAATAATGTAAATTATCTGACTAATAACACATATTCAATGACAGCAAAGTTATAGGAATCTATTGCATCTGAACTATCATGGGGGAAAAATTCCAAAAAAACAAAAAAAAAAACAAGATAGGTCTTTAAATCAAAATGATATATTATTAAAGATTAGCTATGAGAGATATAATTTTACATCTGAAATATGAACATCAAAATTCTAAGTGACTTTTATATAATAATTGTCCTATATTTTTTTAATCTTGATAATGTCGTTTTGATAATCAATAGGTCTTATTTGATAATGGGTTTGTAAAAAAATTGACTCTCTGAGCTCACAATAGTTGTATGACAATCCAAATGTATGTCACAATATTGATGGTTTTAATTAAACAACAACAAAATACACATCTTCATACTATTCCATATCTTGAATTCAAAAAATATACAGGTCATTTAAATAATTTTATAGAAACACTGATATACATGTATACTTTTTTTATTTTATTCATGAGATCTAAATACTACCCATTACACTGATGTTTATGTTAATGCCATTTAATGTAATACTCGCAATCCTTTCTATATTGCAAAAAGAAATTGCAATATTTTAAAAAAGTTATATGTGTGTGTGTAAAGTTTTTAAGATTTTCCAAAACACATATCTAATAGATTTAAAATGAAGGAAAATTTTTTTTACAGTTGTTTTATTCATTGTACCTTTAATATCCTCAATAAAAGTAATTGTGAGGTGATAATCAAGATGTCATTAAAATTTGATTTCTGGTCCTTTCAAATATTAATTCACCAAATCTCTAATACTAATATATAAGTTAGCACTTCTAAACTTAAAAAAAAAAATGTGAATTGGTAAAATGAAGATTAACACTTCAAACGGAAAAGCAATTTTTTATTGACATATGAAGAAACCATCAGGATAACCTAGTGGATAGAATTTACCAAAAAAAAAAAATTACTTTAGATAAAATGCAAAATAATGAGCATTTAGTCAGTAGTAAAGTAATTTACAATAAATTAAACACAATAATGGTCATGATGACAATATTGGATAAGCCTTACAGTTCAAAAATATTCCCAATTTACACACACTTCACATTCACCATGGCTATCCAATAAAAAAAACTTTAAACTATTATAATACCAGGTAGTAATGTTATTATTATTGAATTAATATAATGGTGGATTCAAAAATTAAAAGTTCCCAGATTGATAGCCAGCTGAGAAAAACTAAAAAAAAAAAAAAATGTTTAGTTAATTAAATGAGATTGATGTGATTAGGCTATCACTTTGATGATCAAAGATCACTTGACCTACTATGTATAACTAATAATTTTCAATTTTTTAAAAAGTGTCTTACAAAAAAAATATCTAAAGAAACTATTAAATTAATAAAATAAATATTTATATATAATGATACTTATAAAAATACTGCTTAATCAAATGTATAAAATAACAATCAAAGAATAAAGTACCTAACAATTTTTATAAAAGTAATTAATAAGCATTTATTTTATATAGTGTATGTTTACAATTGTATTACATTCAAATATCAGCCTTTCAAGCTAATTGTGCATACGCCTTTGCGAGTGTTAATAATAATAAATGAATACTTTCTCTCCAATACAAGATATAGTAATTATGCAGGAATAAAATGAATCACTTATTCCTACAACTCAAATGCTTATATATGAGCAAATCTGAAGTATTGGCAAGGAAAGCATGAGGATGGAACAGTCACTTTAAATTACTATATATGATTTCTGAATGAATGACGTCGGTGACATTGTCTAGAATTTACTAAACGTCATTCTAACTGAAACTTAATCATATGTAAATAAGCATTTATTTTATATAGAGTATATTTACAATTGTATTATATAGTAATTTAAAGTGACTGTTCCATCCTCACGCTTTCCTTGCCAGTACTTCAGATTTGCTCATATATAAGCATTTGAGTCGTAGGAATAAGTGATTCATTTTATTCCTGCATAAATACTTATATCTTGTATTGGAGAGAAAGTATTCATTTATTATTATTAACACTCGCAAAAGCGTATGCACAATTAGCTTGAAAGGCTGATATTTGAGTGTAATACAAAAGTAATTAATTTAAATTTCTTTTAAATATACATACAAAAAAAAAATCAACAATTCTGCTTAATTTTAAGATTACCAGAATTCATGTCCATATATCACATATTCTGTATTTGAGAATTATATTCTGAAATTAATATTCTAAAATTATCTTTTTAAAATTAAATTTAAAAATGTTATTTACAATAAATTTAACAAAAGATTTATTAAAATGTGATTATAATTTTCACTTCTTTCATTAGTGTTAAGTTGACAACAATATCAGAACACTAATCATTCATGTGAAATCAGATTTTCAAAGCATCTAAAGGTTGTATGTTTAATGAAGCTTAACAATTAAGTAACATACAATTTCTTCATTTATGTGTACAATACATAATGAAAATACGTAGTCTAAAACAAAATTATCACTTATTTTGATAGAGAACAGAAACATTAAAAAAGATGCTTTGACTATTAAAATCTGTTAATCCTATTTATAACTTCACTGATATATTTCTAATTTACTATAGTGAGTTTTGCCTGTTTTAATATAATTAGTCTTAATTTAATTTACCTAAAACTAAAAAAAAAAAAAATTAGTATAGCAAATATATTGAAAATCAGATTAAAATTTAACAAATTATTCATAATAATATTTTACTAAAAATCAACTTTATTTACAATAAATAATTACAAAGCAGCAAAAAAATTACACAATGTCTCACTGATATGATTGTAAAACAGATTATATTAGCATCCCAGACAATACATAACAAGAAGCACATAAATGCGATATCCTACTTAATTAAGAAGAAAAAAATTAAATATTTGAAGCAATAATGTTATTTTCATAGCAAATGAGAATTTTCTTACAATAGTGTGAACATAATTTTCAACCAGAGCAATATCTCCTTTCTATTTTTGTTAGTTTTAGATGTCATTTTTGAATTAAGATTTTTCAGGACTGATTTGAAAAAAAAAAAGAAGGGTTTTGACAATTGAAATATCCAGGTTTTAGATTACTGTTATTGTAATCATTTTTTTTATTTTTAAAGTTTAACTGCATTACAATTTAATTCTTTTGCAACATATCTTTTCTGAGAGCATTCATGATAAAGACATTTTTTAAACTCATGAAGAGATTTTCACAATCATGGGGATATTAAAGCTCATAGTTACTACTTCTATAAATTCAAAAAACATTTGTGTATATATATGGCAAAAACATTTGGAAATTTTTTTTATATTTGTATATATTTTAATATAGTAAAAAAAATAATAGTAATAGTATTTGGTTTAACAAACAAAATAATTTGATCAACAAAATTTTTTATCAAGTAAAAAATAAGTTCACATAAAAAAAAAAAAAAAAAAAAAAGATTTAATCAATAAAAACTAAAATGCATAAATTTTAAACAAAATATAAGCCAATATTCTCAATGGTAACCAAATTCTTGCTAGAATGTTGGAATGTACAAATAAAATATAATCAATTTTTAAATTCAATTTTAATTTGATAAAAATGAACTTGGACATGTATGACTTACTGTAATAAGATGCATATACATGTAGAATTCCCTACAACAAATGAACTAAAATGTTTTAATATAAACAACAAATAAATTAAATGTTATAAAATTTAATGTACAATTTAAATAAAACATGAAAACAAACAAACATACACAACAGAGAAAGATATAACTACAACACCAATTTACCAGATGCTGGTTCAGAATCTTCTATTAACACTCTCTCAAAAACCATGGCTACCAGCTGCCTTACCGTGGCAGAAGCTGTGTTGATGGTGGTGCTATCTTTTGTAAAATGCAGCCGAAAACACATCACCATAGCCTGCAAAAAAATAAAATAAAATTATAAATATAAAACAAATGAGTATATTTTATATTTCATTGACCAATTTGTATACCATCAAATTTAAGATATAAAGACCAAAATTCTAAGCAGTTCCTCATACATATTCCATTACAATTATCAAATAATATTAAAAAATAAATTGTCAGTGATTCATAATTATGTAAAATTAGTTCCACAATAGAGAATTAATATCTGGTAATTAATGAATATACTCATAGAAAAGTTAATTTTTTAAAATTCAGCTTTATTAATGCCTAGCAAGCTTTTGATACATTCAATATATCATATTCATGGCACTTGATGATGTGATTACAAGTTCTTTATGTCAGTGTTTAATTATTATCTAATAAGCTATTCAACGTATTCAAATTTAAATTCAAAATTAGATATATTCAAATATCCTAATTCTTTGACATAGGTATACTTGCTTATTTTTTATTAATAGAAAAACGATCACTAACTATTATACATGCCTCTTTGACCTTTCACTTTCTCTCCCCCCTCTCTCTCTCTGATACACTATTTCTGCTTTTTTAGCTCAAATCTGGGCCAATTTTCTACTCGTGAGTTATAAGTATTGACATGTTCTTTGTCTCTAAAGACTCTATCATATAAATATCTATGTGGGCAAATCTTGTTGACAGGTTGGCTCTTAACTCCCCATAATATCAGCATTGCAGGCTGATTGGCTACAGTTAATTTTTTAGACCACTTGATGTGCCACTTCATTTGGTAAAGTATCTTTAGAGTTATTGAATAATTGGTTAAGTGATGGAAGGGTTCAAGAGTTTATATAAAATTTGTCTTTAAATACATATATATTTTAATTTATATGCAATTTTTGGAATATAAGGTAAGCTTATATATTTTTTAGAATTGGTTTTTTATTTTGTTGTAGAATCTATTTATGGTGTTTATGATTTTATCATGATTATATCCTATTTTTTGAAGGTCATTTGTATACTCTTAAATAATGTTCTTCTTCTCATATTCAAACTTGCATAGTTTTGATTTCTATGTAAAAAAACCTTTCAATCCTGCATATTTATGTGACATCAGGGTTCTTGATATGGGTGTATTGCTCGTTTTATATTTGAAGGCTTAAGCATCATTCTGTAGTACAGAATATAGCCCTGTTTTTGTATATACAAATCCAAATATTTAATTCCTCTACTACTGTCTTTCTCCAAGATCTATGATAGTGTTGATGCCCATCCAATTCCTGTTGTATTTTATCAATCTGCATGTCTGTAGCACACAAAAGCATGTTATCCATGTATCTAGTATATATTAAACTTGAATTTAGATGTAATTATTTGGAGATAAGACAATTTTTAATTTTTGTTAGGAATAGACTACTCATGATGCAACTGATAGGCAGTCCCATCAGCCAAACATTCTTAATTTACTATTTTCCATTTGCTGCCACTATGAGATCTTTGTCTATCCATTTCAAGATATCTGTTATGAATTCTTTTTTGCAATGGTCACAATTACTATTACTTAGTAATTCATCAATCATCTCGATCAATTCCATTCTGGGTACCAAATCATATAATTCTTTTACATCGAGTGAAGCAATTTTATTATTAGTATAAATGCCTACATATGGCACTAAAATTAAAAGACAAATATAAGAAGAAAATGTGTTTTTAGTGATGAAACAAGGCAAAAAAACTGGAAGACATTAAACAAGATAATTGGATTAATTTAACCAAAAAAACAGATATCGAAAACAATAGGTAACATATTAAGTAATGGATCAAGATTCATAGGCAGGGAATGGGAAAATGCTAAAATCAAAATAGTTGCTGACATGGAAATCAAATTTGAAAATGATCCCTTAAAAGATCAAACTATTGAGAAAATAACTAGAATAACAAACTTATTACCAAGTAAGGTAAAGATAAATGATAGGTTAACATTAAAAAACACTAAAACATACATAGAAGGTCACAATATGATTTTTATAAAGGAAGATAAAGGAAACCACATGGTGTTAGCGGAAAAAGATGAGACAAAAGTTGATGTGCGGGAAAGCAGAATACTTTAAAATGTATCCCTCCACTGCAAATATCTGAAGAATGTTGATGAGAATAAAACTACATAAGGAAAACTGTCCACTGAGGCTTATTATTGATTTTGGTGAGTCATATTTTTATAAAACAGCCAAAACTATTGCTGTATAGGTTACTAAAGAATTGGGATTCCTCAAATACTCAATTAAATCATCAAATAAATTCATTAATGAGATTAAAAGCACAAACATAGAGACAATTAATAAAATTGATTCACTCAATTTAAGTTATATTGTTCAGTGCCCAGAACAGAATTGATCGAGATGATTGATAAATTGCTAAGTAACAGTAACTATGACCATTGTAAAAAAAAATTCATAACAGACGTCTTGAAATGGATAGACAAAGACTTCACAGAAGTAATAAGTGGAAAATATAAAATTAATAATGGTTGGCCAATGAGGCTGCCTATCAGTAGCATCATCAGTAGTCTAATCCTTACAAAAATCAAAAATTGTGTTATCCCCAAATATGTACATCTAAACTCAAGTTTAGTAAACCATACATATGTGGATGACACATTTTTTATGCGCTACAGACATGCAAATTGAGCAGGCATTGACACTATCATAGACCTTAAAGAAAAAAGATTATAGTAGATAAATAAAGTATGTGGTTTGTATCTACAAAGACAGGCCCGCATGCTGGACTAGAGAATAGTGCTTAAGCCCCTAAATATAAGGGGAGCAATACACCCTAGATCAAGAATCCTAATGACACATAAAATATATGGGATTGAAATATTTTTTTACAGAGAAATAATACACTGCGCAAGTTTGAATATGGAAAGAAGAACAACATTTAAGAGTATACAACTGATCTTCAAAAATTGGAATATAATCATGACAAAATCACAAATACTTTCTATAACAAAATAAGAAACTCTCACCTTATCTAAGAAATGGAATCTAAAACATGAATAAGCCTACCTTATATTCCAAAAATTGCACATAAATGAGCTTTTAAATCCCTCCATTACTTAACCAATTAGTCTACAACTCTAAAGACACTTTATCTAATAAATTGACACATCAAGTGGTCTATAAAATTAACTGCAGCCAACTAGCCTGCAATGCTGCATATTGTGAACATTAAGAGACAATCTGTCAAAGAAACCTGCACAATATAAATTTTATACAACAGAGCCCTCAGAGATTAAAAAACTATGTCAATATTTAGACCATGAGCAGAACACCGGCCACAAATTTGAACTAAAAAAAGCAGAAATAGCATACAGAGAGAGATAGAGGGCAGAAAGCAGATGATCAAAGAGGCATGTACAATAGCTAGTGACTGTTTTTCTATTAACAAAAAAGGAGGAAGCGTACCCACATCCAAAAAAATGAATTATTGGAATAAATCTAAATTTGAATTTAAATTTGAATATATTCAATAGCTTACTAGATAATAATTAAACACTGATATAAAGAACTTGTAATCACATCATTAAACACCATCAATCTGATATCTTAAATATATTGAAAGCACACGAGGCAGTAATAAAGCAAAATATTAAAAAATACCTTAACTGTGAATGTAATCATTAATTACGATAGATATTACATTGCTCAGAAAATAAATTTAGTAATAGTTGAATAGAGAATTAACTTTTAACAAAATACTTAATATTGATAAACTTTTTTAAGATGGTTAACATTACATGTAGTTGCATAAGAAAATTTGAAATAGACATATATTTGCATTAACAACAAGAAAGTTTATAAAGTATATTATATATCATGTGATGGGAATATTTATTATTTTTAAAAACATACATTTCATTTACATTTATAATAACAATAATATAGGCAAAATTCTCCATACAGTAGTGCCACTCAGTGCAAGCCAGAGTAATCAATGGATGTCAGAAGGCTTGTGCATAAAATTCCTATCTAGTGCCTACTCATCAAATATTCCCGGACTAGTTTCTAGCTTGTGGCTTTTGTCAGTGAGAAGCCTTGGATATGAGATTACTGCACCTAGGATATTGGATGAGTAGGCACTAGATAGGGATTTTATGCACAGGCCTTCTGGCATCCATTGATTATTCTGGCTTGCACTGAGTGGCACTACTGTATGGAGAGCTTTGCCTGTTTTAATAACAGTTATGAGCAAGCATAAGAAATGGGAATCATGTGATGTTTAGTGGTTTAATAACAATAATATAGCTGTTGAGAAACTCTTTTTGAAATCTATGTAATGCATTGAAACTTTAATCTGTAATTTTTTAAGAGACAGGAAGAAGTAATAAACTGAAAAATCATGAAAGGATGATGATGATACATGAAACTATAAAAATAATTTCATAATTATTTACCTGAAATGCATGTAACTTAAATAGGATTTTATAATTCAAAATGTGATGGCCAATTATTTACAAAATGTGCATATACATATATTATAATTTTAATATCAAATACATTCATTTAAAAAAACCCAATGTTATTATCAATTATAAGGATTAGATAAAATGCATTTTTTTTTTATAACAATCTTATTTATAGCATTAAAAAATTAATAAACTTGTTTTATTTTACAAGTAAAAGAAACTTTAAAATTTCTTATTAATATCTCCATTTATTAAACTTGTGGAAGTTATTATGCTTGAGGCCAATTTAAGATATTACCAACATTCACAAGTTTTTTTCCAGGATTTTTATATTAAAATAAATTGATTTAATCAGAAAAAAGGTGGCACTGGAGGGAAAAGCAAGAAAAGTTAGGTTTGGCTGTTTTTATTTTGATTCAGAGAATATATTGGATTGAAATTTGAAAAGAAAAGAAAACTTGAATTAATTACTTTTTAAAGTAAGATTTTTTTTTTTTATGATCATAAATAAGATCCTATATATAGCTTGGATAAAATTTGAAAGGAATTTATTAGCAATACATTAAGAAAAAAGATTTTGGAAAATTGTAAAATTATTTTAAATACATTGTATATATTTTAATTAATTATTTATAATAAAAATATATGAAAATTTAATTATTAGAACATTATTCAAAAATGAGCAAACAAGTTACAATTGTATGTATATATACATAAGTAATAGAATTTATATAGGTGCTCTTTTTGTATGCATCACATACTAAAAGAGTACCATTTAAAGGCTATTCCAAATAAAACAAGAACTATCAATGTTGGATTAACTTTGGAATTTTAATATATCAATGATTAATGCAATAAAATAATCTAAGAAATGATGGAATCAGAAAGAAATAACATGCATTTCTATGAAACTGATCTGAGAACAAAAACAAATTATTAAAGTTGGGAAAAAATGATATAAGTGTAAATGATGGATTGATAAAGATGTCACTACATTTACAAATGACAAATTTAATATTCTACATTTCTTATATTTTTTACTTTTGAAAATGTTAGTTTCTACCCTATCAAATTGTTTTTGTTAGGAAATCTACCTGCAATTAATTCTTGACTTTCATGCTACAGTAACCTTTAAATAGTTCATTGTAAGGCAAAGACTACTCTAAATATCAGTGATGGAGAAGACATTATTCATAAAGTTTGAAAAGTATATGCTAGTGAAGAATTTAGTGATTTTTCATCCTTGCTTTAACTTTGCTTTCAATTACATAAAAAAAAAAAAAAAAGTTAAATTTACTTGGAATCTGAATTTTTTTTTACATTTTTACCCAACATAATATAAAACTTCAGCAGCTCATAGTCATGACAGATGAATACACTAATCTATCAGGCATAAAGCCCTCCTCTATGTATGTCTCTCTCTCTCTCTCTCTCTCTCTCTCTATATATATATATATATATATATATATATATATATATATCATCATTATCAACCATTATCAATCCACTGCAGGATGAAGGTCTCTCCAAGTTTAATCCATCTTCTCCGATCTTTAGCTTCTCTTCTCCACATCACCCCTACACATTTTCTTATTTCATCCATCCATCTTACATGGGTCTTTTACAATCTCTTGGAATCCAGTTTAAAATTTCAATTGTCCATCTATTATCATCTCTTCTAGCAGTATGTCCAGCCCAACTCCACTTCAATCTTTTAATTTTTTCAATGAGGTCAGTAACACCTGTTTGTTCTCTTACCCATACACTGCGTTTTCGATCTCTTCTTGTTACTCCCAACATACATCTCTCCATAGTTCTTTGAGTGGTCTGAAGTCTCTGTATTGATCTTCTATTAAGTGTTCAAGTCTCAGATCCATAAGTAAGAACTAGTAAAACACATTTGTTAAAAACCTTTCTTTTCAAACACATAGGCATATTTCCTTTTAATATCAAGTTATTTCTACCAAAAGCACTCCAACCAAGTTTAATTCTATGATTAATTTCCTCTATTATGTTTCCATCTGTATTAATAATCTGACCAAGGTATTTGTAACTCTTAACTTCTTCTAATTCATCATAATCAATCTTTATTTTCATATTTTGAGCAAATCGATTAAACATTACTTTAGTCTTTTTAACATTTATCTTTAGTCCTACTTTCCTACTTTCATCTGATAACTCCTGCAACATTTCCTGCAGCTCGGAAGCATTATTTGCAAAAACAACTACATCATCTGCAAAATCTAAATGACTTAAATAATCTCCATTTACTTTCACTCCTTTAGTTTCCCATTTTAATCCACAAAATACTTCTTGCAGCACTGCTGTAAAAAGTTTTGGAGATATGGAGTCACCTTGTCTTACACCTTTCTCAATGTTGACTTTCCCAGTATCATTATGTAATCTAATTGTTGCTGTTGCATTTTTATAAATATTCTTTAAAATATGACAATATCCTGGATCTATACCTTGATGATCCAATGCTTTAATCACTGAAGAAATGTTTATAGAATCAAATGCCTTTTCATAATCTACAAATCCAAAGCATAATGACAACTCATATTCATTTGTCCTTTCTATAACTTCTCTCAATACTTGAATATGATCTACTGTACTAAAACCACTTTTAAATCCAGCTTGTTCTCTTGGTTGGTGAAAATCCAAGGTTCTCTGTAGACGAGTTGTAATTATCTTGGTAAAAATTTTATATAAAACTGATAAAAGGCTGATAGGTCTGTAATTTCTAATATCTTCTTTATCACCTTTTTAAAATATTAATATTATTACTGCATTCTTCCAATCATCCGGTACATCTTTATCATTTAGACATTTGGTATATAACTTTGCTAATATTTTTTCTGTTTCTTCACCTGCTTCTTTTAATATATCAATTATAATTCCATCATTACCTGGAGCCTTTCCTTTTTTCATACATTTAATTGCATTTCTCATTTCTTCATTTAAAATTCTGGGCAATTCGGAAGATGTAATAGATATAGGAGGTACTTGTTCTTTATTACTATATAATTCTTGATAAAAATCTTCTACCAATTTCATAATGTCATCTCTCTTTTTAGTAATAATTCTATCTTTTTTCCTTATTGCAGATATAAATTTCCTACCAATACCAAAATGTTGTTTTACATTCTTAAGACTTTTATTTTCTTCTACAGCTTTTCTTGCTAGTTCACAGTTATACTTTCTTATATCATTTTCAACTCTTTTCCGCACCATTTTACAAAATTCGAGATATTCAATTCTTTTTAATGCATCATTCTTGCATATCTTCATATTCCTTCTTTTCTTCATAAGTTCTCTAGTCTCAGTAGAAATTTTATTAGTCAATTGTTGCTTTTTTCTACCAGCTATCTTTGTTGCAGTTTTTAAAAGTGTATCAGTTATTTTCATATTAATTTCATTCAAATCTGAATCATGTTCAAAATCTACTAATACTTGAAACCGATTTGTAAGTTCTAATTTAAATTCATTAGAATGTTTCTGAAGATTAGGAATATCAACTGTAAATATAGTTTTTCTTAATAATTTTTGTCTCTCTAGTTTTATATTAACATGTATCTTACCCCTTACTAATCGATGATCATTTCCTGTGTTAAATTTATTAAGAACATTACAATCTTGAAATATGTATTTCCTGTTAGTCAAAATATAATCCAATTCTGCTGTACCTTCATTTGGATGCTTCCATGTCCATTTCCTTCTAACATTTTTCTCAAAAAAAGAATTCATAATATAAAGTTTTTCCTTCTCTGCAAACTCCACAAGTCTATG
This sequence comes from Epiperipatus broadwayi, assembly GCA_028023455.1. Lineage (NCBI taxonomy): Eukaryota > Metazoa > Onychophora > Udeonychophora > Euonychophora > Peripatidae > Epiperipatus > Epiperipatus broadwayi. The sequence continues at coordinate 1,316,055 of JAQFVV010006213.1, read as the reverse complement.
TCCTCTCTCATTTCTATTACCATAACCAAAATTACCTACAACACTTTCATCTTTCATTTGTTTACCAATTCTAGCATTAAAATCTCCCATAACAATTTTAAAATGTTGCTTACTCTGATCAAAAGCCTTTTGTACATCCATATAAAAATCTTCTACTACTTCATCACTGTGAGAACTTGTTGGGGCATAAACCTGAATTATCTGCATTTGATATCTACTATTAAGTTGTATAACTAATCTTGCCACTCTGTCTGATACACCATCAATCTCCACAATATTGTTCTTCCACTTTTTATTTATAATGAATCCTACTCCACTTGTATTTCCAATATTTGTGCCTTTATAATAGAGCATATGTCCACTTTTTAAATCAATTGTCTCCTCACCTTTTCTTCTAACTTCACAAAGTCCAATAATATCCCATTTAATATAAGAGAGTTCTTCTTCTAATTCTTGCAATCTTCCTTCACTTGAAAGTGATCTGCAGTTGTAAGTACCTAAATAAAAAGTCGTCATCAAATGGCAGCCTGGGTCCACCTCCAGGATATTCTTAGCACCCTCCGCCTTCGGCCACCAACCGCTGCCTTGGTTGGTGACCTTACAGCCTCCTGGGATTAAGGGCCATGCTTTATTTTTGTCTGTCATAATTGTATAATTGGGAAAAATCTTTATCATTTACACAAACATTCATTCTGCCTTATCAGGCACTGAGAAGAAAGACCATGGTGTTTCTTGATCTTAAACTCAGAGGTAAAAAGCCAATAAACTCACCACACTGGCTAATGCGTGTTGGTGAGCAGCCCATCCATGTTCGTATACTATATGAATAAACATATAGTAATAACAGCTGCAATGACAAGAACGTATGGAGTGGACATTAGGAATTTGCCCTGCTCGGTTCCTTTAAGGCCTCCAAGAGGAATCAAAGGGTCTCCTTTCAGTTAATAGCAAACTCCTTTCTGCAGCCATATATATATATATATATATATATATATATATATATATATATATATAATGATATATGAATAAAAAGCTAATTCAGCAATAAAAAAAAAAGAGCAGTATTATTAAAAAGAGAATGTAATCTTGAACTTTATAGAAAAATTCTATTAAAAACTATATACTAATAAAGAAGAAAAAAACAAATTATCTCCTAATAATTAGAATATCTTTTGAAATGCCATATATTTTAAATGAAGAGGAGAGACTTTCAATTAAGTCAATAAAGAATAAAAGAACAAAAAATTATTAAATCATAGCAAATATTTTTAAAAGAACAAATAAAAAAATAGAATAAGTATGGGTAAAACTACATAGAAAATGTCTAAAGAATAAAGATTTATATGTCTGAAAAAATAAAAGTGTTATTGATATTTTCTATGTCCTTGGGATCTCTAAGACAATAAAAGAACAAATAAAAAAATAGAATAAGTATGGGTAAAACTACATAGAAAATGTCTAAAGAATAAAGATTTATATGTCTGAAAAAATAAAAGTGTTATTGATATTTTCTATGTCCTTGGGATCTCTAAGACAAGTCAGGCAGCGATGATGATAATAATAATAACACTATATGCAGAAATTTATATATAACTATTTATTCATCAATAATAATAATGACGTAAAAATATTAATTTCATAATCCAAATTAAATGTTATACATTATTCTTGAGTGGAAATATATATTATTCACACAAGGAGTAAATCATGTATATTCTTTTAATAATAACTAATGTTTAGCTATTTAAATGTCTTTAATGGACAATATATTATTTCTGTAACTCTTTAAAGTTCACAATTTGAGGGTTTTATTGATAAATACTATTTATACATTTACTTAAACACCATTCCATTATTAATTCTCACTTGCGATTTGATTAACTTCTGTTAATTAATCTTTTCTTCAATAACCATTTTACTTGACAATAGATACTTATTTCCATCCATCATTACTTCATTGCATGGGATTTATTTATTCTCTGCTAAATTTATATATAATTATTTTTATTTCATATGAATTTTATTTCAATTAAATTTTACTACTGGGGTGATCTCTTTGTAGATTTTTTAATGGACAAACTTCAACCTTCTCCACTCTCCAACTCTTCAGCCATCCATATCATTGAAAATCTGATGGTGTGTTTAAAGCCCTTATTCACCAATCTTTGTTGACAGTCTGGGTTCAAATCTGCTCTAATTAATAACTACTTATACATTTTATGTCAGATAATTATCTTCTGATATCTGATGGACAAAAATAAATAAAAGGAAATCATTTCAAAGCCCAGTAATATTTCTCACAATAACATTTAATCGAATAGCCAGAAGATTAATGGGGAAACTTTTTTTCCAAAGAAAGAAATAATATTCACCAGCCAAATATTCTAATATTAAGCAAGCTATCCTTAAAATATTTACATCACAATCAAAATATCTCCACTTCGACTTTCCAAGGAGGTTATCCCTAGAAATTAGTTTTGATATAATCACAGATAAATGAAAAATAAATAAGTTAGACTATGATCCATGTTATTCCTGACTAGTATGAATAAAGATTGTGTTTCAGTTCATTATTGCAAAAGGTATTAGTAGATTTTGAATGTGATTCAGATTTGAATAAAATTAATATGAAATTAACTGATACACTTTTAAAAACTGCAACAAAGATAGCTGGTAGAAAAAAGCAATTGACCAATAAATTTTCTACTGAGACTAGAGAATTTACGAAGAAAAGAAGGAATATGAGGATATACAACAATGATGCATTAAAAAAGATTGAGGGATGGAGAATCTTTTTTTTTCTATGAGCCATTTCGATATTTATAATACCATTTGTAAGTCATATAAAATTATCGACTTACAAAAAATAGCCTGCTATATCTGATCAAAAATTAACTTACCATAATCATTAAGTATGGGAAATCTTTTCAACAGGCAGACAAAGTTCAACTTTCCCTTTTTAAATGAGACTTTTTTATGAATTAAAAATAATATAACAACATTATTATTATTGATAACTGTTCCACATTTAATGACAATTTTCCCAATTCACCTTGTAACTATTGTTTATGACATATTTATATTCTCAGATTTCTTTTTTATGTTCTAGACAGATTAATTTCTACAGAGCTAGGATGCAGTCTTTTATAAATTGCCCTTCAAAAAACGATTTCAAATTTTCTGCTTTCTTTTTTGAAATAAGTTATCACAGAATTTTCTGGCTTGTTTGTACTTTATGTGAAACATGTGAACAACTTGATGAAACTCTTTTTCTGTGCTTCCATTTTAATATTTCTTTCTTCCCCAACAATTTTGTTGTAATTAAAATGTTTTGATAAATAGTGCCTCTTAATATTTTGTTCTTTATTAAATGAAATATTTTCTAGACATATCAGGCACATCAATTTACTATTTCTTTCTATAAAAAAAATGTGTTGCAACGCATAATTTTTTGTGTCAATTTTTATCTTATTTGGTATAGCCATCCTAATAAAAAAAAAAAAAATGTAAAATAATAATAATAAAACAAAGTAAAATTCGAGTTTTACTTCTGCTAGCAGATGTTTATCTGTAAAAATTATTATAAAAACAAATAAAATGCCCTCAGCATTGTAGATTGAATCTGTAGTCAGATGGACCACTTTTGGAATATCACTTCTAATAGAATGAACATGAACTATTATAAAGATTGGAGAGAGAAAAAGATGTAATTAAGAAAATATTTTATTTTATTTAATTCAATATTTATATTACATGTGTGTTTAAATAGTTTTATACAAAGCCATTTTATAAACTTTAAATTAAACATAACTCAATGTATATATAAACAAAAAAAAGTAAATCACCCTCTCTCAGGCTAAGACTTAAAAGCACTCTAAATGTAGAACAAAATATCAAGAATAGAATGAATCAAGGTATTAAAAGTGAAATGCTGTCTCCAATCTTGTATAATTAATAACGAGTTTAATAACTTTTAAGTGCCATATTTCATCTAGTTGATAAATTTCACTCTGAATTATTAACAATATTGACAAAGGTATGCTTATAAAAACATTAGAGCAACCAGGAATATATAGATTCATTATATTCTTGACATTTTGTTCAATATTTAGAGTAATTTTAAGTTATAGCCTGAGAGAGCCATTTTATGTATGTTTTTGAAAATATCTATGGACTATACTGAGAGTTTTCAAAACCCGGAGTTGACCCAGAAACAGAGATTCCTCATCCTTGATTTATATGATGGAATGTGAAAAAGTGTTATTACTACAAGTGGAAAATGTAAAGCATTTTAAAAGAAGACTGGTGTTAAACAAAGATGTGTGCTGCTCTAACACTGTTTTTAATTTTTATGCTAGTGATCTATGGAACTGTTATAAATGGCTTAATGAGAGAGTAATCAAAATATGATAAAAAAAATTATGGTGGAATTTTTAATTTGAATCAATTAAAAGTGAAACAAGAACTTCATCTTTTTTGGATTCTATATTTACAGTATACTGATGATTATACTATTTTAACAATTCAAAAGATGATTAACAGAATATACTTAGAGAAGATTTGAACACAGACTTTCAAGCTCATGTCAGTTATCCACTCCATCTTATATAACTGATATACATGACCACATACATGTGAAAAAGATAAATGACTTCCAATATACTTCTCTAATTACATCTAAAGTTCAGCATATACATTATACTTGTATTCAAATATTTCAGAATCTACTTAATATTTTGAATGCAACATATAAAGATTTTGATTTAACAATTAATATTCAAATATTGAATATTGAAATAATTTGGTAGTTTTATAAGTAGAAAGATGGACTCAGATATTGAAGTGCAGAACAAACTCCATTTTGCTGTTGCTGTTTTTAACAAGTTAAAAGATGTATACTTTATTACAAAAAAATAATTATGACAAATGAAATTAGCTATACATAAAGCTATTATTCTAATTAATTTATTGTATGGAAATGTGATTTGGACATCCTATTGGCACAATAAAAAATACTAGAAAAATTTCATTTAATGATGCTCCATAAAATTTAAAAAATATGATGGCAAGATCATAAAATCAATCAATATGTTTTTCAAATTGCTGGATGTGATACTATTCAGTCCACTATCATAAAATCACACTTTCATTAGATTGGATGTGTAAAATGAATGATTCCTAAAAAAATATTTTATGATAAACATGAGTATGATTTTCATAAAAGAGGTAGATTCCATTTATATTATAAGGATTATCTCATAGATATTCTAAAGACAATATTGATTGTTGACATTGACAAGAAATGGCAAAAATAAAATGAATTGGAGAGCTAAGGATAATGTTGAGGTATTTAAAAAAAAATGTTGACGACCAAGTTAAAAGAAAACATTGCATGATATATCAATTAAACAGAAAAATGTAACAGCATGCATTTATATTCATAGACAGGTTTGTATAGTCATCACAAAATTCATCATCTCTAGAGTAGTTTTTTCTTCTTGGAGTAAGAATGGCCTTACTTTGTTTACGAGTGGCTGTTGCTATAAAAACTTGATCTTTAATATTTTGCTAGAATTAGTAAATGTCAATAAAAATTGTCTCTAATCAAGTTAGCAATTATATATCTCAAGTAGTTAAAATTTATTGAGAAGAAAAACAACTTTTGAATCATGGCAAGTAACAATGCTTAACATGCATAAAATTTTATCTTATCATTAACTTTCAGAATAAAAAAATTTAACTTTGATCATGTGAAAAAATTCTACATGAACAACTTCATCTATATGTATCTTATATTAATATTTATAGATAATCCCTTATGGGCTATAACAATGAACTAATGCATTAGTTAGCATATTTGTTGCCATTCCAATGATTTGGAATCGAATTCAAATTAACCATTTAAAAACATTGATATATATATATGGTTTCTAGGTAGAGAGTAAAAATCCCAGAATAATTTGGGTCAGAGAAGCATTTATACTCTCATAGATGATGAGCTTATAGTTAACCTTTACCTATAAATATGACATTATCCAGTATTTCAACAAAGACTATACTTCTTATAGAAATATATGCAATTCAAAATATTTTCTAATTGTTGCAGATTAAAAGTCAACAGATCAATTTATAATGTTAATAAAGTTATGGCTATACTGCAGACAAAATTACTCGGCTTGAATATAAATGGTTACAAGAATGCATTAAAGAGAGAGAAAAAAAGATGCGAAAGATAACAGCAAATAAAATAATACCTCAGTGGATCATTATTAAGTGTTATGAAATAGAAAGGAAGTTAGATTGCAGGTTTGAAAGTAAAATAAATTTTTTGGCTGTAAAACAAAATATTGACATCTCAACTGTAGCAATAAAATAAGCATGTGTTAATTTGTCTACAGTAACTCCACCTGCTGAAGTAAAAACAATCTTAGCATCCAGACCAAAGTTTGTGGGAGGATATTGGAAACATCCAAAAAGGAATTAATTTCGGATACTGAAGCTGCATTAGTAAATAACCCACTTTAAAAAAATGTAATTACTGACATAACCAAAACAATTAGAACCAAACAGTTGAACACCAAATATGATAATTAGAGCATAAAGATTAAAGATATAAAGAAGTTTTTGATTGACAACAAAATTACATGTATGAAGGAGGATAAACCTAATAGATTCATGTTAAAGGACCCAAAAAAATATAGAGATAAGATGTCGACACAAATTATTAAATTGAAGTTTGATTTAATAACAAAATGAACAGGGATAAATTATCACATCAATCTTGCGTGCTCACAAAGATAAAGAAATTAATAGAGTGGAATATTTTTGTGTGTACCTTTCTGCTTCTATACAGCCTAAAATGTTCACTAACACGAAAGTACACAAACCAGGAGTGCCTTTAAGACTTATGTTGGATTTCGGTGGGGTCCATTATTTTAACACAGCTAAATTAGTAAACTAATGGTTAGTAGATAGCATTGGTTTTGGTGTGTATACAGTTAGATGTTTGTTTGAATTTGGTGAGAAGATTAGAGGAACTGAAATAAGTACAGATTTTAAAATTGCTGCATTGGAAGTAACTGAGTTATATGGATGGATAAATACAAAACTGTCTATCAATATAATTAAAAAAAAACTATTAAAGAAAGATTGTCTGGTTGGACGAATTGACTTTGTTGTAGAATTCTTAAAATGCCTCGATGAAAACATTGTGGCAACATTTGAGGGAAAATGGTTTAAAATGATCGACAGTTGGCCTATGGGACTTCAAATTAGTGGGATTGTAACAAATATTTTCTTAAATTATTTTGAGCAACAAGTTCTTCCGAAGTACTATGCTTTACTACCCATAATAATTTACACAAGATATGTGGATGATTTATTCATTGCAGCACCTGAAAACCTAATTATAAGCATTCAGAAGGATCTGCAAGCACACACAGACTTAACTTTAAACTACACATGGGAAAACGAACAACACGACTTGAAATATCTAGATTTAAAAATACAAAGAGAAACAACATGCCTTATTATAGTATGATAATTAAACCGTTACAAATAAGGGGTTACACACACTCACTTTCAAAATCACTTAAGTCTCACAAATTGGCAGAAATTTCAGTTTCCTTGTTTAGCAATCATTACTTATGTAAGTTTGAAGCTGACAGAAAAAACAACATAACTTGTTATATTAGAGATTTAATAAAAGTGGGATACAACTACAGAACTATAGCCAATAGAATTGAGCTTTTCTATAAAAAGTTAACCCAGGAGCATACAAGGAAGACAAACTGCATTTAAGTTTATTCTATATTCTCAAAGTGGCCAAACATTTAGTCAAAAACTTATCTCATGAATTCAAAATAGGCTTTAGAACTCCATCAAACATAAATATAATGATCAACAACACAAAGAACAAAATAGAGCCAGATCAAGCCTCCCAAGTTGTATATAAGATTACTTGCCCTCAAATTGGCTGTAAGGCAACATATTATGGTGAAACTCAGGCCACAGTAAACAATAAAGTAGCACAACACTTATATATGTACAATAGAGTGGTAAACAAAAATGAAGGCAATTCAATATTTGCAGAACACCAAAAAACATTTAATCATAAACTTGAACCTTCTAGCGCTGAAATTGTGTGCAAAAAAAGAAATGACACCAAAAGAAAAATAAAAGATGCATATTTCATTGCGAATGATCCAAACACCATCAATCGAAAGGATGCCTGTTATACAATATCAAAAAAAAAAAATGGACAGGATGAGTTGCATAAATTTGCATTCATTATGTTTACACATAATAATGGCTATGAATATGGAGTAAGCATACTCCGAAAGTGCTAAGCTAAACATTATTTGTGAAAATTTTTATTAACTCCACCTATATACATTTAAAGTGTATTATAAATAAAACTTGATAGTAAAAATATTTTTCTAAAATCAATGTTATGATAATTAGGTAAGGTCCATCTTTACATTTCAAAACCATCTTATAAGTAAAAATAATCAATGGGTGACAAATTAGTTTATAATTTAATGGTTTTCCCCAAAAAATAGTACAGTTTTTTTCTTAATGAAGACCATCAATAAACCAAAAGATATCTTAAGAATATTATCTAATATCCATTGATTATTCATGCTTATAAAAATAATTTTTGAGGCTAAGTGAAAAAAAAAAAACAGACTAATGTAAGTAATAAAAATCATGTGATATTTTTGTTTTCTTTTAATCCAAATTACTATATAAAAGTTTTAATATTAATTAATTAATAAAATATTTCTACCTTAGCCATGGCATCACCACGAACTAATGAATTTGTTGTTAAAAGAAGTGTAATTGTTTGTAAAAGTTTAAGCTCTTCTGTGCCACTTTCCATTAGCATCCACAACATATTAATTACATTATTAGCAGTGGCCTAAAAAATAAAAAATATATCAAAATTAAATTATTAAACTATTTAAAATATATGTTTTTTATTTTTTATTTTTTAGATAATTTAGAAGTGACTCAGAGTTCTGAAATTCTTTTTTATTTTCTCAGAACATGATTTATTAGAATTAATTATTTGTTGGACTATTTTCTTATCTAATATTCAGAAATAAATGTTTACAAAAAATGTTTATATTTTATTTAAACTTTCTAAATACATTCAACTGTTAGAAATAGAATACAAATTAGTATTTCATACAACCTTTCAAATGGTATTATTCTCCTCTCCTCTTCAAGTGCTGCTGGTCTGATCAGTGGTAGTACTGGCATGGGAATCAATTCTGGACCTTTAGATTCTTGAATAGTGAATTTTAAGATAATGCTCTAACCACTTTGGTTAAAGCATTACATTAAACAATTGAATATATTTATAAAGTTTAAAATTTTTCTAAAGGCATCCAGTACTTAATATTAGATGATGGAAATAGTCCCAATAAATAATTAATACTAAAATGCCATCATTACAAACCTCCAGACAAACACAATGATTTATTGGATAATTTTTTTCCAAAAAAGAAAAGCACGAAAGATTTTAATAATTCACATTAATAATTAAAATTTATTTCTTTAAATATATATATTTGTATAACCAGCCATACCAAATAATTTTTCAATGATATATATTTTACCCATAAATTATCCACTTTATTATAAAAATGGTGTTCAATAATTAAGAATATAATTCTCTCTTAACTTTACAGAACATTCACTAAGATTATCTTAAAATGTTTTGTGACAGTCTACTTAATTACATTAAAACAATAATTAGCACATCTATCTATGATACCTATAATTTGATGCTCAAGTCTGGGCCGAATGAATCTTGGAAATTTTTTCAAGTAATAAGAAGTCTTAGATTTTATATAGCCAATCAACCAGCCAACTAGTATTAGTCAATAACTAATATTTAGCTATTACTAGTTAAAGGGTAACAGACAGAATTTAATCTGGTTGATATGGAGATTGTAAAAACAAACAATATGGCTGTAATTTAATGCAACCTTCAATCCTGGAGAAGAAAATGCCATAATCATATGGTTGTTGAACCCATAATTTTTGTTTATCTTTAAAAGAGCTGTATTCCTGTTACCATAAATCATTTTAAGAGTTCTCAAAGTAATAAAGTTAATAAAACTTATTATGAGGGAAGTAACTTCTCGAAACCCTGTATTTCAAATTTTAAAAAAATCATTCACCTCTGAAATTGCTTCATGAGATATAAGCCTTTGTACTGATGTTAATGAGATCTGTACTATCTTCATGTTCTTGGTGTCACAACCAAGGATAAATGGTTGCAATATTTCAGGACTTGCAGTGACCAAAGCTGAAATAAATAAAAAAATTGTTTATTGTTTTCAATTTTAATTCTAATATATATATATATATTTAGTGAAACAGAATTAATGATTACTTTTAATGTCCATAATCAGAAACTATTAATGCTAATATATCTAAATAATATTACCATGATTTGATGAAAAATATCAATTGTGATAATTATAAACAATGTTTTTGATAGTTTATATCTACTCTCTAAAAATAATATCAAATAAAAATGTATTCTCCAACTTTATTATGCAAAACTTGACTAATAATCAAAAATAAAATATACTTATATAATAACTTTTTAAAATGAACCTTTTTCACATTATACTTGAATAAAAATTATGCTATATTTGCTACAAGCAAAAAAAAAAAAAACTGACAACACATAACATTTATTATATATATATTTTAAATGGTGGAGATCATTCCAAAAACACTAGATTTGCAGAACAAACAAATTGAACAGTTTTAGCTAACCAATCTTTTTTAATACAAAATACTGTTTTGCACTGATACATTAAAGAAATATCTTTCATTTATTTTATGCCATTCATTGTAATACACTGCAAATTTCAAATGTCCTAAAATTATAAATATAAACTAATTTGCTTTTATAATTACATAATTTAGAGGCTTCAGATATAAATTAATTTAAGATACATAGCCATAGAATGTCCATTTATTAATCAAAATTTATAAAGAAATGACCATAAATATAAAGATGTTGTTGCTATTTAATGTAGACTTAATGTAAGCAAAAGATCATATGATGCTTTCTTTAATTTATAAATATGCACACACAGTATATTAACATAAATATGTTAGTAATGAATAGAAGGTAATCAATCGTCTTGTATAATAGTTTATTAAAAATCTTGTGTAATGTAAAAATGTATTACAGGTAAAAAAGAATTACATTTTAAAAGCTATTTATGTATATGGGTGATATATAAATAAATCAGCAGTGATATTAATATCATTGTAAAATAAACATTAGTACATACATATAATAGCCAATTTCTGATATGTAAACAACACTCTCAGGAATGCTTTCATATATCATCTAAGGTTTGAAGAATGTCTCAATTCTGTAATTTGTAAAAAAGTTTCAGACATTTAATATAATAAATTACATAATGTACACATATAACTATTATACATTTAATTTTTATTCAAAACAATGATAACTGTAAAAACAACTTTTTTGAACAATAATTTTTTACTTTGTTAGATATAATTTAGAACAAAATTTAATTTATAAAATCAACAATAGAAAAAAATAACTTTTTGATCAATCTATTTATTCTAGTATTTTTGTAGTTACAACAGCTTTGTTTTGTTTAATAGTTTTTGATATATATACTTTTATCTACTATGATAAAAATGGTCAACATTTTATAATCAATGCATTGACTTTTTCACTTATGATTTCACATGTACCACATAACTTTTGCACTATTATTCAATTTTTGTATAAAATATATTTATGCTAGAAATAATTAATATTCAGCTTTTTTTCCATCTATAATAATGTATTATAGTAAAAATTTTAAGTTTAAATATTGCTTACTTTAATAAGGCTTTTGAACCTATTTTATTTATATTAGACTTCTAAAACTAGATTTAAAAAAAATCGAACATTTTTCACATTTGAATCAGTCAGATATGAACTTTTTTTTTTAAAACCAATTTCATTTATGAAAATAATTTTCATGAAGAATAAAATTGCAATATTTACAAAGAATAAACAATTACAAAATGAAAGTTCAAGATAATACTTACTCTAGATTAGTTATTTCAAAATTAGATAAGCGTGAAATGTCTTCTTACAGAATGAATGGAGAATTTTTTTTTTTTGTAATTTGACTCTTCAAAGTGGAATTTTATTGCAATTTTTTTTTTCTTTCTGAATACTAATAAAAATTGCACTTTGATTGTAGTATTATTTTACAAGATCTAAATTTATTTTTTTATTTCTATAATCAAGGGTCCAAAGAACTATATTATAGGTTGGCCATCCCTAATCTATGCAATAAAAGAAAAGGAAAACATTTAAAGTTATAAAAAATATTTCAGTTTTAAATTGTTTAAAACTTTTAGACTGTCTTTTGCTTTTGCAAGATAAAACATATTTTAACTGTCAATTATGAAAAGAAAAAAATAATATTTTGAATATACAAGTGTAATATCATAAAAAATTCACGATTTCTGACTCTTTTCTCATTATCAATTTGCATATTAAAAATAATTCAGCAAAACATTCCTTTTTCTTTTTTCATTATAGACCTCTCACATTTTAATGCATCCACTTTCTACATAAAATTTAAATATTAAATCATCATCATCATCAAACATTATTAATCCACTGCAGGATGAAGGTCTCTCCAAGTTCAATCCATTTTCTCCAATCTTTAGCTTCTCTTCTCCACACCACCCCTGCACACTTTCTTATTTCATCCATCCATCTCACATGTGGTCACTTTCTGAGTCTTTTACAATCACTTGGAATCCAGTTTAATATTTCAATTGTCCATCTATTATCATGTCTTCTAGCAATATGTCCAGCCCAACTCCATTTCAGTCTTTTAATTTTTTAAATGAGGTCAGTAACACCTGTTTGTTCTCTTACCCATATATTGTGTTTTCGATCTCTTGTTATTCCCAACATGCATAACAAGAAGAGATCGAAAAACACAATATATTAAATAGAAGTAATAATTAAATATAATATATTGTACATATGAACATTGTATACATTTATTTTAAAACAATAAAAAAAATATCGACTATGTCCTCTATCTTTTTTTTCTATTATCAAAATTGATTTTTAAAAACTGTTACAAACTCATTAACTGATTTAATTTTTTTTTTATTGCTAATTCTCTGCCTTTAAGTTTTGGTTCAGCTTTATTACATAATATAGCAATTGAAATTCCTCTTTTTTTTATTTAATAAAAAAAAATTGAATAAAAACAAAAAAGAAATTATGGTATTAATGTCAATTAGGCTTACTAATGTTTTGTTTTTATTTTTTTAATTTTATTTTAAAATATGTACATATTTATTGTGCAGTTTTTAATGATGTACTCAAAATTAAATTTTAAAAATATAACTTAAGTCATTTAAAATTATGCTAAAATTTAAGTCTGGAGAATTCAGTTAATTTAAAGGCCATTTTTCTAATTTTTTTCAGATGTAGAAGTTGCTGAATTTTAAGTAGATATTAATGGTATTCTATTCTTGTGAAAAAAGTTTCTTTTTAAACTGTTTAAAAATTTCAGACCAACTTTTTAAACAATTAGTTTTATATTTGTAGTAATATTATTTTATAAACTAAAAGGAAAAAAAAAAGTTAAGTTCACACTATAGTAATTATGATAGTTTATGAGTGCATAAATGCATATAAATATAAAGAAGCAATCCATAATATAAAATAATAACAAAAAATAATAAAATTTTGAATTCTCAATAAAAAAAATGAAAAGAATAAAGATTATTATTATATTTAATATTATGTAAAATTATCAGCTTATGTTTGTTAAAGTCTTTTCCCAAATGCAAATAAACTAAGAAGAGGGATACTATAATCAAACTGTCACATTTCATCACTTTAATTTACTAAATATATATTCCTATTGATGCCATTGTGAATTTGATTCAGTGGTTAATGATTCAAGAAATCATGTGACATTCAAGTCCCAGAAATGACAGATTGAGCTTGATTTAAGGAACTTCAGCTCTCATTATTCTAATAATGCATAAAATTGCATAAGGCTGAGCATTTTACTAGCTTTTGTCACAATTTTCTAGTAGAAGAAATCTTGCTACTTTATAAAAGAATAAATTATACAAGAGTTAATAAAAATAAATGATGATTCTGTTTTACTCAAAATACTTTTTTTTAAATAAAATAAAAAACAGAAATATTAAAATTCTTTTTTTTTTTAAATAAATGATTATAACATTGTATTATTAAAAATTAACACAATGCTTATAAATATTTATATTGTTGGGTTTAGTATACAAATGGCTGCAGAAAGGAGTTTGCTGTTAACTAAAAGGAGACCCTTTATTCCTCTTGGAGGCCTTAAAGGAATCGAACAGGGCAAATTCCTAATGTCCACTCCATACATCCTTATCATTGCAGCTGTTATTATTATGTGATTATTTATATAGTATTCTAACAGGGATGGGATGCTATCAACACATTAGCCAGCATGGTGAGTTTATTGGCTTTTTACCTCTGAGTTTAAGTACAAGAAATACCATGGTCTTTCTTCTCAGTTGCCTGATAAGGCAGAATGAATGTGTGTGTGAATGAAAATTTTTTTCTAATAGATATATACAATCATGACAGACAAAAATAAATCATGGCCCTTATTCCCAGGAAGCTGTAAAGTCACCAGCCAAGGCAGCAGTTGGTGGTCAAAGGTGGAGAGTGCTAAAACTCCCCTGATTGTGGACCCAGGCTGCCATTTGATGACTTTTTATTTAGATACTTACAACTGCTGATCACTTTCAAGTGAAAGAAGATTGCAAGAATATGGGATATTATTAGACTTTGTGAAGTTAGAAGAAAAGGTGAAGAGACAATTGATTTAAAAAGTGGACATGTACTCTACTACAAAGGCACAAATATTGGAAATACAAGTGGAGTAGGATTCATTATAAACAAAAAGTGGAAGAACAACATTGTGGAGATTGATGGTGTATCGGACAGAGTGGCAAGATTAGTTATACAACTTAATAGCAGATACCAAATGCAGATAATTCAGGTTTATGCCCCAACAAGTTCTCATAGTGATGAAGTAGTAGAAGATTTTTATATGGATGTACAAAAGACTTTTGATCAGACTAAACAACATTTTAAAATTGTTATGGGAGACTTTAATGCTAGAATTGGTAAACAAATGAAAGATGAAAGTGCTGTAGGTAATTTTGGTTATGGTAATAGAAATGAGAGAGGACATAGACTTGTGGAGTTTGCAGAAAAAAAAAACTTTATATTATGAATTCTTTTTTTGAGAAAAATGTTAAAAGGAAATGGACATGGAAGCATCCAAATGAAAGTACAGCAGAATTGGATTATATTTTGACTAACAGAAAATACATATTTCAAGATTGTAATGTTCTTAATAAATTTAACACAGGAAGTGATCATCGATTAGTAAGATGTAAGATACGTGTTAATGCAAAACTAGAGAGACAAAAATTATTAAAAAAAACAATATTTACAGTTGATATTCCTAATCTTCAGAAACATTCTAATGAATTTAAATTAGAACTTGCAAATCATTTTCAAGTATTAGTAGATTTTGAACATGATTCAGATTTGAATGAAATTAATAGGAAAATAACTGATACACTTTTAAAAACTGCAACAAAGATAGCTGGTAGAAAAAAGCAGCAATTGACCAATAAAATTTCTACTGAGACTAGAGAATTTATGAAGAAAAGAAGGAATATGAAGATATATAAAAATGATGCATTAAGAAAGATTGAATATCTCAAATTTTGTAAAATGGTGTGAAAAAGAGTTGATAATGATATAAGAAAGTATAATTGTGAACTAGCAAGGAAAGCTGTAGAAGAGAATAAAAGTCTCAAGAGTGTAAAACAACATTTTGGTATTGGTAGGAAACTTATATCTGCAATAAAAAAAAAAAGGAACTTACTAAATAGAGAGATGACATCATGAAATGGGTAGAAGAGTTCTATCAAGAATTATATAGTAATAAAGAACAAGTACCTCCTACATCTATTATATCTTCTGAATTGCCCAGGATTTTAAATGAAGAAGTGAGACATGCAATTAAATTTATGAAGAAAGGAAAAGCTCCAGGTAATGATGGAATTATAATCGATATATTAAAAGAAGCAGGTGAAGAAATAAATAAATTTTGGAAAAGTTATATATCAAATATCTAAATGATAAAGATGTACCAGATGATTGAAAGAATGCAGTATTAATATTAATATTTAAAAAGATGATAAAGAAGATATTAGAAATTACAGACCTATCAGCCTTTTATCAGTTTTATACAAAATTTTTACCAAGATAATTACAACTCATCTACAGAGAACATTGGATTTCAACCAACCAAAAGAACAAGCTGGATTTAAAAGTGGTTTTAGTACAGTAGATCATATCCAAGTATTGAGAGAAGTTATAGAAAGAACCAATGAATATGAGTTGCCATTATGCTTTGGATTTGTAGATTATGAAAAGACATTTGATTCTATAAGCATTTCTTCAGTGATTAAAGCATTGGATCATTAAGGTATAGACCCAGGATATTGTCATATTCTGAAGAATATTTATAAAAATGCAACAGCAACAATTAGATTACATAATGATACTAGGAAGGTTAACATTGAGAAGGGTGTAAGACAGGGTGACTCCATATCTCCAAAACTTTTTACAGCAGTGCTGCAAGAAGTATTTTGTGGATTAAAATGGGAAGCTAAAGGAGTAAAAGTAAATGGAGATTATTTAAGTCATTTAGATTTTGCAGATGATGTAGTTGTTTTTGCAAATAATGCTTTAGAGCTTCAGGAAATGTTGCAAGAGTTATCAGATGAAAGTAAGAAAGTAGGACTAAAGGTAAATGTTAAAAAGACTAAAGTAATGTTCAATGGATTTTCTCAAAAGATGAAAATAAAGATTGATTATGATGAGTTAGAAGAAGTTAACAACTACAAATACCTTGGTCAGATTATTACTACAGATGGAAACATAATGGATGAAATTAATCATAGAATTAAACTTGGTTGGAGTGCTTTTGGTAGAAATAACTTGATACTAAAAGGAAATATGCCTATGTGTTTGAAAAGAAAGGTTTTTAATAAATGTGTTTTACCAGTTCTTACTTATGGATCTGAGACTTGGACACTTAATAGAAGAGCAATACAGAGACTTCAGACCACTCAAAAAAGTATGGGAGAGATGCATGTTAGGAATAAAAAGAAGAGATCGAAAATGCAATATATAGGTAAGAGAACAAACAGGTGTTACTGACATCATTGAAAGAATTAAAAGACTGAAGTGGAATTGGGCTGGATATATTGTTAGAAGAGATGATAATAGATGAACAACTGAAATCTGAAACCAGAGACCAAGAGATTGTAAAAGACCAAGAAAGAGACCACATGAGAGATGGATTGAAGAAATAAGAAAGTGTGCAGTGGCTGAGGTGGAGAAAAGAGGCTAGAGATTGGAGATGATGGATTAAACTTGGAGATCTTTATTCTGAAGTGGATTGATAATGGTTGACCATTATTCCAATAATACAATTTGCATAATTAATAAATTAAAACAAAAAGTAAATTCATTCACAGACCTATCAATCAGACTGAAAAACCCTACATTTTTTAATCATAGTCAAATACAAACAGTAATTCTAAACTTCATTTGATAATCACAGCTTTAAATATTGTTCAATAAAAACAATAAAATAAAAATATTTATTACATTGTAAAAAAGTATCTTGCAATGCACTAAAATTAATAACAATTAAGAAGTGAATTATAGTTATCTAGCATTAAAAATATGATCAACATCTGTCTAGATTTATAGACAAAATTATGTTTAAATGTCATATTCAAAGTTCTTATTCTTTATCATATCTTTTTGTAATTAGTTGCTAAAAATATTTCTAACCTTGGCTAAGAAAATGTTTATTCCGTATCTTTATTTATTAAACAGTAGTTGAGTGTGCTTTTGGCTAAGGAAGCCAGATTCAGAGCACTCATAAAGTGGTTGGTATGTTGTAATATTTATAGATAAAATGCTAACTGTTTAAATTAGTTATTTATATATTACATTTATTTGAGAGTTGGTTCTTGGCAAATAAAATGGCTTCTAAAGTATAAAATTTCTGTTTCTGATTGTAAGGTATATAGTAGCATCCATTATAATAATGACAAATCAGGGATTCCATCTGAAAATGTTATGCACTATCTCCAATAAAAATTACATTTTTCCCCCCAGCCATAAATGCTTGTAGCAACGGAGACTTATAACATAATATAGTATTTGATTTGGTCACATTTTGTTAATTTTTACAACAGTACTATTATAATATTGAATTATTTATTTAAAGTTATTTTATTATTTCAATCCCTGACTGTTTTTATGTTTATTTAAATTAAACTCTCTATCAAAATTGTGATATATTTCACAATCATCACAATACATTGCTTATTCTTAATATATATATGAATATGAAAAACAAAAACAAGTTAAATTCACGTAACTTGCTATATATATATATATTTAATTATAGTATCATACAAACATTCTATGTAAAAAAAATAGTAAACAAAAATAAAATTTCTATACAAAACAAATGTTTCATTTTCTAGTTCACATTACAATTGTTTGATAGTTGGTATTAAGTGTAAAATTTTAATATCACTGTAATGAGATAAACTACTTAAGTGAAATATATATGTATGTTACTTACAGCTAGTACACAATCCTATTTACCCAGGTTTCTATCACTGGTAGTATGTGCTTGAACTTTTTATAAACTTTCAATCAATAAACTATTTGATTATTTTATTAGGAGTAATGCTTATTCTCATACAACCATTTATGAATTATTTGAAGAATATGAATAAATTTCCACATGGACAATTGGATAAATCAATATATAAAAAACTTCAGTTATAATGTTTTTATGTCAAAAACAAAATCTATAATAATACTTCATTCTCTAAAACTACACTAAATCTCTGATTAATACATATGATTGACAATAATCTAGTCAATACAATCCTTGAAAAATAATTTTAATATAATGGATACCACTACTAATTCATAACAATTATTGTAGCCTTTTATACTCTTTATTTTTTTTTATAAATTAGAACAATAGAAGTATTTTTAAGATCAACTGTCTCTCCTATATTCCTAAAATTCCAATAGCTTAAAGAAAATATCCCACCCTTTTTAAAACTTCTCCAGAGAAAACATCACAACTCACAGAGTGGTCATTTTTTAAGATTACAAAGAACTGGATTTCTTTTTCAAATCTACTTGAATCATTAAGACGAATATATGATGATTAAATGTGGTCATCTGAATTCTTGTAACATTATTCAAAAGATGATTGAAATACTTAACTCTATTTACTTAAAATTTTATCATTATCATTTATAAAAAGAGTCATCCATTGACTGAATAACTATACAAAAAAAAAGATCTAAAATTAACACAATTAGAAATTGATTGTCTGTCTTTGCAATTTTAATCCAGCCAACATTCTTGAATACTGTTGGCAATTAATCCTTTATGAAGCTCAGCCTCATTTTATTACTCACTAATCAGAAAATGCAATGTATTTTATTTTAATCAAATCTTCAAAAATGAAAGTAAACAAAATCTATTAGTTTTTTTTTTCATATAAATTATAAAAATATCAATATATAACTATTATAAATATATATGGTTAAATAATAGTCTGAAAAAATTAATATGAAATTATAAAATAAAAAATGATATGCAATATAAAAATGGAATTATACAGAATTAATTGTGATATTATAATATGATTTACTGGAGATGTATAAGGAAACAAATGAAAGAATCAAAAAACATAACAGTGCCATTAATAAGAGATGAAAATCTATTTTATACATTCCCATTCACTACTTAACATAAAATAAATGCTATAAAAATATTAAACCTTTAAATTATATTAATGTAATTTATTGTCAATTAAAAATGAATGGAAAAATATATAATAAAGTAGCACATATAAAATTGTATAAGGTACATTTTCATTTATTTTATGTATTATTATGTTAAATAGTTAATTTGCTTCAAGCTTTATTGAATCCCTAACAACCTGGATTGTTATATCATAATTTTTGCGTTATATTACTTATTATATTATTATTTTTATTTCTATTATAAAACAGTAGATGGCATTCTATATGCAGTACCACACTAATGGTTAAAACAGATGTTTAACATTTGATAAGGGCATAAAATCATGTGCTGAAAAAGATTTTGTCATATCTGACCTTGCCTTCAGAAGTGGACTAGTCCAGATTCCTTGCCTGATTGGCTAGCACCCGGTCACTATCCAATGGGGATAAATCCTTCATTGGGGTTCACGCTCTGAAGCTGAGTGTTCCTAGTAAGATAAGGGATCTGACAATAAATAGTCAGCCTTTTTGGAGGCAAGACTGAGAGTGTTGATTTCTGTCAACCTGAATGACTGAACGTGTTCTCCAGTGAAACCTCTGCTTACAGCAGGGTGTCTTCACTAGTCACTAATGAAACATCTATGCATTGAGGCAAGTCCACGTAGGACTGGAAACTGCTATGACTGCAGTCGACCCAAGGCAAGCTATCTGAGTGCAGCTGAAAAAGTCCGAACTAGAGCCGACTCAAGGCAAGCTGTCCAGTACAGTCAAAAGAGTCTTAATTGAAATTGCAAGGCAGGCTAATTATATAGCTGGAAGTGAGCTCCATCATTCGGTATGACTATCTCATCATTAATTGTATAAACTATATATTATTGATTAACTAACGTGTGTATTTTGTAACTAGTAAATTATACATATTGATTGTTGAGTAGTTTGCCATTACTTTTTCTGTTGGTTTGGAACCGAACCTGTAAACCAAACCAAACATAACAGGTTTTTAATGTATAATAATAAATATCAAATCATTAATAATAAAAGTCATATCAGGAAAAAAGGTCAGGATTTAAAAAAAAAATAAACATAAAAACAGACCTACTTTATATTACAAAATCCTCCTTAAGAGAATTTGTCCTTAGTAACACAACTAGTTTAAAAATTCAAAGTGGCAATTTAAGTATTTAACAATTGACAAAAATTAGCATAAATAACAGTTGCTTCCAGAGAATGAATAACAAACTTTTGACAAATATGTAAGGTATAGAAATTATTTTTTCAGGCATTATAATTCTAACCATAAAATTTTACTTGCCTAAACAACAATCTACAGTTAAATGTTATACAATACTTCTTTTACATTCTGACGCTTAGCTATAATATTTTATAAGATGCTATTATTTTTGAAGGTGAATGCAATGCATTCTTTTCTACAATATTTTTTCTGTCTAAACTGTTTATGATAAGCAATTGATATGATAACAAGAAATCATTTGAATTGAATGAACCAATTTCATTATTTGTAATAACTTTAGATCATAATTTACTTTTTCTATTAACATTTGTACTAAAATTTCATGAAAAAAAAATCAATCTCTTATTGCTACTGATGCAATAACTGACAGGGTACAAACACTTCCTTTCTTTGAACTCTATAAATCTAATATTAAAGCATAAGTAGTTAATAAAACGTGCATAGATATTATGGTGCAACTCAATCTTTAATATCATTGGTCTTTCATTGATATACATAGAAATTCCAAATAATATATCACATAGTGAATCCAATTCCATACAACTTTTTCCCCACATGCTAAATGCTTTTCTTCCCCAAAAAACTTGAAGTCACTTATCAGAATCAAAAGTTCAAAACTTTGGTTAATAGTTATAGTTTCAGATATAAAATTATCTAACAGTAAATTTTGATTTCAAATAAATATTTATATTAGCTTGAAAGTCAAATGGCTAATAAAATTCAAGTAAAAATAATTCAATTCATATATATATATATTAACCAATCATCTAAGATGATAATAATGATTTATAACTTAAGTACAAATCCACCCAAAAAACTTTTATTAACTTATTTTTCTAGTTTCAATAATAATAAAGTAAAACTTTATGGCACCAAACCTTCTGAATAGAATGCTTACCTTTGGAAAAGTATTAATACCTGATTATCATGATACACAACATCATGATTTCTTAGGTTATGGATATTACTAGCATAGTGAATCTTAAAAGCATAAAAAGCAGTCAATCTTAGCTTAGGATTGAGATTCATGGTTCTATCCATTTAACAAGTACTAACCCAGGTTCAAACCTCATATCCCATCCTGCTCCTTTGGTCATGTATATATATTTTATGTATATATTTGAGATGCATGCCTAAAAGTTATAAAATTTTACCTTTTCAATATTTTTTAATTATTATTAATTCTTTTTTAGTTAAAGTACATAGTTGCAGCTCAGATATATATATATATATATTACAGGAGCAAACATACTAACAAAATATTACTTTTATAAATATTTTTATTATACGTCGTTTGTAAAACTTTTTCGTTTAAAAATTTTTTTTTAAAATTAAAATTAAACTGTAGATTTTTATAAAATCCAAGATGGAAGATGCAACTATTAATTGTCCAAAAATAATAAAAGGGTTGGGAATATAATGTTGTTTTAATCTGGGGAAGGAATTTTTAAATAAACTTTATTGAAAATAAAATGGGGAATAAGATTAATAAATTTGACTTTTGTTATAAACATATTTGTCAAATCTATTTCCAATCTGGAAATAAATTTGAATATATTTTTGAAAATTATCTAGCGATTGCATCTTCAAAAACAATAGGCAAAGAAAATGTAAGATTTTGTTAGATCGGAGATTAGAGTATCAGCTAGAAATAAGAAATTAAAAGCATTCCTTAAATACTTGAGAGGAGTATAAAATGGGCTGATTTTAATCACCAAGAAATTAGCTAATATTGAGAAAACTGTACTGTTAACATAACCCACACTTCTTTGAAATCTAAAAATGATGTTTTAGTAGAAATCCCATCACCTTTTTGACCCATGGAGGTCATCTTCCACTGCCATACTATCCTGTCTGAAGAATGAAGTAAAAGTCCAACTTAAGAACTTTGGAATGCTGAATAAAAGCTTGCTGTTGCCTAAGAACTCACATGGATCCTTGAACTGCCATGCATGAGCGAATGTAGAAATATGGACTCTTAAAATTGTGCAAGGCAATGATTTTCATGCCATCTGAAAGTAAATCTAGTCTAACTAATCTCAAATCCTGCTATCAAGATTTCTCCTAACATATTGTTTAATTTTATCTCTTTTTAATTAATACGTAAAACATAAATTGCTCTCAAATGATTTTTTTATTTAATCCTATCTCATATGCTTTAACTTTCTTTAACTTTGGTGTGGTCAATTATTTATGTGTAGTTATTATTGATTTTATATATATGCTTTTATTATTAATATGCCAATCTCAAGCAATCTGATGAACTGAATTTCTCAAAATCTTTCCTATTCTCCTTTTTATTAAACCTCTATGAATTAAGGTTACTAACATCCCTTCAAATCATAATGTATTATTAATTAATATGTTCGCAAGATTGTTTTTACGAGTCAACATTTTAGTTTGTGTTTTTAGTATAAAAAATTGTTATTTGTTCAACTCCAAATAGAATGAAGTAATTCTACACAGGGTAAATCCATAGCTCAAATTAATTAACGCTTTGAAATCTTATAAAATATTATTTGTTTAAATTCTGAAAAGGTGACCTATTAGTTGTTTTCTATATAACTGCTAGTTTTTACTTTATTTTTCATACTCTTAAAATATCAAATAGTTAAATATTCTAGTTAATATAAAATCCACGAAGGTGGGATTGAATTATTTTTAAATAGCAGAAAAGGGAAGGGGGTAAATTTTAATGTTTCTTTTACTAAATAAAATCTTAATGTATTTTTTATTTAATCTCTCTCTATGTATATATATATTTTTAAAGTAATATTCTTTATTAAAACCAATGAAATTTACATAATTACTAAGGTTATATTAAGTTTCTCTAACAACATTTCTTCAACTACTCTCTATGTATATATTATAGCGGTCATTATTTGTTTAAATTATGGCATTCAAACAGGGGTAATTTATTATTAAAGCGGTAAATCTTATTCTATGTTGTTAGTGACATTTATCCATACTGCGTTACTGACATTCGGCCTTATCTTTGTGATTATATATATGTGCTTCTAATCTGGGGGTTGTGACAGGATCAAACCCATAGATTTCTCTTTATGTCTTGTCCTGTGGATAGTTGAGCTTCCTGGGACTTATTTTGTAGAATAAAAGCCTCTGACATTGGTGATTCCACTACAGCCTGGCATATGCTATGCCCATCCACTTTTCTCTAAGCACTGCCCTAAAGTGGGGGTCTTAGACTTCGGTTTCATCTAGAAGCATGACTTTTTCCTGTTATTTTTTTGCCATTATGTCAGTACCACCACTTCTTTGTATTATTATTTCTTTTGCTTCATGACTTAGTTTTAATGATATAATATTAAAACTGCACTCTGCTCAATATATATATATATATAAATGCCGAATATTAACTTTATTAATTTATAATGTTATTTCAATCTTATTATACAATCCCACCATCATAATTTATTATTTCTGTATTTAATAGTATATGCCTTGGGAAAATCAAGCATTCTGTTGTTTAAATGTTAACTAAAATAATTTTCAATAAGTATTTTGTCATATAACTAAATATAATTATTCCAATGTATTTTATTTATTTTCACAACCGCAAGGCATGAAAATAGTTTTTATTATATCTGTAATGAATATCAGAATGCTCCCTAAAATTATGTTAGTCACCATGTTTCAGAACCGTCAACCAAAGCGTTAATAGCAATCTTAAGTAATCTTTTAATAATTGATTGGCATCTTAATACCATACCCACCAAAGATGTGTGTTAATGTATATCTCTTATTAAGTTGATAAAAGAGCATATGGGAACCATTATCGTGAATTTCAATATGTAATTATCTACCATTTGGTAGACCGCTTACATTAACATATGTATATAATTAATTCATATTATTAAACTATTTTTTATTATCTAACTTATTTGAGTAGTTCGAATTCCTTTTTCTCCACTTCCACATGTACAACCATCCATATGCCTATTTAGTTAAGTCTTAATGTTAATTAAGTATAATATATGTCTTATTGTCTTCTCCATTCTGCTAGTAGGCCAGACTTAAGTATAAATTCTCATGTGCCATCATTATATATTATTCATTATGTGTTTGATCTGGGGCTTAGGGAGTGGGTTCAAATCCAGGTTGGTCCCTGATCTAAATCTTGGACTTGACTGGGTTTGAATTACATTTTGTGAGTTCCAGCTCATGTTAGATAGATCAACATGTTTTGAGTGGTACAGTATTGAATTTGAAAAACATACAAACAAACTAAATGGATTAATAAAAAAAATAATTTATTAACAATGGATATATAAAACTGTTTCTTATATACTTGCAATGATAACTAGATTTACAAAATATTAAAGATAATAAAATAATAAAAAATATTTTAAATTTAAGACTTTATAATATATATACATAATGATAAAATTCTATCACGTGAAATATTTAAACAATTCCAAATCATGGTTTTCTGCAGATATCATTCTTTTAATATATTTATGGGTGTATTAATTTCTCCAAAGATGATAGTTATCTTCCTGGTGCCCTTGTGATGTCAGATAGAAAATATAGCAGTATTGATAATAGGGTGGCTCATTCTTATAGCAATGTCTCTTCTTTGTTCACAGCATTATTAAAGCCTGAATTTTCTGGATTTAGAAAACATCAGCATTTGTTTTTGGATCCAATTGCATTCCCGAGTGTTATTGGCTGAAGTGGTTTTTGGTTGTCTAGCCACACATACTAGAACATCTTCTGTTAAATAAAGCTATCATATTTACTATTATAAATGGAGTATTGAAAAATACTATAAAACAGCCAGATATGATTATCCATGTTATGGAGAAAAACAGTTTTAATCAATAGTTTCTCTCCTCAGCATAGAATCACTGCAACTCTGCTCCTTGAGTTGATTCAGATAAAACTAGAGTAAACTAGGCTGCCTGAGTTGTTTGTTTCAGACCTATTTATCCCTATTTGATAATGTTCAACCACATGTTTTCCAAACAATGAATTTGTCACCAGATAGTACAAAATCATATGTTATTCCCTTCACAATATCTGAAACAAATAATTTTGCAGTTATTTAAAAATTATATCCTGATTTGATAAATAAATGAATAAAAAAAAAGTTTTATTTTCTCTCTTTATTTATTTATATGAGTTAGCAGTAGGAAGAAAGAAAACAAATTGTCAACAATTTTTAAAATTTGATTGACAACTTTCTCATTTTTATTAACTCATTGTTTTAAATAACATTTTTAGACTTGCTATTAAATTTATTTTAAGAATTGGCAAATAGGAAAAAAATAAATGAGAAAAGTACAAAATGCTTTATATTTTTATAAACTATGAAATTCAAAATTATTGTGCATATCAAAGTATTTTTCTTTCTTCCTTTACAGTGCAATTTATTATTTTATTGTTTTTCATTTATTACAAAATAATTTTATAAAATATTTAATAACATGATTAAATACATAAACTAACTTTTCTTTTTATTTTCTTAAACCAAACAATTTATTTTTTATGCAGCTTTGTAATATTAATTCAAGCTGCTATCGAATTTCTTTTAGTTGCAATATATATATTATTAGCCAAATTAAATTATTGTTACTTGACAAAATACATTTTATTAAAAACATCTATTTAAATCTTAAACCTTGACATCTTCTTAGGTACAAATATGATTTAAGTCCAGGTTTTGAAGAGTTCACATCAAGCAAAATTTATACAGTCAATATATTTAAATATAAATACAACTACCATTACATCTTTTATTGTTATCATTGATATTGCAACTATTTTTATCATTCAACATGTCACAGCAAACCTAGTCAGATTTCACAAAACAACAATATTCTTAAATTCTCTTTTCTAAATCTTTCAACATCTGCTGAATGCAAAATGATTATTAATTCTATTTCTTCAGGTATAATTATATCTAAAGATTCTTGTTTGGATAAACTTATTGGCAGTGCCGATTTCTCAATATTGAAACCACATCATATTATATAAAATCATATGTATTCACATATAAAAATAAAAAAATGAAAAAAACTATTATGTATAAATAAAAGATGAAAATAGTATTGTGTAAGCAATTTCAATGTCATGATTAGTGTAGAGAAATATTGCTTACAGGTTGCTATTCAACATACTAAATATTGTTTATGAAAGCATTTATTTAATTTAGAAAACACATGCTTATTTGTAAGAAAGCCAGTTTTATTGATGAACAAAGAATTAAAAAAATTTATGTAAAATCTTGAGGCGCGATGATGATATAATTTAATTTAGCAAGATATCAGCTTGAATGTTTTAAGTTTGAAAAAAAAAAAAGATAGGCTGAAAACAATATTTTTTCCATTCAAAGAACTAACTGATACTTGGAATCTATCCAGGAATCTTTTAATTCTTGCAAGCTATAATTAATAACAGCAGCAATCTATATTAATATGATAATGATAAAAATATAGTAACATTAGAATAAGTTATCAGTACAACAAAATATAGTTAATCATTTTGAAAAAAAGTAGTGCTAATAAATATTTAAAATAGCATTGCAGTATAGAACAATCAACAACAATTCCTGTTTTTATGATAAGACTTTAGAAAGTAAATTCATTGAAAGAAATATTCTTTTTGTCCAGAGGAATCACAAACAATATTTTAGAATATAACTAGAAATTAACATATAAGATTTATCTTCGGATCAATATTCAATTTTCCAAATATTACTTGAGCATTTACTTAAATAAAAAGCATATACTCATTTGTAATCAACAAGCAACACTTGAGTTTATTGATAATAAACATTCAAATAAAACAATTTATATATAATCTTTAGAGTTGATAAGAAAATAATTCTTTTAGTAAAATGTCAGTTTGAGATAATAAACTTACCTAGAAAGCATATTAATTTTGTTGATTGACAAAACCCTTTTATCTAGTTTAATGAGATCACTTCCATGTATCCAGTTTATACCTTGTCAACTTTTCATTTTTTTAAAGACTGCATACATTTATCTGATTCTTTTAGGACAAGTATATACTCAAGAATCTCTACTACTCTATATTATTTGATTTACATATTTTTTAATCATTTTTATTTCAAACTGAGGGATTCTTCAATAATAAAATGATTACATTATTACTTTACATGTATTATTTTTTATTATATACATATTATATTTTACATTTTCATACTGACAATATTTATTCAATAAATTTTTAGAATGCATCAACACACATTTGCACTTTGTTTTAATGTTTTTATTATGGAGCAATTACAAGTTTTTAGCTAGATATCAGACCAAATTAAAAAAAAAGCACATTAGTAAAATATTTAAAAAAAATAATATCGGTATTAAAAAAATTTTGATACAGCACCAACAATCAATCCTAGGACCTCAAATTCCATTCTGATACTTTACTGCTACATTATACTGCACAAACTATAGTGATGCTTATGAAACATAATTGATAAACAATACAACTGTTGTTTAATATACTGCAGAATTTTTTTGCAAAGCCAGAAAAATTAATATGTAAATAAAAAAATAAATATGTAAATAATGATAATTTCTTAGTGTTCTACTGCTTCTGTATCTTATTTTGTAGAATTCATTTTGTTTTAATTTAAAATTTTTATTTCATTGGATTAGGAGTGCTAGAATTTAACATGCATTAAGGTGACTCTTACCTATGCAGTAGCCCTGATAATGTAGCACATATTTTAATTAAAATAAAATTATGAGAATACTTCAAATTTGAACCAGCATTATTTTAGTGTGAGTTAGTATTTATTTAATTAATTATCTAATCTAAAATAAATTTAAAAAACATATATTTTTTAAATGAAATTTAAAAAAAAGTACAAGGCAATAAATAAATTAATAACCTGACTACTGAGAATGTTTTTTTTGTTTGTTTTGTTTATATTTCAGAGCTATAGAAAAAAAAAAATGTAAATAAATACTAAATACTAACTTTTAAAAATACATTTCTATTGATTACATTCTGTCCTAATTTTATTCTAGTGAATGATTTATCATAATGGTGAATTTCAAAAGATAAAATTTACTTCTGGATCAATTACAAGTAAAAAATGGAACTACTATATTCAATAATTTTTATTTATTGATTGATTAAACATTTAATATTTATTATTTTCCATCAACCTATGTATAAAAGCATATGAAAACATATATGAGAGAATAAAGGAAATATTGCTGACATATTCTTTTTCTTAACTTGAAAAAACTGAGAAACCAAGGATATAAGAAGATAAATATATTCAAGGAGCAATAACCAAAAAATCAATAAATAAAAAAGTTAGTGCATCTCTTTCTGAATACATGGTAACATCAAAATACTATTTTCTTTGCTTGTAATTGCTTTAAATCTATAGACAAGTATTTTCTCCTCACATATATATTCTCAATGGAATATAAAAATTTTTTGGCCAGTGACAATTTTCTATCTACATTACATCTTCATTTTGATGTTCTTTTCATGTCTTCCATCTATATTTCTACCTATGTTAATTTTTTAAATTTCATTGCTGTTAATTCTTTGTGCAATAATATTTTAAACTTCATGTAAATCTATTTCTTCAGTTTCATCTCTTACAATGTTCTTAAAAATAATTCAATAAATCAGACAATTATGATAGATTTTTGGCAATTATTTAACATGCATCTGAAAACCTCATTGCTTTTTCTGTTATTTGTTATGTTTCTGCTATATTGAAATATGTCATAAAAACAGAAGTGTTGATCATGTGATGAAATATGTCATATTTAAATGTGTTAAATCTAATTAATTTTATTTAAATTTTTTATGCTTTTTCATGTTTTTGGAAACATTTTTAATTTTCCAATTCACTTCTTAACAAATATAAATTTAGATAATAAAGTTAAATAAAGTCAATTAAGTTCTTTTTCTTTCTTAGAAAAATGCCATTATAATTAGACAAAAGACAAAAACATAACAATACATAATAAATTTCTGAATATTAGCAACATTAAGGGAGAAGGGGATTCTTACCTGGAATAATATCATCAGTTTTAGTAAGTACATTTCTAAGTTTCACAATGCCAGTTTCTGCCGCCTGAAAAATAAAATTTAACGTTATACAAATATTTCACTTGTAATTCAATCTTTTACAGAATTGATTGTCATAATCTTATGATCTAATTATTATCCATAACCATTCTTTATAACCTTTCTTTTTGAAAAGCAAAAAAAAAATGTTATCATTAAAGATTTTATCCACCTTTATTCTTTATGATATGGACCACATAGTGTTAAAAGTTTTCACGTCTAGGTGGCTAATTGTAATCACAAAATCTAACTCCATAGTTCACCAAACACTAGGCTTTTCAACTTTAATTAATAATTAAATTAACTTTACTTAAATATATAAAAGCACAATATTCGAATACATAAATCAAAATATATAATAAATTTCTTCATAAAATCATAAAACAAATATTTTTACTTTACAAATAACAGAAAATAGAATTCTTGTTTTTTTAGTTTAAAGAAGAAAGGCTTTTGTATAAACATACAGTATTAGGATAAGTTTACACATATATGTTGGTGTAAATAGATGTAAGTCAAATTTATAAGCATCAATAGCAGAAAAGATGTATGTTGGAAATCACCTTAAAAATAATTTTTAAAATAATACGTTAAAGTTATTATGAAAAAAATTATTTATGAAATAATTATTTCCAAACGAAGAAGAACAATTTATTATTACTTTTCAGTGAAAAACAAAGTTAAAAAATTATGATGGAAAATGCTTGCAAAAATATATTATTTTATGAGAATTTTTGGCATTTTACTGCCTTTTTTTAAAAAAATATTTATCTACGATTTTTCAATACTTTTATTTCATATTCTTAAAATATTAATATTGATATACATATATATCATGTCTGCTTTAATGTATATATATATTATTTACAATAGATTTTTATACTATATTCAATATTAATCGTTTTATTATGATCATAAATGAAATTTTTATTAATATGTCTATTAGATATAAATATAGGATCTATAACAATCATGTGAAGAAGTAAAAAAATTAAAAGCACTGTAAACATCTTGGAAAGACTTTCCTTCTGCAATGGATCAATAATGTTTAAAAATACATATATATCAAAGATCCCCAAGAGCTTGGATATAAAAAATAATAACTAAATTTGTCCAAAGAAAATTCTAAGGGTAATGATTTCAGTAACAGAATCCATAAATAATTTTTTAAATAGTTTTCATTAATTCTAACATAATTACAAATTAGTATTTACATCAACATAGCAGATATATATTATAAATGCTTAAAAATATTGACACATTACCATTATACACCATAATTAGGAAGATTCACTTTTCCTTTGAATTTAGTCCTCCCAAAATAATTAACATTTCAACTTAAAAGAAAAAAATATATCAATAAAATGAAATAAAATTTCAACATACTGAAGCTATAAAATTAATGGATGTTAATTTTGGATTTTAAAAAATAATAATAATACTTGTAGTACACCTGGATCTCGTTTTATGCGGATTATTTTAATGTGATTTTGAAGTTATGCAATTCATGTTTCTTCTTAATATCTTTCATATTTCACTATATTTATTAGATATCAAGAAATTTAAATTATTAATAACTTATTTTGACTTGAAATACTTTTTTTTTTTCAAAAATATAACGTTATATTAGCAGCTAACGTGAATATGGCCTGAAGCTATATTGAGAAACTTAGCTTCTACGTAAATAACTTATTTATACTAATGAGTAAATAATAATAATAGATTTATACTTACATATAAAAATATCGCAATAAATATTCAAAAAATTTAAACTTTTAAACGTATTTTGCTATATATAACAGAAATAAATAACCTTTTAGATTTTTAAAATAAAAAACGAAGATTTTATAAACTGGAAATAATCTTTCTAATGATAATGTATAATCTTTTTGTTTTGTTTGCAATTTCATTTTTTTAATATAGAAACAGAAAACCATTAACATAACACAAGACTGAAAGTGGCGCTAGTTGTACATCACATCACGAATAAAAATAAAGTGGCTAACAGGTTTCTCTGGGCATAATTGCTGAGAGATTCTTGACTTCATTTAAGGAGAAGCCACAATACATCACATCACATCGAATCTAATTTCTTCCCAGTTTACAAACGAACGGTAGCAGTATTGATTAAAATATGTATGAAAAATGTAAAATTAAGTACTGTAGTTAATAAAAAAAGTAAAAAAAGTTTGTCTTGTATTAATTTTTTTCAAATATTTGAAATTTTTTATTAGTCATACTTTATTTGCTTATTTTTTTTAATGCAAATTTTAAAGTAATTTTTCCTTGTTGCTTTGCTTTTATGCGAATTCTGAAAATTGCAGAACCTATCTCCCATTTTTCAAGGTAAGTTAAGTCTATTTTTGTGCGATTTTTTTTAATGCTGGTTTTCTGTGGAACCTATCTACCGCATAAAACGAGACCCAGGTGTATTTCAATTTCTCCACTTATTTATGTTACACAATTGCTTTAGAATAAATGAGAATATTAATTAGTCTCTATGAGTACTTTAATATGAAAAAAACCCCAAAAGGAACAAATAATTATACTTATTTGTATAGTTTTTAAAAACTTATGACTGATTGTGTAATTGGAAAACTTTCATGGAATTATTCTTGATCTTTATTTGCAAAACAATAACAATGAAAGAACATGTTTGTTTTTGTTTAGTACAAAACATGTTTTCAGTATGAAAAGTATTAACTATTTAAACTATTTATATCTATTAATCTATACTATTTTTATAACAATATAGTGATTAATTTAAACAATTAAAAATATTAATATTTAATAATCTTTAAAATTATTTTGGAAAAATATGTAACTGGAATTTAAATGGTTATTAACTAATAACTAGAATTTTGAAGGCATAAGAATTCAATATGAATACTGCAAGGCTTTTATCATTATTAAATACAGAATATCAAAGAATATATCTATAAAATTTTAAACAAATAAAAGATTCTCTGCCTTATAAATATATTTCAGAAGAGTAAGATGGGATTATTTCATATACATGTACGACTTATGACTTTTGTCTACAAGGCCCGCATGTCCAATATACATATTGGTGGCAAAAATAAAATTATATTCAAAATTAAAAAAATATGGCAAATGATTTAGATTAAACAGAAAGAGAAGCTTAGGTATATTCTAATGATTATAATTATAAATGATTAAAAATAAGGTCAAGCTAAACATTTAAATATTAAAATAAAATTTGATGGCATTAAACTGGGAAATCTTACCCAGACTATAGAGCAAATCTTAATAATTTGAATATAGTGTACATATTCTAATTTACAGAAAAAGAAATAATAGATACTTGATGGAAATATATTCTATCAGCACGAAATGTGCACCTTGGGGAACACATTTTTTTTACATGTCTTTGGTCATATGTTTATAATTACATCTGTCCACAAGGTGTTAAAAGCAAATAAACCAGTCTCTACCTTGCATGAAGTGGTTTGGCAGGATGGATGTTAGAGCATTATCTTAAAATTCAATATTCAACAACAAACTCCTGCCATACCCACTTATAAACAGATTTAACAACCTAACACTGACTAAATTATTTTCATTAGCAAAGAGATAAATAATACCAATGCTAGATATTTATAATATTCTTTTAAAGTGCATGCCTATTCCCTTCAGCAATAATGGTTTGAATTCATTCTTTAAATATTAGTATACTTCAGTGGATTTTATTTGCTGAACCATAGCTATGGTAGCAGTAGGTTTTGATCATCATTCAAAATTCATGAAGTATCTCTGGTGATAGTTTATTCTTTGCTTGATGGCTGATTTCTCCCTGAAGTTTTGAACTTTTGAAGTTTATGCACATACAGCATATACATATTGGACACAACATTCAAAATGTTTCTCCATTAGATGACACTTTATTTTCTGGACTCAGTGATAGACTTATGGTTTGTACTCTGCTGGCTGGTCAGAGTAAAGCAGATAGCAGCTTCTCTACTGCTGCATGGAATTGGAACCAAAATACACAAATAAACACTAGCTGAATGAGATAAGCTGAATTACTTAAAGCACACAGCAGAATATGATCACAAGTATATATAATAATCAGAATACTGTAATAATAAACCAGCTTACGACCTCTATTTATATCT
Source organism: Epiperipatus broadwayi (assembly GCA_028023455.1). Classification (NCBI taxonomy): domain Eukaryota; kingdom Metazoa; phylum Onychophora; class Udeonychophora; order Euonychophora; family Peripatidae; genus Epiperipatus; species Epiperipatus broadwayi. Next base: position 1,281,606 of record JAQFVV010006213.1, on the reverse strand, counting down.
TTTTGACCTGCTTATCATCAAAAATATATTCATCTATGGTAATTTGAATTCTTTGATCTATTAGTTGTAGATAATGTCTGACCTCCATTTTGGTTCTCTGAGTTTGATTTGCCCAATCATACCAATTACAAATTTTTATCTTTGAAAGAAATTAATAAAATAACAGTCTAAATGATATCAGATATTTATCTCCCTACTTAATTTATCTATGCATATAAATTATATATATTCTTAAAATTGTTTAAAACATTTATTTTTAAAATTCTTTCAAATTTTTTAAATTATAGACATGAAGTGTGTATAAATATTGCTTCAATATATAATTAACAATGCTTATTAACATTAAAAAAAATTTGTTTAAAGTTTATTAATTTTTGTTTACAGTCACAGACTAGCATATCCTGTATATATACGTTTTCATATGTTATTTTGCAATGATCAAATATTATCACATTGATTAATTAATGGAGAAACTATCCAAAATAAAATAAAATTTATTTTATAACGAATGCAGAAATTAAGCTTCTAAATTTTTGCAAAATGATAAATCATTTAGCATGAATTGAAATATGCTTTATCACAGTTTAATGTAATATGTTATTACTCAAATTTGTATAACTAAAAAAAAAAAAAATTAAACATAAACATGCTAAAGTTAAAATCATACTTTTTAGCTTTATTAAAAGATTAAATAGTTAAAACTGAATAAACAAATAAAAAACTTAATTCCAAATATCTTCTTAAGATAAAATACATGGATGTACTTGAATAAAATATTGACTGAATGTTTCACTGATGATTATTTATATTAGATATTTGTTAACCCTTTAGTTGTGCATTTTGAATAGCTAATAAAGTAAATCTAGTAACTATTTTTCATAATTTATTTTACTATAAGTTTATAAATAAAAAATAATCTTAAAAATAATATTTCAACTTTGATATAATGAAAAATAGTAATAAATAAAAATAAATAAGCAAATTATAGTATTTCATTTTAAATCTTGTATGTAAGTTTTTATCAGTAAAACAAATTTTGATAAAGAATACAGTAAAATATTCAAATCATTTTTTAGAATATTAAAACTCCACTTATAATACCAAAAAACAATAAAAATAATATTAAAATGAGCATCTTTTATAGCAGTAGACATTTCTTATTGTTTCTTCATATTTTCCATAACGGATTATGTTTCTGTTAAAAAAAATCCAAATATTTTCAAATAAAAGCTGAATGAATACATGACTTACCCACTAAAAGACAAATATTGAAATTAATTTTACAAAAATAAGAATAAATAAATTATCTATACAGTTGTGTTTTACAATTTCACAAAAGCCATGATATTTTCTACTTGATAATAAATTTTCAATTGAATAATTTTCTGCAAAAACATATTCGAACAAAAGCTGAAAGAATATATCACTTATTTACTAAAAAATAAATATTTTTCTATATTTTACAAAAATAGTAAGCAAATAAATAATGTATAAAATCACATTTTTCAATTTCTCAAAAGCAAAATTAATGTGAAAAAAAAAACAAAGTCAGTTGTGCGCACTGAATAATTTCTATTCATTTTAATAAAAGTGCAAGAGATGATCTTCATAAACTGTCTTTGTGTTGGGAAATACTAGAAATTTTAGTTAGAATATCAAAATAATTTTTAATTGTAGTTTTTGTTATCAAATATACCAAAACCATATAATGAATCCTACAGATAGTTGAAAATGAAATATTCTGAACTAACTGCAGTGTAAATGCTTCTGCTTGAATAATAAGCAAATTAACTAAAACAATATGTAATCACAACATTTTCAGAGTTATAAGGTTCAGCAACCCGCATACAGTGGTAAAACAAATAAATACACAAACAAACTTTATTGAATGTATGGCTTCACTATTCTAGTCCAAATTGTTAAGTGTTACATATTAACAGGAAAATATAGAATACTTAAAAATGTAGAAATTTTATTTATAATGTTGTTTATTTTAGGGATATATTATAATCATAGAAGAACTGAACAGAGTAACTGACTATGTTAGTCAACAGATATCATACTTGCCATGTAAAGTCAAAATTATTTTGCAAAATTCTTATTCAAATTAAAATACATATATGTATGTGATGACAGAATAACAAGAATAAAACCAATTATCTTAGTCAGTTTCAACTTAACATGCAGAACACTATATAGATCCAAATATTACAACAGTAAATTATAAGCTATAATAATGATATGAAAAACACTATGACAGAGAACTAAACAAATTAAATAGATCGAGTATATTTTCAATGTGTAAGTTTCATAATCATGGTTGTCAATAAGTTTGAAGTTTATCATTAATGATTTAAAAAACCCATTTTTAGTTAATTTGAATGCTATTGCCTCTTTGATTTTTCATTTCTTCAAACCTTATTTTAACAAATCCAGGGTCAAAGCCATATCCATAATCTTTTTCATGGTTATAAATGACTGATACATTTGTTAAATCAGTAATGATCAACTAACTTGAACACACAAAAAAAAAACATTACAGAAGCTCAAGAAAAAGGTATGATATATGTAAATCATAATAAAAATCAAGCCAAAAAAGTTTTTAATCTTAATTTAAGATGAATTTATAATTATTTTAATGTGATGATTGAAGATCTGATGTGTATGGAGGGAAAACATAAAACAAAGATGATGTAAAAGTACTTTTGTAAAAAGAAGTTGAAGGTTTATTATTATAACTATGGCTGTTCTGTGTATACACATCAAATTGTGTCATTTGAACTATTTATTTATTTAGAGACAATTTAGATTCAGATCGATTTTGCAAACAATGGTACTTCAGACTAAGCTTTAGTTTGATTCTAGAGTAATCAAATATATTTCCACCAGTATGACAATAACATCAACAATAGGATATAATTTCTATACTTCTTTTTCTTTAGAAATAAATTTATCTGATAGAAATTGTTTTCTTTTTTTACATGAACACATTTGTAAAAATTCCTGACAATATGAAGACCCATATATAGTTGCTTTTGTAAAAGTGACCCTGCCAATCTGGGACTCAATAAACTTATATTCACAAAAGGAAGAGCAACTTACAATAAAAACATTCACTACTTTGTGGAAAATACAATAAAAGCAAGCCCAGAGAAATGTGGTGATAAAATGATTAATCCAATATTTAAAATCTATGCACTAATTTGTTGTTGTTGAGATAAAATGTGTTGGTTGAGAGGCAGAAAATTGTATTTCTCAAAGATTCTTTTTTGAAGAGTAAAATAAAATGTTTATAGATAGGTTTTTTAATGTGTCTGGCTATGAAGAAATTATGCAAAAATGATTCAAAGAAAGCATACACAAAAGTATTTCTTTTATGTTTGTACTAAATGTTTGTGCAAATCCAGAGTTATTTGATGCCCTATACTTAACCTTATCCAAGTATATTTATCATATCTCCAATTCCTGGTTATATACCTTTACATTTTACCAAAGGATAAATTTTTGGTTTTATTTATTTTAACTGATTATTTTCAGTAATCTGAGACTAAGAAGAAACACATATAGATATAATGACCCAGAAACTCAGAAGATACAAGAAAAGAAATTGTCAGTAAACTTTCACATATGACTTCACCAAAAATAAATATCACAGAATTTACAGAATTTGAAACATCAAACAATGAGTGTTTAGGACTTGATAATGCCCATCCAATTGAGAATATGCAAACTTGAAAGTTTAATAATCAATATTTTTTAAAAAATACACCAAGACAAAATATAAAAATCATGTCAGGATTCATTAAAATAAGGCTAGAAATTTCAAAATGCAGAATAAATTGGCTGGAAATATCACAAATTTATCATAAATGAACACTTTCTGAGAAAGCAAACATTGAGATTCCAAAGCAGTAATGAAACTTTATGCTTAAAGGGACATGAATGGCAAGTTATATATATATATATTTAAATTTCATTATGCAGAAAAGAAAAAGCAAGTGTTGTCAGAGGAGTATGTGCCAAAAAGGATTAATTTGTTAAATTCATAAAAATCTGTTAACTTAAATGTTCATACAAATTAATATTTCTGTGGTATTCCTCTATAATTCTGTATTATAATATTTAAAACTAATTCACCTAAAGTGAATGAAATATATATATATATTGTATCTTACTGCTTATGTTAGCATGTGCATAAATGTAGGAGGAATATTGATACAATGGAGAAAATATGTATTATCATTCTAGGTTCCTATAAAGATTAATTGCAGTCTAAAAATTGAGTCCTGGATCTGATCCTAAATCATGTCTTTAAATAAATACTTCAACAACACAGGATACAATTTGGTGTATATGTATATAACAAACACATAAAATGATAGTAAATTAGCAATAACTTCTTTTCACCTGTCAAAGTGCTTTACAACCACTCTTGTTTTAAGATTTCATTCCACATGCAATTGGTCTTTAATCATCACATTATTTGAATTGATCCATCTATAACTAACTGGCCTTTTTCTTGAACTCATGCAATATTTTATTGATTTTATGTTAGATTTTGGCCTGCCAATTTATATAAATTGTAGGCTTGGAGAACTAGTGGATCATTCAGATCAATACTTTTAATTAAAATAATGATTTTATTAGCAATATAACAAAATAAAATATTAATCCTCACAATTAGTGATAATAAAACTTTAAAACTTCATATTCTCACTCCTCTTTATCATCAATGATTACGCATAGTTTGAACATGATTTAACAATTCAGATTATTTATTTAAAATAATAAACATGTTGTTTTCAGGTACATTATTATGACAACATGATGGATTTATATAATAGTGCACATTTATGCATGAAATGAATTAAGAACACATTTAATTTGGTTTGTTCATGCTATTCTATAATTGCAGTGAAATAAGAATTTGCAAGATAATTTTGCCATCAAATTCCAGAGCATATTATATTATTGATTAAACATTCATAATTTTTTAACATGTTTAGCTCTTTTACAGTTATAAAGCTAACAGAGACATCTGTAAAATATCGAGTTTATCATAAGTAAAGTTTCTATATTTAAAGTTTTAGTAATACTTTCTAAACTTGTGTGATAATGTTTAGCATTTAGACTATTTTAGAAAAGCTAGGCTGCACATATATATATAAAGTTACTATTTCTCTTCAGTAAAATTTTATCAATGTATGTGGGTTCCTAGTACTCTGCATCTATTTTCTGAATATATTTTGTAATGCTGATACTGAAATATTGGCTTACTGATTTAAATAATTTAACAAATGATTAATAATAAGAATAGTTCTTGATAAAAAATTCAGTCAACATATTTTATTATTAATGCATATGGTAGTTATTTGAAACATTAACCTGATTATTTAATCTATTAGTAAAATTTGAAATTAATACTTCTTTCACAGTAAAATCTAACATTCAAAAAAATTTTAATTGCAATAATGTTTATTTTTAATTCACATTGAATGTTGTATCATTTTATAAAATTTAGAGCCTCATTTCTGTATTGGTTATATAATAAACTTTCTTTTATTTCAGATGTTTTTTCATTAATTTATGACTGTGATAATATTTGATTATTGCAAAATAACATATGAAAAACATATATATGTATAGGACATACAAGGCATATCAAGATAAATAAAAATAAATTAATAATTTTTTTTTAAAATTTTAATAAGCATTGTTGATTAAGTGCATAGATTTTGATTTTAAAAATAATTAAGAAAGTTCTTCATTTACTTTTAAGCCAATTAACTTATCATCTTGGGCACTTTATTATAATTAAATTAGAATGTGTTCAGCACAACTGCTCACACTAAATAAATTCATATGTTCTGACATTGTGATAAAATTTCACATGCCCATTTACGCAAATCAACTCTGTATGATTTATGGCTTATTTGCTATGATTATATATATATTTCCTTGGAATTTTAATACTGAACAGATAAATAGAGATAGAATTATATTACACAAAAGGAAGTACTATTTAATGATTTCACTCCCAATCGTTAACAAATCATCATTTTTAACTATTTAAAATGGTTTGTCTTTCATTAAATATTGGGAAAGTAGTACATAATATATATATATATATACATATAATGTATCATGTTGTAGACTATTTACTTTTTTAAAAATGGAATCTTCAAAATGCTAATACGATTTACAGTTTTTTTAATGAATTTTAAGTCTTTTTATGGGAATAAAAGCATGGAGAATTCATTTACAAGAATTTTAAAATGAACACTAGCAATTTTTTTCCACAATAGTGCCACTAGTACAAGCTCTAATAATATGTAGATGTAGAAGTTTGTGCATCATAATATCTATCCAGTGCTTTTCTGTATAATATCCCAGATTTATTTCTAGCTTATGGCTTTCATCAGTGAGGAGTCTTGGATCTGAAGAAGTGCACCTGAATCTTTGGATCTAATGCACCCCTCATCTACAACCACCTTTTAAATTTTTTGCTAACTATAAAGCTATTAACTAAACTGAAATCACACTAATATTTTCAATGCAAGCTAGATCTGAAACCAGTTCAGTATCTATATATTTTGGTGTTTTGGGTTTCTTTAATAACCATAGACAACTTTATTTTTTGACTTTCAGCCTGTATAAGCATAAAGAAAAGGTGATCAGATGAGTTTTAAAGTTAATTGATAGATACTTTCACAATATATACAATATTAATAACATTTTTTTGTTATAATGTAATGAATTATCATAATAAATTATTTCTAATTTATTCCTTAGAAAGTAAAATCATTTTAAATTATATTTATCAGTGCAAAATTAATAATTACATTTTAAAATATTAATTCATAAAAAAATTGATAATTATACATATTACATGTGTTTTGATAAAATGAAGGCATATGTGCACATGTAAGTAAATTAGCCGAATTCAATTAGTAATGTATATTTGTTCTATCTTATCAATAAATATTTGAAAAATTATAATGTAATCTAATATTATTTTGTTAGGAAAGAAAGATCTTCTAAAAGGATACTCAACATTTGAAAGAAGCAATGAAATGTTCTTTTTACAAAGATATATATATATAAAAGTGATTGGTAAATATTTTTGTCATTTTATTTGAAATTTATATTGAATAATATAAAAAAACTTGCTCCTTTAAAACTTCATACCACAAAATATACAATTTATAAAAAAATTTAAAATTATTAATTTTTAAAATGTATGTATTCTTTATTTTTTATTTATGATAATTATATATTTTTATATTTATTGTTTTGTCTGATATAATAATTATATGGAACCTATAATATTTCATCTTTATTATTTATGTAAAATAATATTATTATGAAAATTGTATCATCAATTAAATGCATTAAAAAGTTAATATAGCATATGATTACTTAAAATATTAAATTCACTAATTATTCTCTGGTAATTAATATACTTAATTGTTGAAATTTTACAAATGAAATATTCAGTATAATGTTACACATGTTTAATGAAAATTTTTAATGAAATTTTAATTTTAAAAAATGTCTTTCCTTCTAGAAAGCCAATGTTGTCTTCCTATTTTTATTTTTGTTCTTCACAAATCTAGATTTCAATAGTAAATATGCAATGCTTGAATATTTTATTTTAAAATATAAAAAAATTACAAGCTAAATATTTTAAAACTTCAAATTTTATACTATTGGTAATCACTCTACTTTCTTTTAAAACATTTAGAAATGTACACTTATTTACAGTGCTGGTGGACTTTAATCATTTTAAATTGAAATTTAATTTTTTACATTTTTTAATTATAAATTTACTATGTAATTATAAATGATTTTGATATTCATCTATGAATGCATGCACACACATATGTGCCTTTAAAACAAACAAACATCTATTTATTCTACAATGAACAATATTTCTGTAGTGTAATTTTCACTACACCACTCTCACACAAGGTAGGGACATAATAAAGACGTGAAAAAAATCTATGATCCCCAAGATGCACATTTCATGCCAAACCAGCATCAATCAGTTGTTCCAGATCACAATCTCTTACATGTATTTTTATCATTGTTCAGTATATATATATATATATAGCAAATTACTAGTTTATTTGTACATATCAAATGTGTTGCCCTCACAACTTTCACATAAATCACATTAATGAAAGTATATTAATAATTTTTATCAGTCATTCATTAGAGTAGAGATTATTCAATAATGAATTTTATTTTTGTAGTGCAATTTAGTAATTTTCTATCAATATATATATATATACTGAACAATAATATATGTAAGAGATTGTGATCTGTGCCAACTGATGAATCCTGTTTCAGCACAAAATGTGCATCTTGGCATCATAGATCTTTTTCATATATCTTTGGTCATATGTTTATGAATACACCTCCCACAAGTAGTTAAAAGTGGATAGAAACCAGTCCCTACTTTACGTGAGAGTGGTGTAGTGAAAATTATACTACAGAAATAATATTATTCATTAATAAATAATCTCTAGTCTAATGAATGACTAATAAAAATTATTAGTCTATCTTTTCTTTTTGTGTAAAGTGAATAATTTAAATAATATTTCTCAAAGTTGATGATATCATTATCTGAAATATTTTAGAATAATCCAAGGAGTAGCTCAGAGTGCAACTGGGGGGGGGGGGGGATAAAAATCCAGAGGGCAATGGAAACAAAGAAGAACATTTTGAAAAATGTTCATTCATATTTGATCTATTCTTTAACATAATGTTATGGTGATTCTCTTATTTTCCAAATAAATACATAAAATGCAAGTGATAACCAATCAATGGCCAATGTCATTAAAAAGTTTTACAAGCAAGTGCTGGCATGTCAGCATTTCACACATTGTCAGGAAATCCAGAATGTCAGCAGGATATAAATAGTTGATATGTGTAAAATATAATTTACATTGTTTCGGAATTGTGTAACAAGCAGTTAACTATAATGCAAAGGCAATAAGTATTGTTTAAATTTTTTTATTTATACTTGATTTTTAGAGATTATGGATTACCTATAAAAGAAACTGTATTATTGTTGTTTTAACAAAACATCAATTTATATGCATTTTTATACATTTTCTAATATATTTGCCATACATGTCTATGTCTTCTAATGCTTACTAAAATTTGTAATAAGTTGTGATACAATACTATTCAAACTGTAAAGTCAATACATTTTTTTGCATTCTGTCCTTCAATTTCTACTAATGATCCCATTAAGTTATTTAAAATAGCTAAGGAAAAATAAAATATGTAATACTGTTCTGCTAATATTCTTTTTTGTTGCTGTTATGGTTTAGTTATTCACATATCATTTCTGAATATTAATGTTACATATTGTTTTTAAAGCTCATACTTCATCCTCATTATTGGACAGACCACTGGTGATAGCCTATTGGTTTATTTGATGGAATCTTCCAAAATTTTATGAAACTTTGGTATAATGCTGTGGACATATATACCCTACTGCAATTTTCTTGGCTAAATGAACAGTTTACTCTGATATACTCACACTTGATTCTACCAGGAATAATATTTCTAGTGATTTGTTTATCCATTATGAAATAGGGAGAACCAGAGTCATATACTACCTGATGTGTAATATAATGTAAATATCCAAGCATTTTAATTATGGTACAACATCTTTATTTATTTTTTCTTTCCAGGACTATTTATTATAAATAATGCATATTTTAACTAGAAGGTCATTCAATACTCTAATATTTGAATAAAAAAAAAAACCCCAGTGTGTAAGTGCATGTATTGTGTATAAATAATTTTATCAAAGAAAAAATACATAAATTTAGTAATGATAATGTATATCTAAATCAATATATATATATTATTTAAAAAAGAAAAATTTCAATTTTAAATATTAAGGTCATTTATTGGTTAACAGTTATTTTACACTCTAGAAATTTGTTTTAAAACATTTAAAATTATACAAGCATATATTTGGGAAAATACTGTATAATAATTAATTATATTATATAGTTAAAGCATCACTTTAAATTCAATATTCATAAATCCATACTACCTATCAATGATCAAGCCAACATTACTCCAAAATGAGAGAATAATACCATTTGAAACACGTTGTGTTACACAGTTCAAAGTATAAGTAAAGTTTGAATTTTTTAATAAAAACACTTAATAATTTCAAAAAGATGATTAAAGTAGTCCAACAGATAGTAAAATTTTATCATAAAAATCTTCAGATTAAGCTATATTGCTTATTTTAATGTATGTTAATACAAAATAACTGAAACACAGGCTTGTTATATACCTGCATCCATATATGTAATATATAGGGTATATGAGCACAGACTTTCAGATGACCCATCACTCTCCACTCTATCTAATAACACTGATACACTCAAGCAAATATATGCTGAAAAGATAAATAATCACCAATATACGCATTTCTTGCTAAACCAGCAATCATCAGTGTTATTAGATAGAGTGGAGAGTGATGTGTCGTTTGAAAGTCTGTGCTCATATACCCTATATATGTCAATACAAAAGTAAATTATATATTGTGGAATATGGTATAAATTGATATTGGATGTTTCAATTGACTGTAAGCATTTCTATTAAATAAGGAAAAATATACTAATAATGAGCCTCTCTTTAACTTTACTAAGTGTAACTATAATTTTTTAAGATTAAAGAATTCCTCAAAAAACATCTAATCTATTTTATTGATATTTTGTGCATATTACTGTGTAATTAAATAGATGTGATCATTACATTGTTGAAAATCTTGATGCATGGTTTACACATTTATCATATATATAAGTTTGTTACAAAAAAAATCTATTTACATCATGCATGAATGAATGTTAATGATATATAACAATCTATATGGATTGCATAATTAGAATTAAAATGATGTATCATATACATAGAATTATATATCCATTCTTACAACTATGTTTGTTTTATATTAAATAATAATATAGGAAAATAAAAGATTTTAATATGTATATGATTATATCTTTTCTTTATTTTTTTTTAATTGAAATTTTGAATTAGATATCTCATTATAATATTTGAAATACAAGCATAATTCACATACTTGAGAAGTTTAAATGTGATTGTAGGGGATTTCAACACAGACTTTCAAGCTCTCTTCAGCCATCCACTCCATCTCATACAACCAATGCACACGACCACACACATGTGAAAAAAAGATAAATAATCTCTATTATACATATTTTTTGCTGAACCAGAACTCATCAGTTAGTTCAGTTCATCATTTACCACACACACATATAATCAATCCTCAGTTTATATTAAGATAGTAAATCTTCAAACTTTAATAAACAGGCTTCAATCTACTCCACCCCATTTTCAATGGTTTAGAAGGCTGAAGAGTTGGAGCCTGACCATTAAAGTTTGAAGATTTGCTATCTTAATATGAACTGAGCACTGATTATATATATATATATATATATATCATATATATATCATATATATATATAGATATATCCAGATCATCTCCCACATATATATATATATATATGTGGGAGATGATCTGGACCAACTGATGAATGCTGGTTCAGCATGAAATATGTATATTGGAGATCATTTATCTTTTTCATATGTGTGTTGGTTGTATGATATAAAGTAGTTAGCTGGAGGGAGCTTGAAAGTTTGTGTTCAAATCCTCTACAATTATATCTCAGTATACTAAATGTTTTAATTTTAATATTCTAGGCTTGATTTTGAATGATAATTTTGATATTGTAAAATAAAATAATTTTTATATAGTTATTATCTCTCCAAGTTTAATCCAGTTACTCTGATTCTTAGCTTCTCTTTTCTACAACATATAATCAAATTTCCTCATTTCATTCATCCATTTCACAAGTGATCCCTTTCTAGGTGTTTCACAATCTCTTGGGATCCAATTTAAAACATCAATTATCTATCTTTTAATATCTTTTCCAGAAAAATGACCAACCCAACTCCAATTCAGTCTCTTAATTCTTCCAATGATGTTAGTGATATCTGTTCTCGCACACATGTATTTTGTTTTCAGTCTCTTCTTCTTATTCCTAATATTCGTCACATCCTACTTTGTTAAATAATTTAAAATCTCTATGTTAGTCTTCTATTAATAGGCCAAATCTCAGATCAATAAATAAAAAATGGCAAATACATTTATTAAAAAACATTCTTTTCAAACACAAACACAAAATTTCCTTTTAATATCAAGATATTTCTATCAAATGCAATACATCGAAGTTTAATTCTATGATTGATTTCATCCATTAGGTTTCCACCTGTGTTAATAATAAGAACAAGGTATTTCTAATTATTAATTTCTTTTAATTCATGATTATCTATCTTTATTTTCTTTTTCATATGACTTTAATCTTTTTTTATTTATCATTAATTCTATTTTCTTACTTTTATCTCACAACTCTTGCAACATTTCCTCAAGTTCTGAAGCATTATTTACAAAAGAACACCATCTGCAAAATCTAGATGATTTAATAATCTCCATTTACTCGTTTAGATTCCCATTTTAATTCACAAAATACTTCTTATAAAATTGTTGTAATAAATTTTGGCTATATGAAATCACTCTGAAATATACCTTCTCAATATTAATCTTTTTACTATGACAAATTTCTGGATTTACATCTTGATCATCCAATGGTTAAATCACTGTAGAATCAAATGCCTTTTCATAATCTACACATTCAAAGCACTCTAGTAACTCATATTCATTGGTCCTTATCTTGTGTCAATACTTCATTGTGACCCTTTGTGCCAAAGCCACTTTTTAAATTCAACTTGTTCTTTGACTGATTAAAATCCAAAGTTTGCTGCAAACAAGTTTGTAATTAATTAATTTGGTACAAATTTTGTATAGAATTAATAGAAGATTATTAAGTCTGCAATTTTCTAATTTCTGAATCACTTTTCTTAAATATCTACATTTTTCTAATCATCTGGTACAACTTTATGATTTAAACATTTGATATATAATTTTATTCCAAGATTTCTATTTTTTCCCCTGCTTCTTTTAATGTATCAATAATAATTCTATCATTTTCTGTAATCTCCCTTATTTACAGATTTAATTGCATGTTTCATTTCTTTATTTGAAATGCTTGGTAATCCTGTAATAATTATAGGAAATACTTTATTACTATATATCTTTATAAAACTCTTTCTATACATTTCATAATGTCATCTCTCTTTTTAGTATCTTTTATTTTTATTGTAGAAATAATTTTCCTTCTAATACCTAAATATTATTTTGCACTTTGAAACTTTTATTTTCTTCTACAGTTTTCTTTACCAGTTCATATATTTATTTTCTTATATCATTAATTTTTTTTTTTACAAAACTTTCATTATTTAATTTTTCTTAATGGATCATTTTTGAAAAATTTCATATTCTTCCTTTTCTTCATATATTGTCTAATATCAATAGAAAATTTATTGGTAAATTGCTGTTTTTTTTATTATTATCAACTATTCTTCTTGCAGTACTTAATAGAGTATCAATTATCTTCTTATTGATTTCAGTCAAATAAGAACCATCATCAAAGTCTCTTAATATTTTAGATGTAATTAAATCATTGAAATGTTTCTGAAGATTAGAAATATCAAATGCTGATAATGACTTTCTTGACAGTTTTCTTCTCTTAAATGTTGATGTTTTAATCTCACTAATTGATAAACATTTCCTGTATTGTCTCTATTAATAACATTATAATCTTGGAAATACATATTTTCTGTTAGTCAAAAAACCCAATTCTGCTATACCTTCATATGGATGCTTTCTTGTCCATTTCTGTTTAATAATTTTCTCAAAAAAAAAAAAAAGAATTCATAATACAGTTTGTCCTTTTCTGTGAACTCTATAAATCCTCTCATTTCCATAACTATAACTTTACATTTAAATTATGCTATGAAAAAAAGTTTAGTCTAGCCAAAAGCATTTTGTACATCTATATAAAAATCCTCTACTTTAATGAAAACTTGTTAGGGCATAAACTTGAATTATCTGCACTGGGTATCTCCCATTAAGTTAAACAATTATTGTTTATCATCAATCTCCACAATCTGATTCCACTTGCACTTCCAATATGTGCACCTTTGTTAATTTTTAAAATCAATTATCTCTTCACCTTTTCTTTTAACTTCACAAAATCAAACAATGGCCCATTTAATATTAGATAGTTCTTCCAATTATGCAAACTTCTTTTGAAAATGACTTGCAGTTGTAGGCAATTAAATAAAAGATCACTAGTGAATGACAGCTTGGGTTGCAGTCAGGGATTCTTAACATCTGCCTTCAGCCACAAATTGCTGCTTTGGCAATGACACTATAGTATCTGAGGAAAAATGATCATATTTTAATTTTAAATGTTATAAAGAACTTTTTTTTGTTAAAAAAAAAAAAAAAGAGATCTCATTCATATACACATTCATTCTATCTTCAAGAAAATTCAACTAATATTTCATTTAAGTACTATTAGGCAATTGAGAAGAAAGAACATGGTGTTTCTTGATCTTAAGCTCAGAGGTAGAAAGCCAATAAATTTACCAATCCTTGAAATATAAAGATATTTCATTATAATTTAACTATTTTATAAAATGCTGAATAATTATTTAATGCATTTCAATGATAATTTGACTGTAAATTTATTAAAATATTTTATTGTTCAGTTAAAAAAAAAAAATTATGAAAAATCTAAATTTTATTTTGTTTCACATTTCTCCTTTAATAACCCATGGAATATGTAAAATAAATTATTTCATACTGTGGTGGTACAAGTTGAAGAGTAGAAAATATGCATGATCATTAGTGAGTGCCACCAGACCGAAGTCTGGAACCAGACTCATTAGAGATAACCTTGCTCCCTATCTTTAGAAAGTTGGCCATAATTTTTATTTTCACTAGAAATCATACATGTCAATAAACTAGTCGTTTATGTACACAAACACCCACCACAGATAAAACTTCTTTGAGTTATCCCCTTTAAACTTATTGAGACAACTAATAGATGTACAATGCTATATAGTTGTGAAATTTAATAGTTTAAAATAGTAACAAACTATAAATAAGAATGCAAGAATTACTTTTAAATGTCTTTTATTAATTACATGCCTTAATAAAAATAAAATGAAATGATTCAATCCATACTTTTAAATCCTTCACACTCAATTTCCTTCCACTTAAGGTCAATTACAATCAATCATTACTAAACACAAACCTTACTCTAAATAACCACTAAATATGAAGAGAAATTCAAGAACATTCCTGAAAGGTGTATACAGTCAGAATAACAATGAATCAGTAATATTAAAAGGAAAATAACAGATACTGATAATGGAAGATAATAACAGGACACAAGTGAGCAACATTTATTAATCTAGTTGTAGAGATTAAAATAATTCAACATTGCTAACAAGTCCTTCCCTATTCCAAAAAGAAAAATGGCCTGATTGCACATAACTAAACAGCATTAAGTAATAATACCAAGTCTCCATCAATCAAAGTTTATTTAGAAAAATAAATCATATCTCTAAGAGATCCTTTAGTCTAACACTCATATAAAATAACAAATCTTTAATCCACCCTAAGGGATAGATCAAATCTAACTTCATTGAATTGTATAATGATTAAATACTAATAAATTCATGATAAAAACAAAATATATATTTAAGAGAGAATTACATAATACACAAAGGCTGAACTTATTTATACATGATACATGCCCTTGTTGCTAATTTTCTTTCACTAACATTTCTAGTTTTAATGAAATAATTTAAACAAAATTGACTAACAATTTTGATCACAATGAGTCTAAATTGCACATTTATAATATAGTTCATATTTATCCAATTCAAAATTGAGACAATGTTCCTCTTGCAAAATCCGATGAACAAGATGAGCATTGGATGATATGAGCTCACAGATATTGTTGGCCGGCTTGCAAATCATTCAACTGGAACAGGTGTCTGCTATTAATTGCAACCTGTTGTTACTTGTGATATACTGTTTTTCAAAAGATTGCACTAAAATTGGAAATATTTCCTCAGCTAGCTCACTTATCCTTTGGGCAACAGATAAGGTTTTACAGTCATGCAGATGTAGAAACGACCGTGGAAAAGAAATTACCTGGGAAGAATCATGGTTTTATCTAGCTGGACAGCATAGTGTAGCTTCTTGAAACAATGTAAAGAGAATCTTCTTTGAAAACAAATTCCTTTTTTATATTATTTGCAGATATCCCCCCTCCTTTCACATAGCATTTTCTTCTTAAAAATTTAACACTTCATTTCTAATTTTAGAGATATTCATAATAGCCATGTAGCAAGCAAATATTTTCTTTTGTTACTTTGACTCTAGATCTAATTTTCTTGTTGGGTTTATCAAATTATTGATAAACTTTTTATGAGCACTCAAAACTCGTTCTATTTACAAAATTAGTCTTTCTTGATTTCTATAATGGAACATATCATTTCACCCCTACCACCAACAAACACTACAATTAATATACCAAACTATAATTATTTTTTTAAAAAAAAAACCCACCTTGATTACCCTATATTTAGGGTTATTATTAATTATATGTTTTATTACCAAATATGATGTATGATACATTATAAGTTGGATATAAAAAAATTATAATATTCTATTATGAGGTGGAAAAATTCCACCTCAATACATACATACATAATGTATATAGATCTATAATTATTAATTATGAAATTTATATTATAGCTAGTCCCAGTACATTGCTAGATTCAAAAATTTGACCCATAAAAAATAACTATAAAGATATTATTCCAGTATTTGAACTTCACTCATTTTGAAATAATCTTAGTTTAAAAAAGAGAAACAAAAAAAAAAAGAAATTAAAATTGGTTTTAAATTAACTATATAAACCAATTCACCAACATAAATATATTTACATATATCACAAATTGATTCTTAATCTAATTACAGTATTTGATATTTCATTCAATGTTTTCATTTTTTTTTCTTTTTTACAACAAAATTCTAATCATAAATACTGATTTTTTTGTATAATTTATTGGGTCACAATTTCTTAATTATTTTTAATTAATAATGTTTTCATAATATGTACATAAAATATAAATAATTAAATAAAAATAATACAGATTGAAATGAGTATTATGAATATATTTACACATATTTAGATTATTAATATTATACTTTCTAATATCATACAGAATACTATATAATCAAATTTATTTATATTTTTCGCAAATATAACACAAACTAAGTTATATAATTAATAATTTCTATTCCTTGATAAGCAGTCACAGAAAAAGCTGCAAATATTGTACAATATAATGTAATTTAGCATGCTGGATATTTTATTTTTATTTCACAAATATTTAAAAATTTATTCATTTTTGAAAAACTAAAAAATCTAGAAAAAGTGAGTAGAGGTAGTCATAATATCTTTAATTGTTAAATAAATTGCTGATAAAGAAAACATATCTACCTGTATACACAAAGTTATAAAAATAAACAAATGGTTTGTTTTTTTAGGAATTCTTAAAAAGGAAATAATAGAAATAATAAAGCTTGAGTCACAGATCATGAATCATGAGATCCAGAATGAACAATTCTACCACTGCAATAAACAACATGTGACAACAATGTTAATTGATAATAATAATAAAAAATCCATACATAAAAATATTTTTTTTTAGTAAAATAACATTTTTTTTTATATTGATGTGTGCAGGATGAATCTATAAATCTCGCAACTGACATTCTGGAAGCTCTTATTTTAAAAAAAATTACAAAAAGGT
The DNA here is from genome assembly GCA_028023455.1 of Epiperipatus broadwayi. Classification (NCBI taxonomy): domain Eukaryota; kingdom Metazoa; phylum Onychophora; class Udeonychophora; order Euonychophora; family Peripatidae; genus Epiperipatus; species Epiperipatus broadwayi. Next base: position 1,263,747 of record JAQFVV010006213.1, on the reverse strand, counting down.
ACTTTCAAATATACATGATTGCAATTTTATTATTTTGACATGCGTAACAATTTATTTAAGTAATATTTTTTTTATTTAATCTTGAGTATAAAATTTTTTTTTAAAAATAATAACCTAATAGTGTAAATATATTAGTGCAAATATATTAGTATATTTACATTTTAAAAATAAAATTTAAACAATGTCTAATTCAGTCAATATCTACAAATTAATATACTTAATTAAAATTACAAGAGCACCATGTTTCTATTTTGTTTTCTTAGTCTCATCAACTTTTTAAAATATATTTAAATTAATTATATATTATAAATGTAAATATTATTAAAAAGTTAGCAGAAATTTTATTACAATAAATCATTTAAAAAAACCCCACTTTAATTGCTAAATGTTATTAACAATCTGGAACAAATGTTACTAAATAAGAAGAAAGAGAAGATGAAAAAAGCTAATCAATAAACAGACATAAAGTTTGCTAAAAAGAAAAAAAAACCATTAGCCAGTAAATTTTATTTTTTGAAATATATCATTATAAAAATAAATGCTTATTACAATATACAGTGAATCAAACAGATATTGATAATATTTATTGCCAGAAAAAGATTTATATAGAAGCTATACAATGAAGACTAAAAGTTCTAATGAAAAATTAATGCATGATCTTTTTTAAATTTGACAAAATTGTTAAATTAGGAAAACTGATATATGAAAAAAATGCTACATTATCAAGGATTAACCTATATCTTCTTGGTGTAAAAAAGTTTGAATCAATCCTAAAGATAAATTTGAAGTTCTTCCAAATTATTCTTGCACTTAATTTATATACATATACTAAAAATAGATGACATGGGATAATTACAAATATAAAATCTTTAACATAAAAATTATACATTAAAAAATTTATATATATATAAACATTTTGAACATTTAATCAACAAAAGATAATACAGTTTTTATTATTGTTATAATTTGCTAAGCATGCTTTTTCCAATAACAGTCAGAATCATAGTGCTGGTCTTAGCATGCTCAGCAAATTATAACAATCATAAAAACTGTATTACCTTTTCTTGATTATATATAAATTACAGTGAACACATGAAAAGAGAAATATTATATTAACAAAACTCACTTCATTTCTTAACTATAAAGCAATAGGATATACAAATTATTTAATAGAAAAAAAAAAAAATTCCAGCAAAGTTTTCTATTTAAAAAATAAAAAATTTAGCCTCTATTATATTAACTTATTAATAATGCATTATGCCAACATACATTTTATTAGTTACTGAATCTTAATCTTATTCCAGACAAAACATTAATAATTTTATTTATTAACTTATGCAACATTTATTTCCTATTGAATTATTGGATTTTTCAATTTTTCATTTAATATTTTTTTCCAAAATCAATTTCAATACAGTTAGATATTATTAATTCAAAATTAAAATTCTAAAAAAATAAAATGCATGTTTAGTTTTAATTGTATGGTGGTCAGTTATTTGTGATCATGTGATGTACTAGCATTAAAGTTATGACCTAAGTCAACAATGATCAAATGAAAGAGTCCCCCCCCCCCTCAATTGAGAATTGACTTAGAAATCTTTAGCTCAAGTCTACCACTCTTTCATAAAAACGGTTTAGCTATTTAACAAATTATTCAGGTAAAACAGCCTTTTAATTTAACTCACTGTAGGGCTAGGCTTTTTCAATAACAACTTAACAAGCAACAGTGATAAAAAAATGTCATAACTCACCAAGCATTCCAATAGTCAGGTAATGAGGGTTCTAGCAGTTTTATACCTGTGTTTTATTCTCTAATTAATAATAGCTATATATCTATTAATTAAATAATAATATAGCTTATGGGTTGACTATATATATATATATAAATCTAAACCTCATTATGAATCATTAAAATTGAAATTATAAAAAATTGTTAAATATTTTATAGAAGTATAATATTTTATGATGTCAAAACTTACCAGATTATAAAAAAAAAAATACTCCCATGGGTTTGAAAAAAGCATGGATAAATGACATTAAAAATTCAAAGATAATAACAACAATCAAATTGCAAGTAGAGACAATGGTGATTATGTTAGAGCAGTGTATCTCAATGCTTTTGCTTGTAGAACACTTACCAAGTGCTTTGTGAGATACACAAATTGTTAAAAGATACATCAATTAATACAACATCTTATAAAATACTTGATTTTTTCCCCTAAAGTATCTCACTGTCATGTTATTATGAAACAGTTATTTACCATGACACAGTTGTTCTCCAATATGTGTAATATTTTCTCTAACAGACAATAAAATTCATAACATAGGATATGCACATGTTAAATTTAAAATTAATATTAGTTAAATTAAAACAATACTTTTAGAAAGAAAAAAATTTCATATAAGGCAAAACTTAAAAAAAAAAAAAAAACATCAACTGTAAAGCACATTGTTTGAAAATAAATACATACTAGACAGGCAAAAATAATGGAAAAATTAAAAAATCTAATAACCTTAAAAAAAAAAAAAATCAATGTAAAATATCTGAAATACAAAACAAAAGATAGTATAGGAGAATGTGATTTGAAAACACTTATGGGAATATTCTATAAAAATGATTTACATGATTACCAATCTGAATTACTTTAGGATTATAATATATACAGTTAAATAAATAAATGTTAATAAGACTAAAGTTAGACAGCCAGAAGATAAAAAGACTGATTAATGTGTGGAAAATAATATATGTTTAGAACAAGTTGATTTTTTTTTATCTGGGGAGTATGGTTTGTGATGACAATGGTTGTATTATGGAGATTAAAAGAAGAATAATGTTGGCAAAATGTGCTTTCCAAAATAAAATAAAAAATCTTACTAATAAATAAAATCAGTGATGTAAAAAACAAAATGAGATTTATTAAAACCTTTATATGGTGAAAAACATGATCCTTCAGGAAACAAGAAAAAGATTGGAAAAAATGGAAATGTGGTTTTAGAGAAGATTAACCAGAATGAATTGGATGGAAAAGAAGACTAATGATCAAATATAACTTGGAATGAAAAAAAATCTATTGAATGCAATAAAAATGAAAAAGATTAGGTTTTTGGAAACATTTTAAAACATGATAGATTTTTAGAAAATATTTTGGAAGGCAAAATTTTAGAAAAAAATTTGAGAGACAGGCCACGGAATATCCTATCTAAAAAATTTGGACAGTGAAATCATATGTTTTTTATAAGTAAATATGAAATGAATTGCTGATAATAGAACAATGTAGACAAGACATTGTCTTTGAAAGCTGATGATATATATAGTATTCCTAACAAATTTCATTCTATACTCCTTAGCTATGCAATCTTTGCTTCATTTGTAAATTTTAAAAAGTACACAGTTTGACAACCATAAGTTAAAATTAATAAGTCATATTTAAAGATTTACTTTTTAAGCATAAAGTTGTGAATTAGCTTAAATACACCACTGAATGTATTTTTCATTTGTATTGTTCTATTCATTTTTTGCCTATTTCATTTAGTTTAGAAATATTGATTAAAAACAAAAGCATACTAAAATAATAATGACAAGTAAAAAAAGTAAGGAATAGATGTGAGTTCAAATAGAGATTATTGTTATTGAATTCAGCAGAAAGTAAACGTGAGAATAAATGATGGATTAAAAAAACAATTCTGGTTATACCAATAAACTGAACAAATAATAATAATAAACAAATTTTATTTGTAAGATGTTTTGTGATGGTATTAAAACAAGTTGTTAGTTATCAGTAATTTCTGCCAAGCACAAGGATTAAAATCTAGATTGGCACACTTTTTTTTTTTATTTAAACAATATCTGATTGATAATAGAGCTTGTAGCAAATTACTATTATTTATGACAAATTTTTAGGTTAGTATATTAAAGTTGAAAAAATGTGAAAGTAAACATTTAGCATTGCATTTATTAATTTAAAAAAAAGATTTAAAATATTTATTATTTAATTCCTGCATATCATTTCAATGTACTGTTGGCTGATTGAGGCAATTCGTAAAGGTAGGAAATAATCTTATTCAAATCTTCTGAATATTATGAAAAGTATTTGAAACAGAGGTCAAAGAAATAATGACACACAAATAATAATAATAATAATAATAATAATAATAATAATAATAATAATAATAATAATAATAATAATAATAATAATAATAATAATAATAATAATAATAATACTGTATATTAAACTGCAAATACGGTTAAAACTTATCATACAAATATGTACATATCCAATAAATACATTTCGATTAAATTTTAATCAATTAAAATAAAATATTTCCATAATTAAATAAAGGTAAATGTGTTTTTAATGAAATTAGTTAGTTGATCTTAAAGTTAGTCTTTATAAGACAAATGGTAGTAGGCTAAACATAATTACAGAAGCAGAAAAAATTAATCCAACTTGCTACCTCACAGAAAGATGTTTTCTAATTGTTAAAAATTCTATTTAAACCTCTATTTCTTACTGTGTTTTTCTTTTTTCTACTACCATCAACAAAATTCAGTAAATATGAAAAATCAAGATAGATTTTATTCTCTTGTTTTTATGCAATGAAATCTCCATTATGTATCTACAAATAATCACAAAAATAACCTATCTGACAGAAAGCAAATATCAAAATGACATGCTGCAAATTTGTAATGTGTTTTATAAATCATTAAAATTCATTTGGACAAGATATGCTCAGCAAATGTAAAAAGTAGAAGCTTAATTCATAATATGAGTGATAAAAAAAAACATTTTACTACTTGAATTTAGTGCTCTAACATAGGAAAAAAAAAACTAATCAACACAATTATAGTTTAATCTATAAACTACTAATGCTATATTAAGCAAGCTAATAAAAAGTGCAAATGTGCACATTATCTTGCGGGAATATAAATGTTGATACAAAGCCTTAAAAATATATTAGTAATTATCAAATTATTATGTTCTGATCAGATTTGTTTTCTGTAGAAGATTTAGCTCATTGTTAATATACATTTAGTTTTTATTATTTTGCTTTTTACAGTTACTCAATACAACTTTGTATTTGAGGCAAATCTTAAAAATATTGCCCTTTTTAACTTCCCCAAAAATATCAAGATATTACTGCTATATACCATCTTTCAAGTTATCAAATCAAAGAGGCCATACAATAAAAGATTAATGTACTACAGCAATACCAATTTGAAAATGAAGATGACTGTTTTAGATTTATTTATTTTATTTATTAGATACAATGTTGAATTTTAATTTAATAAAATACTTCCATCAATTTGGCATCTGTTGTAATTGGATCACTTATTAATATAGTTCTGCTTCTGGGCATAGGCAGCTTTAATTCTTATTAATTGTATTTTAATATGCAATAATGTTGAAATATTAACATCAATAATAATTTATTTTTATTATCAGAAGTCACAAGGCAGATCAATAAATATTAAATGACAAATGGATTTTGATTTTCTGTCAATTGTGTTTTCTGTTATTAAAATTAAGCTTCATTATTTCTAATTCATGATTCTTATTGAAATATTTAAGAAACTTATTCAAAAATTTGTAAAATAAGTTGACATATTATTTTAAACATTTTAAACTAATAATTGCACAGATGAAAATACAATGATAATGTTATACATATATTGCCACTAAACGAATACATATATATAACACCACATAAGATAGTGTATATGTATGTAAATTTAATAACTCAGAATTTGATTGATTCCTGAAAAGTTACATAAAGAATGAAATTGTAAAGAAAGGAAGATAAATTCCCATAGGAATAATATTAATGAAAGTTAATATATTCCAAGGTAGAATAAGTGCTAATATTTACTTTTATATACTATATTAATACAATAGTTATGTTAATCAACATACAAATATTATATTTCACTGTACATATATATCGTATTAATTTAATAATAACAAAATAAATAAGGCATGATTACATACAAGTTATAAAAATAGATCACTGTAAATAAAAATAAAAATATTTACAGTAAAACAGATCAAGACTTAATGAATAGGACTTAACTGAGGTTCACACTTGATTTTTTTTTTTCGTTTTGAAAAAAAAAAATTATCTTATTTTTTTTTCATTAAGGAAAAAAAAAATGCAGGTGACTGATCATCCATTACATGATGTAAATACATTTGTTTAAAAGAAATCTTTAGATCATACTACAGTCAATAACCCTAGTCTTCTCCATTGATTCATAAGAGTCTTTGAATTGCCAAGTCCTTTAATTCACACATCCTTAAAACTTCATCTATGTTGCCATGTCTTTGTATAAACCGCATCTATGGAATTTATACTTTAATCCATTTCTGAATTTCTATTGCTTTTCTGTTCTGAGTTTTCTTCAAAATTTTCCTCTTGTGAGCTTATTTCTTCATCATCTGTGATTTCTTTCGTTTCATCAGTACACACAGGACTAGTGCTAATTTGTTGCTGCATTTCCTTTGGATAGCCATCTACTTCCTCGCTTCCAGAACTGTCACTATGAGTCCTCATCGCTCTATTGCTCTTCTACATTATCAAGTTCTTCGACTGGATTATCAGACTTTTCTACGATACCCTGCACTACTTAATTATCTGATTTTTTCCATATATTTTTTGAAATAAAAGTTATTGGAAGCATACTGACACATTTTTTATTTCATGTATCACTCAGAAAGTGTGTTCTTTTCTTTAACAAAGCTAATGTAGATAACTAAAAAATATTGAAAACTTTTTAATTCTATCTTTGTTACATCTGTATTTACATTACCTATCTCAGTTTTTAATTTGTTGGCTGCCATTTGATCATTTTTTTCCAGCCCTTCATTTGTAATACAAAGAATATAACATTAGTAACTCTTGAATTTCTTTTACTTCACAAAATCTTGCACTTTTTACAAAAATTATAATTTCAGTACTCATAAAAAATCATTAATGATCTATGTGAATGGACAACTACAGGATATAAATTTTTACAATTATTCACTGAACATGAAATGATAAGCTCCCAAGTTGATCAACAAGTTTAACACAGTCCAAAATATTAAAATTTCCAGTATCTTCTAGAATCATTTTGAGAAGCAGATTATACCAAATATCAATCTGACTATCCTAATATATATATATGCAGTATGTTGTCGATGTATTCCTTGCAGCCACTAAACACACAACCATTTGCATTTTGCAAGAAATTCAACAACAGACCAGCTTAACCATTAACACTACTTAGAAAGATGACTTGAAAAGATTAGTATATCTGGATTTACATCTACCTTGAGTAGGAAGAATTATAAATTATTCTATGACCACAAAGTTATTTGGAATCAGAGGCTTTATCAATCCAATCTCCAATTCTCCTAATTCAAATAAATTTGCAGGTTTAAATGCCTTCTTATTTGGGAACCTACACTTATGCAAATTCAAATCTGACAGGAAAGATAACATCTCTCTCTACATCAATGATTTATTAAAAGTAGGTTTCAGATTAAGACAATTATTAAAAAATTAAACAATTTTACAGAAAAACCACAGACAATGTTAGAGATCTAAACGCACATCACCCTCCCTTATATTCTTAAAATTTCTAACTGCTTAATTAAATCTTTATCTAACAAATTTAGAATCAGCTTTCGCACACACCCCAGCACTAACCATCTTATAAACAATTCTAAAGATAAAGTGGACCTCGCTCAGACCTCCCAGGTCATTTACAGCATCTCAGGCCCTCAGCCAGTATGCCATGCCATTTTCTACAGTGAAACCAAAGCCACTGTTAACAATAGAGCCATCTAACATAAGTACACATATAAAAGAGCACAGAAGAACAATGATAATTCTTCAAATTTCTTAGAGCACTCAAAAAATCACATATTTGAACCCTCCAACCCTAGAATAGTTTGCATTGAAAAAAAAGACTGTAAATGAAAAATCAAGGAAGCATATTTTATCATTAGCAACAATTAACTCCATTAACAGATTCAGCATTTGCTTTAATATTTCTAAGCATTGGATAAATTAAAGAATTTACATATAACTTGCATATTACTGTCTACACACTACTCTGCATTATTTATTGTTGTAGCTATGAATAAGAGGCAATATGCCTCAAAAGTGCACAGCTTTTACTTATTTATTTATTGATTTATAAAAGTATATTATATAGCTTCTCATGCCAGTGCCTCAATACGCTTGTAATTTTGTTAAAATTATTCCAGTAATCGTGGACATTCTTTTCATTTTTCATGCTTGCTTCCTTTATTAGTTTTTCAAATGTGAAATGAAAATAATGGCTTTTAATATAGTGATCATTCCCTGATTCATGGGTTTAATAACAGATATCTATCTGAGGCAATAAAAATATAACTTTAATATTGCTATGCAATCAATCAAAAATCCACATTATAAGTTATAGAATTTGTCCAAAATTAGCATGGCCTTCAAATCTAGATTTTTTTTGTGGTAATATTTTTTACTTCCAGTACAAAATAACATTTAAATCAATCAATAAAAATCTATCTCCTAATCCAGGCTTTTTATTAGATTTGCAAACAATTAATAATGATGTTTTCCTAAAGGTTTATGATGATGGGATTCTAGTTGTGTTTTTATATTGGACTATTTTCATCATCTAATATGTACATTGAATGTCTTTATAAAAATTTAACTTTATTTAAATATTCCAAATACATTCAACCATTAGTAATAACACATTCTATCTTTTCCCAAAGACTTTATCATGTGTTTGAAGTGTTTGTATTCAGTCATTTATAGTTAAAATCTGCAAAGCGCATGTGCAACAGCTTAATGCTGTTTAGCTATTACAGTTTATAAAACTTCACGCTATATAAAATAATTGATTTATCAAACAGGTTAATATATGCACAATGTTTTGAGAGATATTTTCTCCTCTCTTCTTCAAGTGTTGCTGGCAGGACCAGCGACAATACTAGCATGGGATTTGAACCAGACCCTTAAATTCTTGAGTATCATCCACATAGCATGTTGTATGACCACATGGTGAAGAACTGCTACAAACTTTATGTAAACTCATGAACAATATATCCCCTTCAATTAAATTCACAATAGAATCAGAAGAACAAAATTACTCTTAGATGTTATTGTGATAAGACTCCCTCATGGTGAAATAAAAACTACAATTTACCCAAAACCTACCCATACAGGAAAATACCTAGCCTATACACCCAATCACACCAGAAACACAAACATGGAATTATACTATCACTACAGAACAGAGCAAAAAAAATTTGTTCAAAAACCAGCAATTTGGAAACAGAAAAGATTTATATAGAACAAACTCTTATGAAAAATGGTTATCCATCAGCTGTTATTAATAAAATGTTAAATAGACAACAAAAAGAACCATCAAAAGAAATGATAATTATTGGTACTGTAGTGTACCCATACATTCCAAAAATAGCAGACAAATTAAGAAAAATCTGCAACCAGTATAATATCAGAACAGCTTTCTAGAGCCATACTACCTTACAAGGAATTCTAACATCTATAAAACCTAAACTTGAAATGTTGAAAAGAAAAAACTACATCTATGAATTACCATGTAAATGTGGAAGAACATATATTAGTGAGACCAGTCATCCCATTGAAAAGCACTTATGATTAGAAAAGAGAACATAGATGGTCTAAGGTAGCAGACCATGTATGTGCCAATGAATATATGTTCAATTGGGAAAATATAAAAATATTGGATAGAGAAGAAAAGATACAAAAAAGAAAATTTAATGAAGCTGCTCATATGACAATGGCAAAAAATCCCATAAGCCAAACTATTGTGACTATATATAATGTATAGATACCACTAATCAACTTTGCTCTTAGGAAAAAAGAGGAATCTCATAGATAAATATATAAAATTACTAGACTGTTGCCTTTGGCAGGATGGCTCTGTTGATTAGAGTGTTACCTTAAAATTCAATACTCAAGAATGTAAGGGTCCAGGTTCAAATTTCATGCTAGTACTGTCACTGGTCAGACCAGAAACACCTGAAGAAGAGGGGAGAAAAATACCTCTGAAAGATTGTGCATATACTAACCTATTTGATAGGGCAATCACAAAATTTACTGGGCAAAGTACCATGTGAAAATATAAACTCTCAAAACCAATAGAGGTTTCAAGTGGTGGGTGTGTGGTGATAAGACACAATGGTTATGTATATCACAAGGAATTGTATGCAGGCAAAGAATCAAATCCAGATTCTTGCCTATACCTTGGTACTCCAGATATGAAATCAGTAATTTGCCACATCTTACATCACATTACTTTCAAGTCTATAGCTAGCAAATCAATTATATGCAAATAAATTATATCTCTGTGGGACAATAAATATAACAAGATAGCATCACTGGTTTGCACAAAAAATATAAAATGAAGAGAGAAGACTCGTTCTATCATTGATACAGACAGTGGTCATTAATTTCTAGTTTTGGATAGACAAGAAGTCAATTGCTATGATTACAAATGCATATCCATCTTCTGGAAATGATTTGTCTTTTATTAAGATGAATCTTTTTCTTATAGATATCTTGAGATTTTTTAACTTTTGGGGTACAAAATAAAAATGAAGAATTCTTATGCAAATATTTTTGGAGATTCTAAAGCTATGGATTATCTCAGGTAAGAAATATTATATGTGGTTTGAATGAGAATTTTGTGAGAAATACAAAGAATTTATCAATGAAGATACAATTTTAAACTTAGTTAATGATAAATTAGAAATTATGAACAAAGAATAAAATAATAATTTTTAGGGATATTGAAAATTTTTTTTCCTTACTTTTTTAATGGTAATCATTACTTGTCTTACTCTTATTTTTTCCTTTAGTTTTTCTAGTTTCTATCAATGAAAACCTTTTTGTTCTAACATTATTAAAATTGAAGTTATTGTGAAAATTGGTCTCAAATCAATTTTTAAAAAATGCAATATAGTGCCAAATACCATGTATGAGTACATACCATTATATTTCTCAGTCTAGAATATGACTATATTTAGGAATATAATCTATTTAACTAAGCAACAAAAATAAGACAAGGCTTAAACGAGAATGGTAAGAATACCATATTTGAATAATTAAAAAAAAAATTCTCATGGTTATAAGCACACACAGATGTAATAAGAATATAATTCTGAAATGAAGTGGCAGATAAATAATTGCATACACTTTTCAATTTTAAAGACATGGAAACTAAGTTATAAAATACTTGCAACGTCTAGCTATCATTAATTAATTTAATTTCTATATATTGCTGACACACAATTCTTTATAAATTAACATCTACCATCTAAATACATACATATTTGACTGTATTTCAAAGGAGCCTCTTGTTTGAATGCAATTACATCATTTGAATTACAATGAATAACAACTACAATAAAAAAACATAAATACAAACTTCAATAATTCAATTCAATAATGTACTAGATAGTAAAAGTAAATTAATAATAATAAACTAAGTTCAAACATTAAACAGGTTGGGCCAGAATGGATAAAAAAAAAATCCTACTGGAGTTGGCAATTAGGTATCTTTTTAAAACTATAAATTTGTGTTCATCAGAATATTTCTTATGCCCTTTTTTTATTTCTTTGTCAGTGATTTTGGAATTAATATCCAACTTTGGATATCTCTGAATTCCTTTATATTATTTACTGTTTCTCTTTAGCAAGCTAGGACATCTTTCAGGCATTGGAAATAAATATCTATCAGAACAGACTGGAAATCTGGCTTTTATATCATCATCTTCTTTAGGCCATTAATTATGAGAAACAGTTTGACATCTTTTCAATGTTGAGGGATTACATTTTTGGAAGCATGAATAACATAATGCTATCTGTACTTAGCACATTTTGTTGAAAATCAGACCCATAGAAAAGTTTTCTATCATAGCCAGAATAAAATTAATATTAAAAATTCTTTTTATCTATATATATATATATATATTTATACAGATCATTATTATTGAGCTGCAATGATTTTCCATAGTTATACCCATTACTATGCTTCTCTATTCTTGCACTCTCCACCAGAATGAGAGAATAAATAATGAAACATTCACAAATGAAAATGAAAGAATGAATCTATGAATACCTTAAGTATCTGGACAAAAAACATGATTGCAAAATTTTGCTCATAGAAAATTATTTTTCTCAATAGTCCATAAACAGATAATTAAAAAATCTGTTAATTATAAAATCATTGTAAAATCTTAATTAAGTATAATTAATATTTTTTTAAAACTAGCACACATTTTTATTTTTTATATAATTATATATGAACTGAATTTCTTATAGTTTTTTCCTATTCTTTTTTTTAAAAAATACATTCTTGAGTGCCAATTTTTTATGTTTAATTTTTTAAAATATAGAATGACTTTTCTTTATTCAGAAATATAAAACTTTTAAGTATTATATAACCACACAATAAGAAATCAAAAATATAAACCCACACAGGGTCCCCTAGAATTTTAAAACAATAACTATACATATTAAATCTTATATGTTTTTACATAAAATGCATATTTATCAATTTACAGAATTTTTAGCCTTGCAAACAATTTATTTTTTTTTAAATTAATGTCTGTCTCAAAATACTTATTAGCTATAGACGCACATACAATCATCACTAGTAGAGTAACTTTTGTTTTATTTACAATGTTTCTAATTATGTTTCAGATATTAATCATGTAGCTGAGTGTATGCATCCATTCACAAAAGCAGTGGGTAATAGGATCTCAAAAGTTGACCCATCATGGAATAATGTAAATTATTATACCATTTTTTCATGTTAGCCTTGTCTATATGAAGATTCCTACACATGATAAACAGTATAATACAAGACTAATCATGCTGGTAAGTGTTACATTATGTATGCTAACTTCTCTTTAACAACTTTAGGCAGAAAAGTTGAAAGGCATATTATTAGACTTATCAATGTGATTAGTGCCTATGTTGAATAAAAAAGAGATATAAGAATATAAAAGTCAAATGAAAAATAAAAAATAAATACAAAAAGGAACGTAAAAAAATGTATATATAGAAAATATGATATGGATTCAATAAACATGTAGTTTGGAGGATACTCAAAACAATGCAAGCATTAAACAGGTATTGCAGTGATCAATATGATATTAGTTAATAAAAATAAAGAAAATTCCTTAAAAAATTATTCCAGGTGAACAGGCCTGCTTTTATTCAAATACAAAAAAAAAATTTCAAAAGTAAACAATTCATATATTCAGATTCGGATAAAATAACGAAATTTAAAACAAGTAAAAAAAAAAATTCTTCAGAAATAGAATTGATTATGTGGTAATCGTCGAAACAACAGGAATGTAGAGAAATGACAATTACAAACACAACAATAAAAATTTAGAATACTTATTATATAACTTGTGTAACTAACAACAACAACAAAAAAAAATCCAAACAAAATTATAGGAATTATAGATGGCTGGAAATTATCATCTTTTATTCAGAGTATAGGAATAGATGGATAAGAGATAAAAATATCAGACAGGATTTTGAACTGAAAGTCAACAATATTTTTATTTTGAAAATATTGATGAAAAAATGATCAAAGAAAGATAAAAAGATTCAAACTGCACTTGCAATATTTAAATAAAATCTGTAAGATACCCATGAAAAATAATTTATAATAATGGAACCGATCCTACATTAATTAAAGCTGTTGCAATTTATTTGAAAATAGAATGACTAAAAAAAAATCAGAAAGAACTTAACTGGTGAAACTGAAATAAGTAAATAATTATTATCAAGTCTATCATTCACTATCAAATTCTTAATTCTTTCATTTTCTCTCATTAAATATTTAAACTTATAGTTAGCTTTTTTAGATCAGTATGATAGTACGTATCAAAGAAGAAAATAGGAAGGATAAGATTTTGGTATAGAATGTAAAATTATATGGAGTAAAGGTATGCAGTCTAAATAAAAGAAATATAAAAAAATTATTATCCCCCAAAGTGGTTTATTAAAAAGTATTTATAATCTGATGTAAAAAGATTACTATAAAAGTAAAAAAATCTAAAACTGCATAGAGTTTAGTACAAATGGAATGTGAACCAAAAAAATGCTTGATATTAATTTATTGACATTTAAGAGTTAGTAAAATAAGATGGGCTAAACTGGAAGATTTTCAATCAGGAGAATAAAATATTTATTATTCAGATTATGGATAACAAATAGAAATGACATGTATTTTATATTCAAAAAAGATATAACAAAGGCTGAAATTCTATGTTGAGTGATGACATCAATTAGATTTCATGCACACCCATTTAGTATTAATTTATAATATGGATATATATATCTCAATACTCAACAGAATTAAAAAATAAAATTTTATAATCAGGCTTAGGCAGATATTGCCAAAGATGAAAGTGAAAAGAAATGTCATTGGAGAATGTGGTCTTAAAGCAGATGTGACCCAGAAGAATAACCAATAAATTTTTACTAATTCAATGCTTTTGTCAATATATTTTTGTAAAAATCAAAAATGGAAATCATTTTCATGAATATTATTGGATGAAACTCATAGAATCAAATAATTTCATTTTTGTCACACATCAAAAGGAGAATGTAGTTTTAACAGCAAATTATCAAGTTTTTGTCTAAATGTTTTAAATATAATCTCATAATGTTTTAGGAATAAAATCAAAATTTGATTTGAAATAATGGATGTAAATGTTAGCAAACAGATAAATCATGATCGCAAATGAAAATTAAAAATAAATTTATAAAGAATTTACAGAAGCATCCTCCCTCCCCCCAAAAAAAACAATCTAAATAAATGTAGGTAATAACACTATAACTACAAAACAACAACAACAAAAAAGATCTAGAAATAAAAAATTATATTATCTTTTGAACAATTAAATATAAAATTCTAAAGTGCATTGAGAAAAGACAAGGAGCAATAGTATACCACCATTTGTAAAAAATAAATAAATTGAAAATTAAAATAAACTTAGAAAAAAAAAAACACCTTTCAAAGAATTTGTAGATTAAAAGAAAATTCCAACCATGAATACTGTAGCAGATATAACAAAAAAAAATATGGAAAAAATGTACAAAAAAAGCTATAAAAGACAAAAATGCCTAATTTGATCGGATGAGTTACATAAAGAAATCTTGAATAATGAAATTTGAGTCAGATTAATCTTGAAATTGTGAGTTCATTAACAAAATTGTAAAATCTTTGAAAATGATAGCATTGCTTCAGAATTTTTCAGAAAATTCAATAGAAGACAATAACAAATTATGGCAATTAATCTGTATAACTACTCAATAGCCTTATAAATTGGAAAAATTCTATTTATATTCCTGTGTCAAAATAAAAAGAAATTTTTAACAATATGCAAACTATCATGAAATATCTCGTTAGATGCAAATAAGATAAGTTCATAAAAATCAATCAGCACAGATTAGAGCCTTATATTAAAATAGAACAGTAAGATATACAAACTAGAGATGCAAGAGACTTGCATATTATAGATGAAACCTAGTACTAACAGAAAACACCAAAATATAACATAAAATATCCTATATTTTCTGTATTTATTAGAATTATTTGAGTATTTTTAGAAAAATGGGTGTCTCAGAAGTATTTTGTTGTTCTTATAAAGACCTGTTTATAGAACAAAAAGCTACAGCTATAGTTAAAACATATTATGATAAAACCTTCAGCTTATATACTAGCAAAAAAAATTAAGCATGTCTACTTTATCAATATCCTACTTATTAAACGTGTACTGAATGAGTAATGAGAAAAGATAAATGAAGACAAATATAGCCCCCCCCCCCTCTTCCCTAGCAGTCTCATATGTGCTGGTATTTTTACAAATAACTGAAAATGGAGAAGACTAAGAACAAAAAAAAAGGATTGCTGTTAAATATGAATATAGAGACTGTGGCAACAGAAATAGCATTCAATTAAAATTGAGAATGAAGTCATAAAAGTTGTTGACAGTTTTTGTCTCCTTAGACCATTCAGCAATTCTAACATCAACTATCACTCGGAAAAAATGCAATAAAAACCATGGGAA
Organism: Epiperipatus broadwayi; assembly: GCA_028023455.1. Taxonomy (NCBI): domain Eukaryota; kingdom Metazoa; phylum Onychophora; class Udeonychophora; order Euonychophora; family Peripatidae; genus Epiperipatus; species Epiperipatus broadwayi. The sequence continues at coordinate 1,247,614 of JAQFVV010006213.1, read as the reverse complement.
AAAAAATCTTTAGAAATAAAGGCAAATATCTGAAAATGAAAATCAGAATTGTTAAATTATAATATCTCAGATATATCTCTATAGATGTGAAAGTTGGTATCTGAAAAAAGAATAAAAAAATGAAGGTTTTAGGCAATGATGCCAATAGAAATTTTTGAAAATATCATAAACAATAAGGAAAATGAACGTATAGCTACTTGATCACTATAAACTTAAACTTTTGTTTGAAGCACAAAACATCGATTATTTTATAAAACTATCTAATTCATTAAAAAGAAAAAGACCAGAAATGAAATCAATAAAATTTACCATTGTAATAATAAATGTGTCTTTAAATAGGCAAAAAATAACAGACTTTGGTATGGAAGATTAACTTTGCTTACATGCAATAAATTACAATTATCTCATTGTGAAATAAAAACATTATAAGGTAGAATGATCAGAATTACATAAATATCATGATCATATTATCAAGTCACAGGAAAATATTATTATTAAAAATTTTTGACTGACTTAAGATATGCGTTATGAAATTTACAATTGTTACAGTTTTCCTAATGAAAGATAAAAAAAATCTTGTATGGAAAGTAATATAAATCTAAAATAAAAATAATTATTAACGTTAACTATATATCATCAGATTCCAATAAAATTGTTTTAATCAACTTTTAAAACTAAATATAGATTACAATGATGTAATTAAATCCAAATATTTTGTAATTCGAATGAATGCGTATCAACTAAAATACATTATCGATCTTTTTTTATAAGCTTTGCATAATAATTGTACATAGTAAGAGATTTGTAATTCTGTTAGATAACAAAAGTAATATATCTTAACATACAATCAGTATATTTTTATATTACAATTCTATATAAAGTTGATATATTATACAAATGTCATATAAATCTTTCATTGTATCAAAATGCCTTCTACTCAATATAATATGTAAAGTATGATTCTGCAATATGCAAAGGTGGAAAGAACACACCTGCTTACTTGGATCTTCCCACAATATGACAAGAATAAAATGCCTAGACAAAAACATTTGTAGATTAGTAATAGAATACAAATAGGAAGAAATTTTGGTAAGTAATATACACTATAACAGATAATTAAATCTATGTAATGACTAAGTATTAATATGATTTCTCCACAACCAAGATGAATTCCAATGACATTTCACAGTAAAAGTAATTCTGAACAAATTCAATGTGGCCACAAAAACAATTAATATTATAACAATGACATAGTTTGACTTCAAATGACTACAGTATACCTGTAAAAAATACAATTGCTTTTGTTTTATTTACATTTACAATGTAGTTGTTCAATCTCAAACACTCTCCCATAATAGACTATTAATGCAAAATACAAACTTCAAAAAGACTTGGAGATACCTTGGATACTACAACTGCAACACATCTGCATATAGAGTAAAAAGTCAGCTTAAAATATTAAAATATATTATAAACAATAATGAACTTTTGTAGAACTTCTCTATTGATAAACAAAATATCATTAACAGTATCATCAACTTTTATCATTTACTGTTTAATTTATAGATATAAAAAAAATCTAATCCAAAAAATAACCACAGACTCCATAGAAGGATAATCTAGTATAAAGAATATTATGATGAATATATTCAAAAATTTTGATGACATCAAATAAATACTGTCAGTATATTCAGAGGTTTCTAAAGAATTAACAATACAACAAATTCACTAATAGTTTGCAATGTACTACCGCCCAGTAAAAACCCAAATTGTTTATTGTAAAGTATATTGTTAAAAAAAAAAAAAAGATAAGTGATATAATAACCTAGATTTAATATCCAATTCAAAGAACATAAAAAAGTCTAATTGTTAATCAATCTTCTATCTCTTTTAAATATTGGAATGATAATATTATAATAGGACATATTTATTTCATTAGCAATGAATCTATTTTATTTCATATACAAGTTTTCTATATTTTAATTTTACTTTTTTATCACTATTGAGTAATTAAAAAAAAAAAGGCAAACCCCCTTGAAAAAGAAGTTTCCCCGACAGGTTTTTTTCAAATGTATGGAGACTTATTTAAGTCATCAGTATTTTTTTTTTTATATAATTACGTATAAAAAATTTATTATTATTCTTTTAGGGTAATCGGTATTTATAATTTTGATGTTTATATCTATTATATTTTTTCTTTTTTTTTTCCATGTTGAAAATATAAATAATTTGTCACACTTTTTTATATTTCGGAACGTATACATAATAAAAGTACGCTAAAACCACTTTTATTTTAAATAAATTTATTTAAAAATTGTTATTAAATGACAATTAAGTAGCTACATGCAAAATAATAATAATAATAATAATACATATTGAGAGGCAAAAAAATTCCAAGCTAAAGAATTAAAAATACATCTTTACCTTGAATAGTGAGGATAATTGGTCTGTCTCACATAAAAAATAAGCCCTTATAATGAGATCCTATGGAGAAAAAATGCCTCATAAGGTAAAATTTCAAATACAAAAATAAGCAGTTATAATGAGTTCCTATAGGGAAAAAATTAATTTGTTCCTTTAAATTCACAATATAAAAAAAAAAATGGTTAAAAAACAAAGCTTAAATTGAAAAAAAGTCTTAACTAATGAATAAACATTTTAATAAGCACATTATTTTAAAAAAATATTAGCCTGTGAGTATAGATACTACATAAAAACATTTTAGTAACTGCAACTTTTAAAAAAAGGGATTTGTACCTAATGATTTGCCATTTTGCTTCTTACTTAGCTGCAGAATATTTCCTGAATTCATTGATTAAAATAAAGCATGAACAAAAAAAAAAAGATAACAACAAAGCACATTTAAAATTTATTCTTGATGCACTTTATGTTCACTTATTAAAATCTTTTTTATTTTTGTAATTTCTAATCAATAAGACTCACTTTTTTTGCATCAATTTTTATTTAATTTTAAATAAATGCCTTGAAATTAAATAAAATGTTGGTAAACTATTGATTGCTATAGTTTTAATAATGTATGCGATTAAATCTTATTATTATTTTTCTTTGGTGATTTATGTTTATGATAAAACCAGCTATTATGTTGAATAAGTTGCAAAAATATTACAAGATTATTGATTTAAAATTGAATAAATAAATGTCATTTTAAACTTATGTTTAGAAATCTTTACCCATACAGAGTGAATTATTAGCTGCATAGTACATGAAATCATTTTTTTTCTTAAAATAACTAACAATTAAAATTACAATTGTCATATTTTGTTATAGGCAAAGTGATTGCCACAAAAATTTTAATCCATAAAATTGACTGAATGAATATAGCATAGCTAATATACACATTTTACAACTAAATATGAATCCACTTTGTTATGCTACACTATCAAAATCTTTTTCATTACTTACTGGGCTGAATGAAACATGTTTTTTGATCTTATAGTCATTAAAGCTGAAAATTTTCTTTACTTTGGATATGTTATAAATGAAAGTACTAATGATCTTGCAAAAACATTGGATAAAAATAGTGTCGCCAAGAACTATGCTTTATTTTGTTCTAAGCCATTCTAACATTCAATGTATATATAACATATAATAACCCACCTTTTATTTATAAACATTGATTAAAGTAGAATATACATGTTTAATTGTATACTTTTTCAACACACACATACATATATATATATATAAGACAATTTATATATAATATTAATATATAAAAAAAATTGTAGTATAAATAAAATTAAAAAAATTGAGTGGGTATTTATTTTATTTTACTGAATATGTGTTTACTTGTGCATATACTGAAGCAATAGCAATAAGGAAAAGAAACTAACTCTTACCATATTTTTATGTTTAAAATAAATAAACAAATTATTCAACTTTGTCTGATATAAAATATGCTCTAAGTGATATTCATTTTTTAATAACTTTTTTTCTTATAAAAACAATACACTGATTTCTTTATCAAGAAATTATGATCTCTAATTACATTTAATGTTTTTAAATTAATACTAACTTTAAAAATGCTTTAAAATTTTGTAAAACTTTTACTCTTAGATAATATTTTATTACGTAAAATAGTTCACATTAAATTTGAAAAGAATAATAAAGAAAGAATAAAATATAATAAGGAAGGAATAAAATATATGCGCTTTCAACATAAACTCAAGAAAGTTTATTAAATATGTAATCTGCATATTCTTGGCTCATGGCTGCATAATATTAAAATTTATGGATTTGAATGTTTTTTTTTGTTGTTGTTGTTGGTTTATTTACATTTTTGTTTGTTTGTTTATATTTTTCTTTGGATACCACATAATTGAAATCATGTAATTAGATACAGCATAGTTTACAGCTCCAGTAATACATTAATCAAATTTTAATTCTATGATCCAAATATAATATTGTATACTGCATAATAAAGAAACTTTACCATACATTTTTAGCATGAAGATCACCATTTTATTTTTGGAAGACATAACTTTAAGGGACTCACTATCATATGAAGTCATCAATCTTACAAAACCATTTTGAAAAAAAAAAAAAATGTTTTTTTTTTAAAAAATTCAAAATCTTTTTTAAGATTGTAATAGTGAATAATTAATCAATTGTAAATCAAAATAATGGGTACAAACTAATGACAGTTGCTTTGATGAATCCTTGCACAAAGGTCCATGGCTAACCAAGATAAAGGCATATCTTTAAATTGATAAACATTTTGATATTGGGGAGAAAAAATTTAAATATATATACTGCATACAATTTTTATCATTAATTGTTTAAAAAATAATTTAAAATTTCAATAATATATGATGATTTTTGAATAAAGTCATTTAAAAAATATACTATACAATAATACATTTTTATTAGAAATTTTTTTATTTAAAAAATGAAATTAAATAAAAATATTTTAAAATAATGAGAAATACAAGTAGGGTTGCTTATAGGTTATGAAATTGTTATATGTGAGCAGAACTACACATTAATTGAATAGAAGCCATCACAGATTATTGACTGCAAATAAATCACATTTCTCATAATGCACTTTTCATAATGCTTTATTTAAAATGTGACCATTTTGACTGACTAACAGTCTTCAGATTTAAAAATATAATGGTATTATAATTATTTATTACATAAACATACAATAACTTTATCTAACACATATACAAATAGATAGATACAATTATCTTATTTATAAATATTACAGACAAGGAATAGTTCAATTATATCACTTATTACAACATTTCATTATAAACTTTCCATGTCTTGAATGCACTCATATATATTTCTGGAAACTTTAAAAATATTAAATGTAAATAATAACTACTAATTTTAATATGACTACAAAAAGAATTTGCTATTAACTGGAAAGAATCTCTTTGATATCTCTCTGAGGTCATAAAAAAACTGAGAATAACAAATTTCTAATGTCCATTCATTCTTGCCATTGCTGCTGGTATTATTACATGGTTATTCAAATAGTAAATGAATAAGGATGGATTGCTCATTATTATGCAGCAAATATATATGAATTTACTAGTTTTTTCTTCTTGAGTTTAAAATTAAGAAACATCACTGTTTTTTCTCAAATGTCTAATACTTCTTAACTAAGATGCCACTTAGATTTTATAGAACGCAAGATAAATGCGTAAATGTGTGTGAATGCTCATTCTTTTTTACACATATCTCTCACTTCCTGAAGATTGTAAAGTCATAAACCAAAGCAATGTTCAGTGATTAAAGGCATAGCATGCTAAAAATAAAAATATTCTGAACATATATTGCCATTCAATGATGGTCTTTTATTTAATTACCTATGATTGTAGATCATTTTCAAACAAAGCAAGATTACATAATTTGGAAAAAATTGTTTAATATTAAAGAGAATATATATTTCTTATAACAACTCCCTTCATATACACTTTAATGCAAAAGATTTTTTATAACTTTTTTATTTTACTGACATCAGAAGTTCTCAAATTCCTCTACCTTTAAAATAACTGATTTTTTCAGTTATTTTAAAGGTAGAGGAAATTGAGAATCTCTGATGAAGACTGCAGGACAGTCAAAACTGTCAGTAAAATAAAAAAGTTATAAAAAATCTTTTGCATTAAAGTGTATATGAAGGGAGTTGTTTAAGAAATATATATGAATATATGTAAGAAATGCAAAGAAAATAAAGGAAAAGAATAATTAAATAGAATAATGTTAGTTTTGGGAAATTTAAAAAAAAATTAAAAAAGACAATTGATTTGAAAATCTATTATAAAAGTACAGATATTGAAAACTTTAATGAAGAGGGATTGATCATAAATAGAAATAACATTATGGAAGTAATTGTATAATAAACTTCTTAAGAGGTCATATGATATTTAAGCACTACCATCAAAGTTCTCACATAGTGGCAGATTAAGCATTATTTAATTTCATTCACTTAGTTTAAACTGATTTTTTTATTTATATTAATTAGTTAAAAATCAATCCTAGACCATTTAAATCTGCAAATCTATTATTGCATAAATATTGTGGAGATTGATATATTAGATAAAAAATGATAAGAATGCATTATTTAGACTAATAGAAAATATCAAATGCAAATTATTTTAGATTATGTTCCAACAAGTTGTCATTCTGATGAAGAATTAAATTTTTTTTATGCAAATGAGTAGATTGCTACTGGAGATTTTAACTGTAGAATCAAAAACTTAATAAAAGATAATAATGCTGTGGGTAAATTTTAATATGAAGAAAGAAATGAAAAGAACATAGACTTAATAATTTTTTGAGAACCAACCAAAGCAAATATAAAGACCGACACATCCAAATAAAGATACTTAAAAAATAAATTATATTTTAACCGACAAAAAATATGAATTTCAAAACAATTATGTTCATAACAGAATTAATACAGAAAGTGATCATTAATTAACAAGATTAGAATACATTATAGTTAATGCAAAACTAGAAAAGCAAAAGCTATTAAGAAAGATATTTTAAAAGTATTAAATGATTTCAACAATTAAAAAGGTAAATATAAAATTTAAAAAATCAATAGTTCCATTTAAAAAAAAACTGTAATTCTGTAAAATAACATAAAAAAAAATTGATAAGTGACAAGGAAAATAAATATAAAGCAATCTCCTTCATATTGTAAAATGGTACTAAAAAACGGTGCAAAAGTTCTATAAAGAATTGTATAGTAATAAAACAATTAGATCTTTCAAACTGCTAAGTAATTTAAATGAAGAAATGAGGCATGCAATTAAATCTATGAAGAATGGAAAAGCTTCAGAAAATGATAGAATTATTATAGATATCTTTAAAAAAAGTATGTGAAAATAAAGAGTAAAGCTAAATGTCTAAATAATAAAGAGATATCACATGACTGGGAAAATGCAATAGCAATATTGATATTTAAAAATAATGGGAAAAAAAAGTTATTAAAAATTAAAGATCTATCAGTCTTCTATCAGTTCTATATACAATCTTAAAAATAATTACTATAACTCATCTGTAGAGAAATTTGGATTTAAACTAACTAAAAAAAAATTAAATTAGATATAAAAGTAATCAAGAAAAGTTATAGAAATGATTGACAATTATCATTATGCTTCGGATTTGTAGATTATAAAAAGATATTTGAATCTATAAGCATTTCTTTATTCATTAAAGGTTTTAAGTAATCAAAATGCAGACCCAGGATATTGTCAAATTTTGAAGAATATTTATTAAAGTGCAACATTGGTGATTAGATTACATGGCGACATTAAGAAAATTAACATTTATAAAAGTATATGAAAAAACATTTCCATACCCTCAAAACTTTTGCAGCAATTTTATAATATTTTATGGATAAAACTAAAATCTAAACAAATAAAATAAATGGTTGATTTGGCAGATGGTGCAATTGTGTTTGGAAATAATTGTCTCAAAATTTCAGGAAATGTTTATAAAAATTATCAGATGAAAGTAAGAAAGTAGGATTAAAGATAAATGCTAAAAAAACAAAAACAAACTATAATAATATTCAATGACTTTTTACAAGAAATAAAAATAAATATTAATACATTGGTCAAATTATTAATGGAAACATAATAGATAAAATTAATCAGAGAATTAAATTTAGATGGAGTGTTTTAATAAAAATACATTAATATATATCTATATATTTGAAAATGAAGGTTTATTATATATGTTTTTTAGCAGTGGTTACACACAGACCACAGATTAAGATAGGATTTCAGATCACTCTGCATAGTATATGAGATATATATTGGGAATAACAAAGAGAAATCAGAAGTAAAATATGTAAATGAGAGAACAAATGTAAGAGGCTGAAACAGAGATGGGCTCTACATATTGCTAGAAAGATAATATACAAAATCATAAAATGAATTTCAAAAGATTATATAAAATCTAGGGAAAAACAGATGTGAAATAGTTGGATAAAAAAGTGTGAGATGAATGTAAAAGATAGAGTTTACAGGAGTGGTTCTGAGAAACAAACAAAAAAAAAAAATGCCAATCAAGTTAAAATAATGAAGATATGGTTAAAAAAATGTTTATTTTAATCACTACTATTTAGCTATATAAATGTTACCATTTGCTTTTATTTAATTAATAATGAACAAGATAATTTTAGCACCAAATCTTTGAAATATATAAATATTTTAATATTTTTCATTTTAAAGTTGTAATTTTTTTAAACTTCAATATTCATAATCAATGAGCAAATGAGTTGAATCCAAATATTATTTTTTTGAAAAAAAAATCAATAATATAAACTGACTTTTAAATTATCAGAAATAATCTACAATGCCATTTCAAATTTTAAAATAAAGCTTATTTTTTCGTTTTTAGACAATATTTAAAACATCAAAAATTTACAATATACCTGAATATAATATATATGAAGCAATGTAGCTTCATGTCTATTATAAATTTTATTTTATATATTGTAAAATTTGTAGGGTTATAACATTAGCAAAATATTGGTTAAAATTCATCATAAAATTATATATTTAACAAATATATGTTAGTACTCATATTTTTTTTAATTCTATTTAATAATTTAATTTAAAGTTCAAAATGTAAGGAATTCTGTATTCTTGTTTTTCTTTCCTTACAGTATGATTTAAAGCACAATTTAATTGAGAATGAATTAATTTAAGATTTCCAATTTTATTTGATTTGGTGTTTTGAGGGTAGAAACAAAAAACCCCATAATCCTGTTGTTTTTAATTTTCATTGTTGATAAAAGTTGATTATATCTCAACTAAGTTACATTTTAGATTTTACTGTTCCCTGGAATTAAGTTGTTTTCACTTTCTGTTATTAAAAAATTATGTCTTGGTTTTGTAAAAATGATAAACTTAAAGAACATAGGCACATTTTAAATAAGAATTGTATTTTAGAGAAAGCTATAAAAGGTATATTCATTAGATTTTTATTCACACTGATGCTTGTATTTTTGTTTACTTTTTGAGAAGAATCAAAACATTCTTGTCTAACTTTCTATTAACAATGACAGTTAAAGTGGATTCAATTCTAGCCAGCAATCGATAGTGAATTATCACTTTTATATGTAGTTTCTGAAAATATGTGTGATTACATTTCCCAACATTGTTCTGGCTGTGGAAGCCCATTTTAAGATTCACCAGCATTTGGTCAAGTTATGAAACATTATCCAGATATCAATTTGATATATTTTTATTAATATGTCTTAATTTTCATCTTTCAAGTTTTTCAGAAAACTTAAAAATAGAAGTTACAATTTTAATTTCATGCCAATATTCCAGATAAGCTGTCCAATCCAATATAATATCTAAAAAATATTTCAAAAGATGCTTGCCTGAATCAGTAGTTTTAAATATTCTTAAACGATTTCTAAAAGGAAATCTTTGCTTGCAGAAACTAAGAGTAAAAATAATTTTTAAAAATATTGATATTTGTTGAAATAAAATAAAAAAATCAAGATTGAAGTAACATCAAGGGATGATAATTATTAAAAATAATAATCCCAGTGTCAAATTTAATAGAACTAATATATTTATTGCTAATTTTGTTTATGCCTTACCCTTTTTCTTCTAAATTAGTAAGGAGTATTTAAATGATTTTTATAGAATAATGATCAAATAATTATATTCATAAATAATTTTTATGGCCAATAATTGTCTACTAAGAATCTTTCGTGCTTGCCCAAAATAAATTTTAGTTATTTTGATAATATTATATATGATATATAAACATATTATGTTTATGATACACACTTAGAATAACCAATCCTAAATATAATAATAATAAAATTTTAATAGTAAATTTGGGGAAAGTTGAATCATTATTTTAAAATTCATCAATTGGGAGTTGGTCATGATGGTATGTAAAATTATTTTGACATTAAAATGTGTACTGATTCCATTATATCACTTGAATTGTAATAGTTAACCTATGTTATGCTGCATTGTCATTATATATTATTCTTACATTGTATAAATTTATTTTAATTTTAATATTTTTTATTACATTTATTTTTTAAAATGTATAATTTTTTTGCTAGTTAAATACTGTCATTTTTAATTACACATCTTTGTTAGTATTTCTTTCCTTTCAATATAATCTTAATTCTAATGGCTTACTGATCATATGGGAATTTGATGCTTGCTGAATTTAAATCCCAGGATATGAATGATATCTCTGAAAATATGGCCTGATTTTTTCATACATTGGACAATATATATTATTGTGAAGCCATATAAAAAAATATAGTCAGTGATGATGATAAATTTGACTAATAATATTTTTTCACAAAGGCTAGATTTCCCAATGTGAAGATTATTAAGGTTTAACTTAAAAAGTTCACAATATATTCATATATTCTTTTAAGAAATTTTAAATCTAATATAAAATACCATACCAATATGTGACTAGAACTGAATCCCAGTATATATTATTACAATATGTTCTTCAATTTTAGCACTATGTATTTATCATTATGCATCTTAAAAATTATGAAAACTTCATCATTGAAAAGTAATCAACTGTCTGCGATTAAGAGAAAATATCAAGCGCCCTGTTCTACACTGAAAATGTATTAACATTACATCTAATGTTTTTGATATTTTTCTCTATATAAAAATAATTGACATAATTGCAGATATATTATTATGCATTTTAATGATATAAAAGGTTTTGTTATTTTACAAACCCCAGTGCTTATAAATAAAAACATCTAATAGTTGGTTGTTTGGGAATTCACATTAAATTAGAGTTTATGATGAATTTCAAAATACATATATTTAAATTCTGTGCCCAGTTAAGTAAAGAAAATAGGCAATAGAGAACTATGTTCAAGTGATAACACTTGATCAACACTTTACAGAAGTTTGCCTCCTAATGCAATTTATTTTACTATCTTATTTTTAAAACAATTTAGAGAAAAAAATAAGTAAATCATTTAATTGATATAAAAAATAGTATGGAATTAAATTCTGGTGGAAAAAAGTTAACCAATCTTTTAAACTCAATTGGCTGTCAATTATGAGACTTCATAATTGATGACTGCTTACTATACATCAATTGTGAGTTATCTCTTAAATATAAATTTGTCTTTAAAATTGCTTATATAAAAAAATAAAAAATTACATTAATATATTCTAATGATGCTGACTGTGCACTAAAGATTATGATATAACTATAAGATGAGATGCTAGAATAAACGTAATCATATTAGTATGTGTGAATGTTGGTTACCCTTTATAAGTGACTGTAGATGACCAACACATTAAAATTAAAGGTGAATCATCTCCTGATTAAAGTCTTTATAGATTTCTTATAAATGTTTGTGAAGAATTAACTTACAAATCCATCTGCTAAATTAAATTTTAAAAGAAAAAAAAATTATTGTAAACAAAAAAAAAAAAGCATATTCAATATAAAATTTGCAATTTTCATCTGTGATTCAAAACAAAATTTTCTGGTATTAATAATTTACTTTTTGTGATGCAACAATTTCTTATCAATAAAATATTCAACTACTTTCAAGCAAAATTTCAATCTGCTAATGATACTAGAAATCTTGATACTGCATATTTACCTCCATATAGAGAAAACAATAAATGAATGAGGAATTTGTGATATATATATATATATAAGCAAATAAAAATTAAGAATACATTAAAAAATATTACATGACAGGAATGAAAAGTCTAAATAATAATTAAGAATAATAAGATTATAATTAATGATTTAAAAACTTGAATGATGATGTACGCACATAATTTTTAAATGCCTATGCAAAATATTAAATTAAATATAAGTGGAAAATCGATATAAATAAGTAGCATAAAAATGTACATGACAGTTATTTAAAAATATATTTTTATTGGAAATTTGCTTATAATAAAGTGACTAGGCAATACAAAACTCCATAATTGCATCTACAGAAAAAATAATACTTTTGAAGATTTACCTTTCATTACATGCAAAAATATCGCTGATCAACATATTAATATCCCCAAAGATAAACTATTACATGACATTGATCAAAGTTATAAATGCTTTTAGTATATTCATTTTGTACAAAACTTCTCTGGAACAAAAGGGTGGTAGTATTGAGTATTAAAAACCTACAGAAGCACTCCAAAAACAATGGTCTTTCACTCCATTCAATCCATATGTTCTACTTTCAAAAGGCTTATAACAATGTGGTGGAATTGATATACAATTACCCAAACTTTATAAAATTTCTCACAATCAACCCAACAGATATCCTGCTACCAAAAATAGAGTTTATTAGCACAACTATAATATTTTAGCTTCTTGGAGTACCAGCAATAATCAATCATTCACAACAAAGATTAAATACTGGGAAGCCTATGAAATGATAAAAGCTCCTTCCAAATTTCACAAACTCACACAAATCTAAATACAACTAATAAATTGTTAATTAGAAGGTTCTGACACTGGCATCTAGAACCAAAGTACTTGGATTTCCTCATTAAAATTAATTTATCAGCACTTCCTACTATTAATTTTTCTATCACAAAAAAGATTCATTACAAAAGTTGATCCAATATGTCAGCTCTGTCACAAAAAATATAAGACTACAGAACATGTCTTGTTATACTGTCCTATACTCAAAATATATAGGAATATCATATAGTTAGAAACACAGCTCAAAATGTCAGCCATAGTATCACTGTTAGAATGATTGCAAAAAGGCATATTCCCATTAATAAGAATTTCAATATTTCTAATCTTCACAATTTGGTGGATTAGATGCAAAATGTGTTTCAATGATGTGTCTGGTTGCACGAGATCAGTGTTTTATAATAAAATAAAAAAAATTACAATCAGAGACCAGACAATTGCTCCACAATACCTGGTGCAGGCAACATGGGCTCTGTTCAATACTGGGTGAGAGAGGGGCGCAACAATTGGGCCAGTCCTTGTTAAAAACATGAGCAAAACATTACTGAATTCAATTAAATGTTTCAAGATTGATAAAAGTGACTGGAACCATCTCTTTGAGATGTTCATGAGAGACAGGGTTTTTGTTAAAAAATTAAAAGTAACTGCTTACATGTTAAATCGGGTTTTTTTTTTTTCAAAAATTAAAACTTTCTTTTAAATAAATTGCAAAATATGACATTTAAGTCATGGTTATAGATTAATATACAATATGTATGTATATGACATCTTTGCTTTGATTATATTCAAAATAATATAAAATTTGTAACCATTTTAATTTTTCTCACTAATAATTAAGGAGATATTTTCATAAAAAATCTATATACCTATATATAAAAAATAAAATGATTAAAAAAAAATTAGCTGAAAGAGATGAAAAAATTCCCAAAACAAATAGGGCAAATTTATTTTTTCATAAGTTTCAAAATAGAAGCTTCTTAATTATAATAAAGGTATTTAAAACAACCAATGGGGAAGTAAGTCAATAAACATCACATAACCACCATCTCTTATGCTTGTGTATAACTATTGTTAAATCAGGCAAAACTCACTATATGTATTGCCACACACAGCAAGCTAGAGTAATCAATGGATGCCAGAAGGCTTGTGCATAAAATCCCTATCAACTGCCTACTCATCCAATATCCCCAGACTTGTTTTTGGTTTGTGGCCTTCATCAGTGAGGATCTGTTGATCTGAGAACACTGCACCTAGATCTTAGGATCTAATGCAACCCTCCAGCAGCTACCTTTTATCTCCATTTAACTACAAAACTATGAGTCTTAAACTGAAAACACCTTAATGTTTTCAATCCAAGTCCATTAGCTTATATAGTCATATGGCTCTGAACCCAGTTCAGTATCCATACATTTTGGTATCTTTGGTTCTTTAATAACCATAGCCACCACTATTCTATTAGGCAGGATTGGTTTTAAGCCAATAAACATCACATGATCACCATCTCTTATGCTTGTGTATAACTGTTGTTAAAACAGGCAAAACTCACTATACATATTGCCACACACAGCAAGCTAGAGTAATCAATGGATGCCAGAAGGCTTGTGCATAAAATCCCCATCTCAGATCTAAGGCTCCTCACTGACGAAGACCACATGCCAGAAACTAGTCTGGGGATATTGGATGAGTAGGCACTAGATGGATATTTTATGCACAAGCCTTCTGGCATCCATTCATTACTCTAGATTGCTGTGTGTGGCAATACGTATAGTGAGTTTTGCCTCTTTTAACAACAGTTATACCCAAGCATAAGTAATTGGCCCTATCATGGTGCCTGCTGCCAAATTAAACTAGCCTTTCAGCAACTTACCAATAAAGATCAAAATTGTAAGATATCAAAGTGATAAAAAAAATCTTAGAAACTATAGTTTCTAATTACATTTTTCTTCATTTTAAAAAAATAATAAGCGTTATATACATATAATTTGTTCTGAAATAGATTATTTAGTTTATAATTCATGTTTTTTTAAAACGAGTATTGATAATTTTCAGGTTTTGTTAACAGTCAGTGAACAAGAAATAATTCTCAAAGCAATTCTTTCATAAACAATTTAAACTATTATAACCCTATTGTTATTATAATAATAAACAGTGCTGGAAAAAATTTTCTAAATATTTCTGTGCTGTTTTTATGGTTTTATAATGTAAAAAATAATACTTCAAGTAAATAAAGTAAGTAAAAATAATATTTATGTATGAAAGTGTATATGTATATTCAAATTTTCAGTATGGAGGTAGGTCACTTAAAATAATAAATATGTAACTAAAATGGGAATATGCATGTGTATGTATGTTTTTATATAAAGTCTGTGTTAATCACTGTGGCAGAGACTAAAAGACATTTAGTAAGGGCAAGAAGTTGATACAGCAGCCTAATAAAGCTAGATCTAAGAAACTACAATTTTAATATAAAACAGACTTGGACTATTAGTAAAAAAAGTAGGAAGGGGTTCACCAGTTTTTTTTTTTTTTAGGAATACGATTTGGAAGACAATGAAAAAATATAAACTGAAATGTAAATTTTGGAGAGGCAGATGTCCTTAAAAACACCGCACATATAAAAATATTTTTTGAAGGACAATTCCTGGCCAGCTTTGTTATTATGGTTTTCATTCAGGCAATTAAAGCATTTTGTCATGCACTCATTGTCAATCTAAAACAGACGTCATAAATTAATCAACTAATATAAAATGTTACAAATCCACACATAGTAGGCAATAAGAAATAAGTAATTTCTGATAAACCAGCAAATAAATCAAAAAGCAACTTTCATTTGAGTACTTGATCATATCTATTTTTATCTGTCTTGACTCAGACTTACTACTATAAGACATATCTGAGCATAAACAGATCAGCATACATTACTTATTGAAACTCGGATAAAGTCTGATATCTAAAAATTAAAAATAAATATTTTATAATAAAAACAAAAACAACAAGGACTGTGACAAATATAAACCAGACTTTAATCTAGCATCAGTACACTCATTAGTTATTTAAAAAAAATAACACACAAAAGTTTTAATAACAATGAGTTTATTATTCATAAACAAAAAAAAAAATTAGTAGTGATTAGTATGTTCAACTATGGTTGAGCTCCATAATTAGTTTAAATTACACATGAACAGTTCTTTCATTTCGAATATAATACTTTTTAACTTATATTCCAATTAGAATTTTCATCAGCATTTGCAATTCACCAACATCATGTTTAGCAAGTTCTACTTTTTGTTTTCTCCTCACATTGAAATTCTGTTAACAACTTTTTTTTATAGCTTTGCATACTATTTCACTATTGTCCTTATGCAAATTAGAATATTTAGGTTAACTTGCACATTGCATAATTTCTCTATTATTTTGCATTATACTATTTCAAGAGTGACAACAATTTTACCCTGTATTGGCCAGTTCTGAACACACACATTATTTATGATAAACCAGTCAGTACATAGCAATATCTCATCTTCACTCTAAAAATAGTTTAGTTGCCAATAGTGTCTTGCAACTTTGCTGATTTTCTTCATACTCCGGCTTCCTCTTTAATGAAAATCTTTTCTTCATGCTGTGTTTCATTCACCATTTACTACAGCAGGTAAATTCAGTGAGTCTTGGCTTGAAGATTTCTCTATATCTATTTTACTATTGGCAGATATATTTGTCAAAGAATCTTCATTTTTATTAAGAGAATTTTTAACCAAGTAGTATCTGAATCTATATTTTCCTTCAAAACCAGAAATTTTTTTATGTGATTAATGTGCCATCTTATTATTCTATTATCCTCTAATTTCTCATATTTGGGTAGACAGTATTCTATCTATTTCTCCAGGTACCCTCTTTTTTCTTAAAGTATCTCTAATCCAGACAGTCTACCTTGTACCATATTTGATGTTTTTACAATTTATACCCCTCTTTTTACCTTTTCCTGGAATTAATACAGAAATGTGAGACATTTTGTGGCACTTCATAAATAATTCTGCTAGGGTTTGCTAAAACATTGCTATTGTTAGCATTTTATGTTTATCAGTTTACTCTTTCTTATTTAGTGTGCATTTACGATGTTGAATAGTCTTTTCTGCTATTCTGCTTGACTGAGGATGGTATGACAGTGTTAGCATGCCATATCACCTTCAGAGCAAAAAAGTCCTTCAGTTTCACTGAGCTAAATCCTGTGCCATTATCGGTCACTACAGTCTCACAATGCACATGCACAGCAAAAAGTTCATTTAAAACTTTTATCATATTTCTGCACTAGTATTTTTTACCAAACGATACTGTGTCCATTTCAAATATGCATCTATGGTTATCAGAAGTATGTGCCTATAGAATGGCCCACTGTGATCTAAATGGTTTCTTTCCCATCCTATTGTGGCAACTGACCAAAGTTGGAATTCTTTATCCAGTAATCTCACTTTTTGTTTGCAGGCTTGATATTTTCTTACAGTTTGTTTTATATTACATATCACTGTTCATATTTTGCCACCAAATATATGAATGAGCTAATTCTTTGATATGTATAATCCCAGGGTGTCCTTGGTATAGTATCTGTAATACACCTCCCCTCGGTTGGAATCAATACTCAGTCTGTCATTAAAATGCACTCATGACACATGGATAAATGTTCGCAAACATTCCAAATTGATGGTATTACATAGCTTGGTCATTTTTTGGGCCAATCATGTTTAATCCAGTTTGTAATAAGTTTATATCTGCATCAGTTCTTGTCCATTCTGTTATAAGTTTATTATTGAGTGCCTTTAAATTTGATTTATATAGGAGTGGCAATTTATTCTGAACAATGATGTTTAGTTTTGCTCTCTTTATGTATTCTATAGTTATTCTGAGAGGTTGGAATCAACTAAGTCCCAATATTGGACTATCACATATATCAGTAAATTTTTATTGTGATTATTCACTTTTACAGATACTAATACCATTCCTTTGATATTAATCTCATTTCCATTTATATCTGTCACCACTAAATTAGTTTTCTTAATTTGAATAATATTATTGGTTCTTTTGCTAATGGCTATCCAATCTTTAAGTGGCATGAGTGATATACCTGTTCTGCCATCTATTTCCATTTTTATCATTTCATCACAGTTTTTAACTTCTAATAGACTTAGTATATCTTCACTTTGCTCTACTATCTTCACATTTGTAACCTTCTTTGCTAGTCTTCCCTTTGATTGACTATTTGTTAGTAAATCCACTTTTGACATTTGACTCTAGATGTTGCAAATCTTTGACAAATGGCCTGTCAAACCACATGGTTAACACCCTTGTTTGTTTTAAATTTGCAAATTTTTTAATGTGGCCCTTCTTTTCACAACAATGCTAGGCTTTCATGGCAAATTCTTCTGTGTCACTTCTGCCTTCATCACATTTATCCATGTACTTGATTTTGCTTTCTCAATTAAATTTTTCCAATTCTTGCATGTGATTTAGAAAGATTTCATGTCTATATATCCATGTTCAATGATGTCATTATATGTTAGTGTAGATTCACACTCTCATGCCCCATAACTAGTCTAATAGCATCTCTTCTAAATAATCTTTTAAGTTCACATTCCTTTGCTAATCTTCACAGTGCTAAATCATACTCATGTATGTTTTCATCTTGTGACTGCATTTTATTAAGAAAATGAAGGTGCATTGTATATTACAGCATTATAGGTTCGAAATACGCATTTAATTTTTTCAGCAACTTCTCTTACAGAATTTCTTCCAGCATCTTCGGATCACACAAATGGTTTGCTAATTGTAGGGCATCCTGTCCTGACATCAATAGTAATGTGGCAAGTTTTAGGTTATCATCAGTAATATTATTAATTATATGTATATTTCCACATGATTCACATATATCTGCTACTATCTCTATGATCGAAAGGCGTACTTGCACTATTCTACATTTCTATATATATATATTCTTGTACCACTGATATTCATAGGTTTAAAAGTGTCAAACTAAGGCAATAGATATGTACAGAGCGAGACTCTAATCTAGCAGCCATACTCTCATTATATATTTTTAGGAAAATAACATATAAAGGTTTTAATAACTTAACAATGAATTTATTACTCATAATATATATTTACATGAATTAGTAGTGGGTTATTATGTTCAATTAATGGCTTGCTAGTTGAGCTCCATAATAAAATCAGTTTAATTTACATGAATTAGTAGTGGGTTAGTATGTTCAATTAATGGCTTGCTAGTTGAGCTCCATAATAAAATCAGTTTACATTTCACATGAACAGTTCTATATAGAGTTCAACTCTTACATTTTATTAATGTCTTTCATTTCAAATATAATAACTTTCTAAGTTATTTTTCCATCAGCATTTTCATTAGCATTTGAAATTCACTGACATCAGGTTTAGCAAATTTCTATTCCTTGTTTTCTCCACACACTAAAGTTCAGTTGACTATATTTTTTTATAGTTTTATTAATTTGCATACTATTACACTATTATCCTTGTGCAAATTAGAATAGCTAGATTAATTTGCACTTTGCATAATTCTCTATTACTTTTAGAGTGACAACAATTTTGTCCTGTCTTCCAGTTCTAAACATACACACATATATTTTTATTTAACACATAAACCAATCAGTACATAGCAGACTGCAAAATAAATCAGTCAGCACACAGCAGACTGCAAAAAAAAATGAAGCAAGTTATTAGTGGTCAGCACAGCTGCCTTACAAGCAATTGTCCTGGGTTAGCGGGTTTGCTTCTTGGCCAATGCTATGACACACATATATATACTTAAATACAATCTGCAACTTAATTCTTTCCTTTTTTTTATAACAAATTATTTTAATTAACTGATTATTATAAATGGATCACATTCTTTTTATAAATTAAAATCAAAGTACATTTCGTTTTAATTTTTTTATTATATATTAATAATGCAAAGAATTCATTAAATTTTAATCTAATACTAAAATTGAAATGGTTATAAATTCTGATAAAAATGTGTCAAGAAGAGCAAGCTATCATTAATGAATTGCTAAAAATACTTGATTATAGTATTCATTGCAGATAGCTAAGTATCCAAACTTGAACTGATATTAAATTATGGCCACCTTGGAAAGATAATTACCAACATAATATTTACTTAAGTCCAAGCATATCACAGTCATTTATTAATATAAACTTAAAATATATATGAAATTTATGCAACTTCAATAATATACAAAAACTGCAAGAAATTCAGTTCTATTAATTTATATGATATAATAAAATTTATTACAAATATATGTGCATCATGAACATTATCATACCTTATACATCCTAAAAAATAAAAATAGTGAGAGTAGTTTGACATCAAAGGTTAACACTCAATATTAGTGTTATAGAATTGTCATTACATATGCCAAATAAATTATAATCTCAGAGCTTATTCAATAGTCATATAAAAGTAATATTAAATATAATAGCTAATTAATAGAAACTAATTTACATTAAAACCATTATTTGATAGCTATTAAATAAACAAATCTGATTAAATATTGATGTTAACTCTTTTTTCCCTCAGAATTTAAGACATTAGCTTCAATTGACATGCATAACACATTTTACCAAGATGGCCATGATTACTATATAATTATATTGGGTATACTAATTCATAAAAATGACCATAGCACCAGATATTCCCACTTTAACATCAAGTTGGTGACCATCACAGTTTAATATAAGCAAAAGAGCTGTTATATTGGCTTAGATTGTTGGTAGTATTCTAAGGCATATGATAAAACAAGTTATTCCTGAAGTGTAAATATACTGCAGAGTAATTTGTCAATTTTATTTATATAGTACAGAAATTGCAGTAAAATACAACACCATGATGGTTGAGTGTAACTTCTCTCTAGATTTTATATCACTTTAAATAATAAATATTCCATTCTGCTATATCTCACATCTGTAATAACCCCATTTAACATTTTTAATTCCTTTGTTTTTTTGCATATAAAAATAAATTATTATTTTAAAAAAAAAGTTATTTTCAATAATATTTTAAAACCCAATATTTGTTCCAAATAAATATTATAAATCTCAATTCTTTTTTGTTAAATTACACTTAATAATTAATGAAACATAACATTCAAATTGAAGATAGTTTATTTATGCATTAATAATGAAATATGATTATCACTTGATAAAAAATAACAAGAAATTCTTTATCAAATGATAATCACATTTCATTACTAGGCCTAGATTAATTTAATTTAATTGTTTTTGTTACTAATGACAGCTTCTTCAGCATGTTAAAATGCTTATATATAGTATTATTAATACAAGTAAATACACTATCTTTAATTTGAATTATATTTCATTTTTTTCTTCAATTTCTTTAGCATATTCAATTATTAATTCAAAATGACTTAATTTCCAACTTAACTAAATTAAGATCATAAATAAAATCAAACAGATTAAATTTTAGATATGTTGCTAAGCTAATAATCTCATTATAATTGTGGAGTTAAAAGCTTTTAATTTGATAATTAAAAAAAAAAAGTATACTACTTTCAAGTCAGGATCTGACTCAACCTGTAATAGTTGTTAAGTAGATTAAATAAAAAAGTAATTTGACATATTAATTTAAAATATAATTCCAACATTTTCTTGTAATACTTAATGTACAGCAAAAGGAGATAAATTATAATAAAATGTCCTATGAAAAAAATGCTTGATTAATTAAGACTCTACAGAAATAATAACTCTAAAAAGAATGCCTCCTAACTTTTTGGATATAGACTTGAAAGCAAATTTAAATAATTTGAATAATATAAAAGACTGGATACACTGAGTTCTTTGTATGGCAATAATATAAATTCTTTGATAATTAAACTAGTATTTTTTCTAAATAATTTTTCAAGAAAAAGTAAAGATTCTGATTTTTCATTTCTTGAAAAATTTGAAAACCTTATCTGTTGAAAAAGAAAAAGGCAATGAAAAATTAGAGTATAATGATGAATATTATAATGATATTGGAAATGAATAATCAAAATATGAATATAACATTGATTTTGAAGGAGTAGAGATTAAAGATATCTGGATATTAAAACCAATTGAAGAAGACAGTAAAGCTATTTACATATTCTTCCATTAAAGACAGCATATAGTGTAAAAAAAAAAATATGTAAATTTGGATTGCAACACAAGGAGGAATATCATGGAAGCAATGAGAGAACAAATTTTTGAGAATAAAAATATCAATTAAAAAGCTTTTAATTAATCTGAATATGGATAATATATGATAAGATGATTTAATGAAAATGGCTGAAATAGTATTGCAACATGACAGCTTGTTAGAATAACTGCTAAATCCTTAAGCAATTAAAATTTGACATTGTTAATTCAAGATTGCTAAGATTTTTGTTGAAAACTTTAAAAGATGAATAATGAATTAAATCAAGAGCTTATTATTAAAATTAAAAATAAAATAGATAAACAAAAAAGCCATAACATTATTTTTTTTTTTTTATAAATTTCTTAAAGAAAAAAAAAGGAATAAACAAATAGCAAAAAAAAAAAAAAAAGTTAAAAAGACTCTTTGGAAGCAATAAAAATAATTTTGATTCTGATATGAAGATGGTGTTCTGCAAATTACAACTAATTCAGAATAAGAATTGTTTCTTTAAGACCAATTAAACTTGTCTATAAAAAAAAATTTAAGAATATTTATATTTGGTGATAATGATAAATATAGATTCTCACTCAAAAACTGTCTTTGATATAAGTGGCAAAAGGATAGCAAACATAAAACAATTGAGAAGTGTGACATCTGCTATTAGTAGACTTTCTTTCTAATAAATAAACCCAACTTTTCCATTGCTAATAAATAATTTTATTACTTAAAAATGAACATGAATAGTCAATACAACATAGAAGCATTGTTTTTAAAAAACAATTTTAAAATAAATATATTTGCTATCACAGGAATTAAGTTTTTGTACTTACTAATTTGGTATTATAAAAACTTAAATTTTTATTTATGTAAAATTTAAAGCCAAATAAATGTATATAAATTTCTGAATTTTTTTAAATTAACAATTTTTATTTCTTTGATATAAAGATAATATTAAAGTAATCAGATATCAATTTATTGGTCTTTTTATTTAAATAAATATATAATAATATTTTTTTAAGATTTAAACAAATATAACAGAGCATCAAACCTAAAAGGTGATAAAAAAAAGTTTAATTATATATATCAATATATTTCTTAAGAATTCTCAAAAATACATAGTAATATTTTTTTTCTCAAAAGATAAAAAAAAGCAAGAAAATGCAAACCCTAATTTAAACAAAGCATACATACTAACTTGGTGCTTGATATTCCAAAACTAATTATTATTAAAATAAGATCAATACTTCTCTAATGAATAATGAATGTTTTCAGTGATCTTTGCCTTTGACACTCAATATTATTGAAACTAACAATGCCACTGATAACCCGACCATCTTATTCAAACCTGACATGGCAGATTATCTACAATAATTGAATTATTATCAATTGATTAATTCTGTAAAAATTTTTTAGTATATTTGCTTCATAAATAATTTAGTCAAATATCATAAGAATCAAAAAAAACATGCAAAGAAAAAAAAAATGTTTTGAAGAATGACTTACCAATAGTTTATGGCCATAAAATCTTGTTTAACACAAGATTTTGATGAATTTTTTTTACAAATGAACAGAATTGCTAAATTAATAAAATAAAGAAATGAGATTATTTCCAACATCCCTTAGTCTAATGCCTGGAAGTTCTGCTTTAAAGCTTGATGGGAAAAATCTAAGTTTAGAAAAATTCTCATAAAAGTCTACTGTTCTAATTTCAATGCAAACCACTGTGTGTAAAAACAGTCTCATTATTTTCACTGTATCAGCACAGGATATATTATAGTTAATTATTCACAAGTGAATGTCTTAAATATTATAGATTGATCATGTTAATCATTTTTGTAAGGTTGATAGGATAATATTCATTTGCTGCTACTGCCATCTGATGCACAAGGTTTAATTTGATTCTCTGGATAATAATTTTCCGAATTTCATATTCTCCAGGAAATGAATAACCAAATTAACCATCAAATATTGTCTACAAATTACATACACATAATCATAATAAAAATATTTTTCTGAAAGATTCTGATCTCAATCCAATATTTCTTGGATTCTCAGAAAAGGATCCGTAATATATGGCTGTTATAAAATCAGACATTTAGTAAATTTCTTGACTAAAAATAACCATGATCATCAGCATTTCCCAAACTATGTTCTGCACAAAATCAGTAATTGTTAGCTTTGTATAATTTTAATTTCTGCACCAAGTTGAAACACATTGACAGGATGATCTGTATATACCCAAAGCTGACCAGCAACCTGTCAGAGTAAGTGAACATTGATTTGCTACCCGAACAGATATAATTCATGACTTGTTTATTAAATATTATCATTGTATTATTTTCCTTAAATATGTTAAGGTTATTATTATTAAAAACCTTTATTAGCACTTTTAATTGTTTTATTATAATAGATTTGAATTGACTTGCATAAATTTTGGACTGAACATTTGTTATTATTATTGTAATTTTATTTCTTATTATAATTACATTAAGAATTAATTTTGGCATTACAGCCTTTAACTATTTTATATCTGATTTTATGCAATACAATCTTAGTCATTTTGCTATCTTTAATTCTTGTTACTAAATATTTTATAAAATAACTTTTAGTATAATTGCTTTTACATTATTTCCACTTTTTAGGATTTCTCTTTCCTATTTAATTTGTGTAATGCAGGTTTCTTTTAATAATACAATTTTTTTTATTTCTATTATAGTTCTAACTATTACTCAAAAATTATCCATGAATTCTTGGTTAAAGAGAGAAAGTTTAAAACAAAGAAAAGAAAAAAATTGTGGTTCTTCAAAATTTAATATTAAAAAGCAAGTGTGATCTAAGAATATACCAAAAAGAATGTACAATTTTAATTATTTAAATTGGGGATTTACATATATTGGCAATAGATGCTCCTGATACATTGTGTATTTTATGTAATAAACTACTAGCAAATAAATACTAGCAAATAGTTCATTGCTCCAGTTAAACTTTCCACTTACAAATGAAACATGCTGATTACAAAGAAAAAGATATACATTTTTTAAAGAAACAACATGATTTTCAAAAAAAAATCTAAACTTCAACTAATTACAATTGCTAAAATTGAAAGTGAAAGTGCAACAGAGACATTTTTTCACATGAGTTATCATATTGCACTAAATGATGAAGCTAATATAATTAGAAAGATGCTCATTAAGCCTTGCGTGAAGGACATTATATCATGCATTTTAAACAAAGTCTACTAAAATTATATATACATTACAAATTTCAAAAATACTGTTTTATATGGCATCAAAAATCTTTCTGCTGATATTAAAAAAAAAGCTAAATTCATTGACTTAAACATTGCAGAGAATATATATTACAAATAGATAAGTCTGCAGCTGCAGAATTCACTGTATTACTGGTATTTGTTCACTATGATTTGATAATAGTATTAAAGATTTACTTGTGCAAATATCTACAAGAAGATATATTCAACTGAATTAATAATTACATTACAAAATAGAAAATCATTTAAGTATATTGATATTTGAACGAATGATACTCAAGCAATGGTAGGAAGGATTAAGAGAATTATAAACATTCTGCAAGTAGCTACAAAAGTCACAAAAAGTCATTGTGTTTTACATAGGTAACAAAAAAATAGTGACATATTTAAAAACTATTTTGGATGAAGCCATAAAAATTATCAACTATTTTAAATCCTAATTATTTCAATCCAGATTATTTAAAATTTTGTGTGATAAAATGGGTAACAAACATTCTGTGCTTTTGTTACATGCTGAAGTGAGATAGCTATTCAGAGAGAGAAAAAAAACATGAACTTTGTAGTGAGTTATCGGTTTTTTTCATATCAAATAATTAAGAACAAAATTTCATTGAATTTTTAACAAATGGTTCATGGGTGATGAATCTTGCATATTTGACAGATATTTTTACTAAGTGCAATGAAATGAACTTATCATTATAAGAAAGAATATTACAATTTTTAATATAAGAAATACATTTCTATCTTTTGATAAGAATATATAATTCTGGATATGTATGGCTGAACAAAATAATTTTGATTGTTTTCCAATCTTGCATAAATTTAAACTAAAATAAATTCTAAAATGAAGATGTAATTTTAGAGCACTTGCATAACTTACAATCAACCCTTTTGCAATATTTTCCAAAGTCCAGTGAGAAGAAATTCTGGGTTCTGAATCTATTTACAGTGACAGCTAAGTCAATAATCTTCATAAAAATTTAAATGATTTAATAAGTGACTCTGATTTAAAACAAAAATACAAGAAACTGCCATTAAATTGTTTTTGGACAAATTTAATAGAAATATATGACAATATATCAAAACTAGATATTCTTACTTTGCTTCCTTTTACAATGACATATTTGTGTGAGACAGGATTTTCATATTGTGCTGCAATCAAATCTAAGTATATAAACAGACTCAATGCTATATCGGATATAATAATTCAGCTTTCTAATACTATTCCTGATATCAAAAAAATTTGTAATTTAAACACTCAAAAACATCAGTCATTAATAAATAATTTTACTATATTACTATTTCCATTGTTTCATTTTACATTATTATTTAAAAATAATTATTTGTTTTGCTTCCTTAACTCATATTTATTTGTTTAATTAATTTATTATTAACATCTACCTACCTACTTTATAAAATAATTAACTTGTTCAATCAAAATTTCAGGATTTCTGTTGTAGAAAAGTTTGGGAAACATTAGTATAAATAAAGGTAATTTCTCTGCATTGTAAATACAGTGAGTTCAAGAAAAAAGCAATATAGGAAAGCTAATCTACTTAGTAAAATATCATCACTAAACATCATATGATCACCATTTCTTATGCTTGTTCATAACTGTTATTAAAACAGTCAAAACTCTCCATATAGTAATGCATTAGATCCTAAGATCTAGATGCAATGTTCTCAGATCCAATGCTCCTTGCTGACGAAAGCCACAAGCTAGAAAAAAGTCTGGGGATTTTGGATGAGTATGCACTAGATAGGGATTTTATACACAAGCCTTCTGGCATCCATTGATTACTCTGGCTTGCACTGAGTGGCACTACTGTATGGATAGTTTTGCCTGTTTTAATAACAGTTATGAACAAGCATAAGAAATGGTGATTATGTCATGTTTAGTGGTTTAATATCAATCCTGCCTAATAGGATAGTGGTGGCTATGGTTATTAAAGAATCAGACACCAAAATGTATGGGTACTGAACTGAGTTCAGACCTATATGTCTATATAATCTAATGAGCTTGGATTGAAAATATTATTTTTTTTTTTTTAATTTTATTCTCATAGTTTAGTAGTTAAGGAGAGATAAAAGATGGCTGCTGAAGGGTTGCATCAGATCCTAAGATCTAGGTGCAGTGCTTTCAGATCCAAGGCTCCTCATTGACAAAAGGTACAAGCTAGAAATTAATCTAGGGATACTGGATGAGTAGGTACTAAATAGAGATTTTATGTACAAGTCTTCTGGCATCCATTGATTATTCAGGCTTGCACTGAGTGGCACTACTGTAGGGAGAGTTTTGCCTGTTTTAAAACATCATTGAAATATAGACATACTTTCAGAAAGTGACTTAATAGCTTAACACTGATAACTAGATTTTTTCCAATTTGTTAAAAAAAAGATTAATAATTCTAAATTGAAAGCATAATCTCTATTCATCACAAAAAATAATGACATTATCATTTTTATCATTATGTTTAAAAGCATCTGGATTATGTCTTTATAACAAAAGTGAAACAAAATCCCATTTATTTATTGTGTCATTATATTGCATCAATGTAATCTGTTTTGGAGAAACTTAATTTTAGTCAGGTGACAACTTTGGATAAAATCATACTTATCTTAATTTTATTATATTATCTGGTAATTTTCAATTAATCTGAACTGAGTTCCAACTTCACTTAATCTCTGGCTGGTTTCATTATTGTACCCTTTTAATGCTATTTATTATCTTTGTTAATGCTACTAATACATCTTTAATAGATTTATCCTTTTCTTCAAAATTATTTTTCTATAAAATTTATTCCTTGTAACTATTTATCATACATTGTTATAATTGATAACTTTTATTTTGATATACACTGTCTTCATTTAATTTAGATTTTTACAAATACAATCTGCAATGAGCTGAAACATAACAGATGGTTTATCACTTTTCAACTGGATGAAAATCCTCAAAATACTTATTCAGTAAGTGAAGTAAGGAATTCAATAATTTTTATGAACTTGCTCTAAGACTTGTTTACTTCTAGATTACACAGGCTTGTTCCTTCTGTGACTAAAGTAACAAATCTATCATTAATTTAGTATAATAATAATAATAATACTGAATACATTCTAACAATCATAAAATATAACTATTACAATTTTTAGCTTATATGTTGATAAGACTGACTGATTCAGTATCTCAGACTTTAGATCAATAACTTTGAAAGATACTTACATAATATAATATAATCTTATTTTATGCATAATCGATAAATAAATTATGATTCAAATATTTCTCTTTTATATTAGAAAAATTGTAAACTAAGCAATATATGATTGACAATTTCTGCTTAAGAGAGCAGTCAAAATTCTTCTTTTAATAAACCACTAATAAATAAAAAAATGAATATTTGAAAAAGTATAATTTATTTAAGACAAAACCAAGTTATTTTGTTTGTAACATATTAAGAAAATTGAATGATTTACTCATACATTCTTTTAGTTCAAGAACTTCTTTATATGCATGACAGATGAAATTCATGATTATGAGTTTGAAGTATAGATTTTCTCTCTGCCTTTTATCTAATAGGTAAAAATTCCTGTATATATTTGTTTATTACAATTATTAACTATTTCAAGAACAGAGTTGTTGTGTCCACAAATGAAATATATCAAAAATTCTCAGATTTTATTTTTGTTTATTACACAATTTTATTCTGAAACTTTAAAAATTATTGAATGTCTACATAGTTCCAACTTGTTTGCTTAAAAATCAACATTGTTTGATTTGTTAATTTATTTGCAAAGCAGAAATCATTAGTGGCACAACAATAGTTTTTAAAATACAACAGAAGATTCCTTACTAACAAATATAAAATCCACCCTGAGGGAAATAGTCCCTATCATATGAATTCCCTTTTGTTTTCAAATAATTCTACTTTTCTTCTTAAGGACTTCAGAATTTAATTGAGTCAACATTTATAAGTTTTGTGCTTCCAAGATTACAACATAAAATTAATGCTTTTTCTTATCACATTATTTGTACAATACAGTACTATTTGCTTCATTCAGAAGAAATTTGTAAATATTTAGGTCTATCTAGGTTTTAGTAAGACATTTTCTTCTTTAATTTTTTGAAAATTGACAATAAAAAACAATTCTACCAAGATGAAAACTTACATAAATCTCAGAGAAAGCAAAATATTAATGAAATATAAGCTTCTCGAAGAAAAAAGGAAAAAAGTATATAAAATTTTTATAGTATGTAGCTAAATAATAATAAGTTTATGAGATTTAAATTCGCAGTAAAAAATAGTTGGAAATAAAATTAATTAAAATGCTTTCTTTTAAAAACTGCAACCAAATATATATTTGGTATGTATCTAATAAGTAATCAATTTATGAGATTTAAATTTATAATAAAAAATAGTTGAATACATTAATTAAAATACTTTAATTACAGTAAATTATTTGTGTGTAAAATAAATTGTTATCAAAAAGAAAGAATTTCAGATAATGAAAAAAATGTAATTAGTATGAAATAAATACTAATTTGAACTGATAAGCCACACAACTTATTGGCTAGATTATTCCAAAAAGAATAAGACCCAGAAAATAAAAAAATTGTAGCAGAAAAAAAAAAGCTCTTCTCCTTTGTTTATGAAGCATATTTAGAAGAAACCATAAAGCAAAAAAAAAAAAAAAACTAGCAGTGGATGTCTTATTCCCAGGATCTCACTTCTTGAAAGTCAATAAGCTGATTACGAACTTGAGCAGATCACCCCTATGTTATTATTATTTAAAATGCCTTAAGGGCCACTAAACTGAACAAACAGTGAAGGTATTATAAGGTAAATTACTGCCATAACTATTTAGTGAATGATTTAGTAGGAGAAAGTACTAGTCCTAACTTAGCTGTTGTGTGCAACCTCAATAAGAATAGCTTGTATATATTTAGAGCAATTGTGTATATATCATTTTGTGTAAATATATCTTAAATTGTATTTATTAAATCATATACATTCAAGCATATTGAGTCACTAAATTATTTGTGTCCTCCATCAATTCCAAAAATATTATTTGTTAATTTTGCTCCATGAAATTCAGGCGATTTTTCTTTATCAAATTAGGAGTGAAGATATAGCTGATATCTTATATAAGGTTGTCGACAAAGTTTTTCTGGTAATGAAATAGATGTATCAACTTCTATAAAAAAATTAACTTTAAAAAAAAAACATACTTTTACAGAATTCAATTCATAAGGAACCTCAAAATAAGAAACAATAAGTCTTCAAAACTTGTATAGTTCTTTTGGGTCCCAATTTGATATAGATTCAGGATTAGAATATAATATACTTAATCTTTCTTCTTCTGTTGAAATAAAAACTAAAAATTATAATGTTTTATGTTACTGTTGAATGGCAGCAGAATACAAGTTCTTCTGGTGCATAGATAGACAATGTATAGTTAAAGGAGAAGAAAAATAATTTTATTCATTATATAGTTAATAATCAATCTTGTATGATCAAAGATAACATAAGTTATAAATATTTATTTGCTCAATTTTAAATCAATAATCTTGTAATTTGTTTCTGTCATATACAGCAAGAGATTAGCAATCTTTACTATAAACAAAAAAATACAGTATTGGCAACAACAACAAAAAAAGATTTAATTATTTGCATTATTAAAACTACAACAATCAACTGTATATTACATTACTTTGTCCAACTTTAATTGAATTTTGAATCCATCTTGTAAAATAAATAAATTCACTAGAATTGTTATTTTAAAAAGAAAAAAAAGAACAATGCTGCAAAAAATAATTCAAAGTTTTATTAATTAGATGTCACAAAAATAAAAAAAAGCTTTATGCCAAATATAAATTTTAAAATTCACATTGTATTTTTTTTTCTACATGCTTTAGTTGTATTTAATGAATCATGATTCAGGAAATATCATTCTCTAACTATGCAAGAAACAAAATGTTAAACCATCAAGTACCACCAAGACAAAGCTTGAACAATATTGAATTATATATTCATTCAAAAAAAAAAAAGCAGAAATTAGTTTTATAAACAAATTTTCATGTATAAAGGAGCATTCAGTTTCAAAATTTTCATTAATGCAGGATTCAAACTTTTTTTCTGTAAAGACAAATAAGTCATAAATAACGATCTGTAATAATTTGTTTGTCAAGAGTTAGTGCAACACATTTCAAAATAGATTAAAGGGTTTTACTTATTAGTCGGGTGACAATATTTTAGTCTTTATTAAAATCATTATATCTGAATGAAGTTCAGGCCCATATGATTTTTTCTTTAAAGACATGTAGATGTCTAAAAGTTTCAGATCTTTCTAACAATTAACTTTTAGATAAATGCTTTGCTTGAGTTGGTTTTTTTTTTTTTTTGAATCTAATGTCCCAACTCCTCACTGAAGAGACCCATAGGTGGAAACCGGTCTGGGGATGGGGACAATCCAAGATAAAATGATTTGAATGCCTTCTCTTGTAGTAGCATTTATCATAAATAAAAAAAAAAAAGCTTGTTTAGAGCTAATTAGCATGCTCTTAATTTTACATATTTGTAAGTGCAAGCTATATATAAGTCATGTGGCATCTGACTTTTTATTATTACTATTATTATTTTGCTGTTGGGGCTTTGGCTAAATTAAATGGCTAAGCCTACTAATATATACAGTATCTGAATGAAGTTCAGGCCCATATGATTTTTTCAGTTGGAGAGCTGACTTTAAAGACATGCAGATGTCTAAAAGTTTCAGATCTTCTTCTAACAATTAACTTTTAGATAAATGCTTTGCTTGAGTTGGTTTTTTTGAATCTAATGTCCCAACTCCTCACTGAAGAGACCCAATAGGTCGAAACCGGTCTGGGGATGGGGACAATCCAAGATAAAATGATTTGAATGCTTTCTCTTGTAGTAGCATTTATCATAAATAAAAAAAAAAAAAGCTTGTTTAGAGCTAATTAGCATGCTCTTAATTTTACATATTTGTAAGTGCAAGCTATATATAAGTCATGTGACACCTGACTTTTTATTATTACTGAAATCATTATAATTATCTATGATTGCTAAATATTTGATAATATGTTTTAATTAATTAATTATGTAAATTTAACCTTCAAAGATTTAAAGACTCATTTTTAATCGAAGTTTAATGTCAATTTATGTAAGTGGCAAATGATGGCCATCTTTAAACCATAAATAGGTCAGTGATAGCTAAAAATTAATAAAGAATGTAGATATAAAAATACTCTAGAAATCTTCAACAACTTATCTTTGAAAGCTAAATTTACTTATTTAATTAAATAAAAGTACTGTACAATCAAATATTTAGGAATCATAGATAATCATAATGATTTTAATGAAGACTAAAATTTCATCACCTTGACATTAGTGCTGATTAAAAATTTACTTTTTATAAAAATAAAAAATTTACAAAAAAAAAAATAATTCTCCGACATATACAAAGAAAATGACCCCCCCCCCGATCGTAAATAGCTTTTGTTTGGATTAAATATTTATTATTATTTAATTATAATAGCTATTTCTCTAAATCTATTTTAAAATGACTTACATCAATCTTATTCAAGAAAGAAAAATAAAAAGAAATAGTAATTAAAAAAAATTGAAATAATTTAATTTAGTAAATTTATTAAAATTAATGAATATTTTTTCTATTTACATCACACACATACACAATAATGTTATACAATTTCATATATTATTGCATTTATTGATTTTTTTTTTTAATTATTTATAGATTTGAGCAGTCAACTACGAATGTAAGTTGGTATGTCTCTAAGATGGAAAATTTTGTATACAAAACAAATTCCATTCAATAAACGTTCATTGATTTTACTGTCATGAAGTTGTGGTTTTTTGCCAAAATCGGATACTTTTTCCTTAAAAAAAAAAAAAGCTTTAAAAAATAAAAGTAATTAATAATAATAAGATTTCTACTGTATAACGATATTATTTTCTTTAGTATTTTTTGGGCTATTCTCTTCCTAATTATATATTCATTTGAAGATGATTCGTTATAAACCATAACATAGCAAGAGTAGTGTCAAGAATATTAGATTCAGTTAAACAGACTAAAATTATTAGAGATTCAAAGAGCAAATCAATGACAACAAATGATAAAATATCAAAAATAAAAAACAAAATGAAACTGTGCACTTCATAAATAATCAAAATGTTACATTAGTTTCTATATTTTCATTAAAAAAATCTTGATATTAATTCGTTGTAAATCACAAGATTTCGCATAAGTTAATTTGTGAAAGAAAATAGTGGATTTAAATGTGAAAAGAGTAATATCTTCATGATCTCAAATCAAGATGCTCCAGATTGGCCTATATAATTAAGAATTTAGGTTAAAGATAAGCCGGCCACTCTTATCTTTATAAAGTCCCTATCTTGTGTTGAGGTTTGAGAAGTCCCTTTATAGTCAAAAATTACATCATTTAGCTATTATACAAATGTTTAAGGCGCATGTGAAAAAGGTTAAAGCCTTTTTCTGTGTGCTCGATAAATAATCAGAATGTTAGATAAGAGTTTATTAATTAAATTTCTTAACAGTTACATATGAAGGCAATCTATTATATTATCAACATTAACTATATAATCAGAATTTTCATATTTGAAATTTCATATTATCTAAAAATGAAAATAATTTTTATGTAAGTATTCCATATCGAAATGTAGTTTGAGATAATTAGTTAACATGATGCTATGACAAATGTTGACAGTTTGCTAATTCCTGCCATTCTCTTAACATAATTTATTCTAGCTTCTGAAAATTTACAGAAGCTTCATAAACTTTACATATAATAAATTGTTTCAAAATGTACTTAACCATTTTCATATGTGTTAGAAAACAGTCAATAAACTCTACATTAAAATTTGATCAATCTGTCCATATGTATTTATTCATTAACACTAAAATACTAATAGACAGGGTATGAGCACAGACTTTCACATGACCCACCACTCTCCACACTATCTCATAACACTGATACACCTGAACACACATATGTCGAAAAGATAAATAATCACCAATATACGTATTTCATGCTAAAACAGCAATCATCAGTTGGTCCAGATTACCATCTCTACACATATATGCTACAAGTGCTCAGATATATATTAAGATAGCAAATCCTCCTACTTTAATGGACAGGCTTCAATGTACTCCACACTCCAACTCTTCAACTGTCCATCCAATTGAAAATCTGATGATAATAACTTTTTCTTCTCCCCCTTTCTTCTTTTTCTTACTAAAAATAGTGTCAAAATTTTGGAGGAAGAAGTTAAATCATGAGCAACAGAAAGTATGATAGTTCAAAAAATTAATATATGACCATTTCCAAAAAATGCATACAAAAGCATTGCTACTTGAATTCTCTTACAAAAAGTTACGTTTATGCAATTTATTTTAATTCATGTTCTATATTATACATTTAAAACAAAAAAACAACAACTGATTTTGAGATATGTTACAAGACACAATTATTAATGTAAAATTAAAGTTTTGAATAAATAAAAACTATTATTAAAGAGGTAATTATCTATAAAATCATTAAAAATCTTCAATATCATTTTGAGCATAAAACTGCTAAGAGGATTAACTTATAAATATTAAAAATAAAAAAAATCTTAAAAACCCAAACCTGACTTAAATTCAAGCAGGTTATTATTTTTGAAATACATATATTCATAAATTGTAAAGTATAAAGAGAAATCACAGTATTGATTTTTTTTTCTTTTAAGTAAAGAAAATTAGGTCCTTGTGAATTTTTAAGAAAACCAAGATGGCACCCCGTATTTTTAATAAATGTACAGATTTGAGGATCTATTCTCTACCGAAGATGTGTTAGTTGTCAAATTAAAACAAAATTAATAAATCAATTGTTAAATTTTAAAAAAGTAATAAATTCTGATAAATTTTATTAAGAAGCTTTATTTCAATTTATTTATTTTATACTGTGGGAAGTGATGAGACAAACTTAACATTATCATACTTTGGTTCAATTCAACGTTTCTTTTTGACAGCAGTTTTTTTAGTAAATTATCATAATGATACAAGTTTGGAACATTTCTGTCACAGAACATGATGCATTGGACTATTTCCAAAGGTACAGAATCCTGCCCTCCCGAAAAATGTGCATTAATGGTTATAATTATGATTGCCCACCACCATCATAAATAACATGTAAATATTGTATTTATATTTTTTCCCCATTTTTTTGTTAATAAGTTAATCGAAAAAAAAGAAAGAAAATAAACTGTAAATGTTAATTAATTTTTCCACAATGATTTTTTTTTTTTTTTTAAAGTAACAGTAATAATAAGTAAAATGTAATTATTAAATACATTTCCTAGCAGGCATATTTTTGTAAACATTTTTTGGAAAGCCCTGAAACTGTAGATTTATCAAAAATACAGGATGCCATCTTGGTTTATTTAAAAACTCACAAGCACCAAAAATTATTCATAGTTATTAATCTATCAGTCAAATCCCATTGATTATCTTTAGAATTAATTACAAAAAGAATTTACAAAGCCTGAAACATCAAAATTAAATACAAGATGATAAACAATAATTTTATAAGTAGAATTAATTACAAAAAGAATTTACAAAGCCTGAAACATTAAAATTAAATACAAGATGATAAACAATAATTTTATAAGTAAATGCAAAACATTATCATTATTAACCATAAACTTATTTAAATCCTTTCCTTAATCAATACATATCTATAAATAAATATGAATATATTGTACCACTAGTGATCAGCACTACATGTTTTGTCTTTTTTTTTTTTTAGAAACATTATGGTTAGTTAAGATTTTAAAACAACATTTTAAAATAAAAAATACTGCAGAATCATTTATTAGTAAATGATCAGATTAAATTTTACAAAAGAAATAAGTAAGGTTTTAATAAGTGAAATATTAGTACTAAAATGTTTAAAGAGTTTTTTTTAAAGAAACACAAATCGCCAAAAGACAAAGGGTTGTGTCATCTTGTCATTTTAAAAAAATAATAATAAGAGTTTTAATAGTTAAAGAGCAAATAGAAAAAAAAAAGGGGGGGGGGGTAACTAAGTAAAAAGTTAAAACTATCTCTCTCTCTCTCTCTTCATAAACTTAAAAAAAAATGTGCATGTGTAAAACTGAAAATTGAATTAAAATGTGAAAGGAAAGTGTATAACTTTAAATCCACTTAAAAGATTGCTTGGCCGATATAAACAGAAGGGAATAATAACTCTAAATTGCATTAATACTTATAATATGCTTTAAACATATATAGGTAAAGTTAATAAAATTTTCAAAAATAATGTTTAGCTTAGTGCTAAGTGAAAACAATGGAAAATGATTCAAGATGGTATCTTATCCGAAGACTAGATTAATCTATGCAAAAATGCAGATTAAAACACAATGGGAATGTAATTAATAAAATTTGTAAATTAATTAAACCAGATCGAAGTGATAATATGAGACAATAAAGAGGAATTGTACAAAAGGACTGGTAAATCTATTCATGGCAGTTTTTCTTCAGTGTTTTTCAGTTCCAGTGTCATTCAGCTTCATTCATAGTAATCATTAAGATTAAGATTATAACCACATAGTGTAGGTGTACTTGGGTTGCTACTGTGGGGAAAGTTTCCAGAGAAGAGAAGATGGGGAAAGCTATTAGTATCCCCCAGCATACTATTACGGGTCTTCACATTTACCGAAGAACTATATAACATCATGTAATGCTAGACAGTCACTGGAGTATGTGGTCAGTCTTCTGTCCTGGTCATCCAGAACACCAGAAGTTCTCGATCTAGAAATCATGCCCACTCAATAATCTAAACAGTTAAGGGATATCTATCTCAATGAATGTAGAAAATCAGCCAGGAGCCAAAACCATAAGTGGAATCCAAAAATCCAACCGTTTGGTGATCAATACGAGAGAAGAAAACGAGGAGTCATATCTTTAGAAGTGCAAAATCCTAGGTAATTATGAACTTCTTTATTCTCATTTATAAACTGATCTTGTTTGAATAAAAGACTGTTGAACTTTGATAGCCATAGCAATCTTTTAAGTGTCTCCTATAAGTCATTATATAGAATGAACCCTAATATGTGCGTGCATATATAATTTTCTCATAATATATTTTGATATGTGTGAAGCTTTCCATCGAATAATGAATTTATATTTCAATGCGTGTGTACATATTTAGATTTAAATTTTTTAGTTGTAGTATTCTTTATTATCATATATCTTAACTAGAAGTGTATTTAAGTAAACTTATAATATTCTTTTATTATAATATTCTTTATTACCATGTTTTGATTAGAGGTATTTTAAATAAATCATTTGTTTGCTAATGATTGTTTGGTCAGTTCTCTTTGAGTAATTATGCCACTAATAGATAGTCAAAGAAAGAGCTAGCTAGGGATTGATCAAGCTCTAAATTGTATACCTGCCATCTAGGCATGCTAATTAAAACTTATGATTAGCTGGCACCTGAGGTTTTACCTCAAAACAAATAAAAATGATTTGGATGGCAGAGGTTTGAATTTAGCAAATGAGGAGTTCTATAGCCTGGAAATGTGGCTGCAGGTTATACTTTATATAGCCTCAGTCTGGTTATAGGTGCCATTGGTCTTATCCACCTTCCATATTTGATTTCTCCACTTGAAGGGCCGGTTTGCTGCAATAGTGAAAGTAAAGCCGGAGTAGATCGAGATTTTATTTTAATAATCAGAGCAATCTTTTACCACATGGTTCAATATATATGTTCACATCCATAATTAATCTTTAACTCTCTGGTACTGTGATAGATTTAATTGTTCTCCTTGGTGATGTTTTCTAAGGTTTCGACATTTGACTTTGTAATAAATTGTTGTTCTATATCATATTATAATAAATTGAATTTGATTTGGTAAAAATTTATAAACAAAATAAATTCTAAAAAGTTGTATTTGGATTTTGGAAATATAAGTTCATAATGAAAACAAAGAATGTTTTTTGTTATTTAATAGTGGGAAGAAACAGGTTAATTTCATAAAACATCAATCAAATCTTTTTTAATGACATTTGTGCTTGCATAATAAACATCAAAGTCCAATAAAGCTATTAAATCATGCTTTAAAATATAAACATTTTTTATAATTTTTACAATAACACAATACAACATAACAGAATTTCACTGATAATGTATTAGATAAGTTTGAAAAGATGTGCTTATTCAAACTCTGCAATTTGTTTTATTACTATTATGCTAAAAACTTATTACCTTCTATTTTTAAAAATAAAACATAGATACATAAAATAAACGTGTAATCACATATAATTTTGATTGTTAATAATTATTACACAATTATTGTGTAAAAATAATTATGAATTTTAATAAATTTCACAAAAATCAAGTTTTTAGCCATTCTAAAAATTTTCTCAAAGTAATCTCACAAAGTATTCAAAATCTAATAGCAAAGAGGAAAACTCATCAAACTTGTCATGGATTGTCTAAAACACTTTGAAGTTACTGCATTTTCAATTACCCCAATATCTTTAGATTTTTTTGGAGTTAAAATATCAAAATAAAATATATATGATTTTTTTCAATTTAAAAAAATAAATTTGCAAAAAATCTCAATGGACAGCTGTACATACAAGTTAACTCTAGCACTTTTTCAGAATTTTTCCATACAAAGTTCCTCACTTGGATACCAATTGAGCTTCTAAAATGAACGTTATTTATATATTTAAAATAACTCTTATATTATATAATACAATTTTTTTTACATATTTTACTTTTATAAATAAATATTATTCATTTAGCATATTATAAAATTAGATTTAAAATATTCATGTTTGAATTAGCTTATTTAATTAAAACAAAATAAGTTCCTTTCTTTAATTAATTAATTTGATTTAACTTTTTATTATGTAATGGTTTCTTTATAATTTAATCTTTGTTATTATTAACAAACACTTAACATTTTAATATCAAACTATTTATGTTTTAATAAATTTATCTTTATAAATTGATAAATTTTTGTTATTATAACATAGCTGTGATCTATTTTTTTAGTGTATATTTAGTTTTTCCCAAATAAATTATTTCAATTTCCAAATCCAATCTCACTGGCTTATAAACACATAAATTTCTCACATATTATTTAATTACACTTTTACACCAGATAGCAAATTCAATTGATTCCCCAAAATGCCTCATAAATAAAAAATTCCTAAGAAAAAAAAAAATTGTTACCATAACAAATTTTTTATGAGCTCTGACAATTAAAAGTGTTTACTTCAGAGATAGTCCAGTAGTTCTGCCTCTTTAAATTGCACTTCTACAGCTATCTGCAGTGATATTTTCATAGGTTTTTTTAAATGCCAAAACCACAAGCTAATGTATATTAATTTAACAATTAAAAAAAAATCTGAAGAGCTCAGTATCTTCCAGATGGTTGGTAAAGGTTAAAGTGTCTTTAATCCAGTCTCCAAATATTTAATCTTGCTTTTACATCTTTGATGGTTTTGGTACTTTGTAATCCTGATTTACACAACATTTGTGAGATTACTTAAAAAAAGAAATTAGAATAATAAAAACATGATTTTTTTCTTAGTTTATTAAATAATTATTATTTTTACACAATAATTATTTAAACCAAAAGATATACATATACTTTTTGATTTATTCCTATGTTTTATTTTTAAATGTAAATGGGTACTTACATATTAGTCTGACAATGAAATTTTAGTCTTCATTATTTATTATTATTCATGATTGCTAAATATTTGATAGTATGATTATTTAATTAATTAAGTAAATTTAACTTTCAAAGATTTAAAGAACTTTTTTTAATCAAGTTGTAAATAACAGCTCTTCTTTTTATATTAATGCCAATTTATTTACATGGCAAAAGATGGCTATATTTAAAGCATAAGTAGATCAGTGGTAACTAGAAATTAATAAAGAATATATAGTAGATATAAAAATATGGTCCTTATGAGTTTTCAGGTAAACCAAGATGGCAACTCATATTTTTGCTAAATCTACAGTTTCAGAACCTCCCTCCCCCCAAAAAAATATTTATAAAAAAGTGGCTGTTAGGAAACATCATATTTACATTTTATTTTTTATTTTTATTATTAATTATTTTTAAAAACGAAATCATTGTGGAAAAAATTAATTACAATATTAATGCTTTATTTTTTTGTTTATATTAACTTATTAACAGAAAAATGAATTTAAAAAATATATAAATACAATATTTACACTTTATTCATGCCATCAGCAAGCAATCCTTAATGGTCTCTAAAATCATATAGCATTTTTGAGTAAAAACCATAATTTTTATTCCAATTGTTAACATTGTTTTAAAAAAATTAAATGTTCTGAAATGAACGTATAATTCAGAATGTTAAATCATTATGAAGCTTTTTTTGAATTATTTTCCTGCTGTTTCGCCATATAATTAATTTATTTACATTGTAATTTTTTTTCCAAATCTGATTCAAATGTAGGTAGTTGTGAGTTTTGAATGTAAAGTTTCATATCGTGACCATAAATGCATACTTTCTGAGAGATTAGGATGCCGTACCTTTGTAAATACTCTACTGCATTGAAAGTACTAAATTTTAATTACAATGACAATTTATCAAAAAAATGCTGACAAAAAAAACATGCTGAATTGAAAGAAAATACAATGCTAAGAGCGTCTCTTCACTTTCATATTCTAATGCAACTTAAAAAAAATTGAAATAAAGCTTCTATATGACATTTATCAGAATTTAGTACTTTTTTTTAAAATTTAACAATCAATTTTATTTTAATTTAACAACTAACACATCTTCACTAAATTATAGGCTCTCGAATAGTATATTTATCAAAATATATGCTGCCATCTTGGTTTACTCAAAAACTCACAAGTACCAAAAATACTCTCAAGATCTTCAACACCTTATCTTTGAAAGTTAAATTTATTTATTTAATTAAATAAAAATATTATCAAATATTTAGCAATCATAGATAATCAATGATTTTAATGAAAACTAAAATTTCACCACTGGATTAATATGTAAGTACCTATAAAAGTTAATAAATTTAACTATAATGTTAAGGAAAAGTACAATGGATACAATAACCATACCTTGTGACATTGATTGCATAATATCATTACTGATACTGTACTACAAACTTTTAAGATATTCTAAAAATTATAAAGGAATTTTGATATTTTAAAATAGGATTTTATAGATTTATCTGGGACTAATATTTATTCATGGGTGTTTTAAAAATAAATTTCAGTTAAAGATTTGGTTGATTTTTGGAGTCACTGTATTTTATTGCCCACAGTTGAATGGCAAAAATGTCCTTTGTTTGTCATTGCATAATATTTGCAAAGTTCAAATATGATTTTTTAGAATGATTTTCATTTATAAACTTAAATTGAAATCAAATTAAAGTTATTGAGTTTTAATATAGAATAATGATTTTATATTGAAATCAAAAGGTGAACAGTGATAAAAACTGTTACCCATGGCAACAAAAAAAAAAGTCAAACTATTAGAAAGTTAAATTCAAAATATATAAAAACCTGATTAAAAAATAAAGCTTGAAATTGAAAAAAATGTTGATTAATGAACAAATATTTCATTAGGCATACTACTAATAATAAAAAATATTAAATTATGAGTAAATATACTATGTAAAAATATTACTGGTAGTTATAATTTTAAAAAATAATAATTTCATTATTGATGATCCACCATTTTATTTTTTATATAACCAGAGAATGAAATTTCCTGAATAATAAATTATTAAATTGAAATAAAGCATTTAGAAAAAAAAACATACCACAATGTGAATTTAAAAATTTTTTTTTTGACACACTTTTATTCTATTGTTAAAACTCTTTTTTTTTTTTTTTTTGTAAATCTAATCAATAAAACTGATTTACTTTTGCAGTACTATTCTTTTTTCCTTAAAGCAACAATTCTATTGAATTTATTTATTTTACATAAATGGAATAAAAATTCAATTAAAATTGGATAAAGAAATGCAATATATAGTTGGTTGCTATAGTTTTAATAATGTAAATAATTCAACCTTTTTTTTTGTTGCAAATATTGTATTTCTTTTGTTA
Organism: Epiperipatus broadwayi; assembly: GCA_028023455.1. Taxonomy (NCBI): domain Eukaryota; kingdom Metazoa; phylum Onychophora; class Udeonychophora; order Euonychophora; family Peripatidae; genus Epiperipatus; species Epiperipatus broadwayi. The sequence goes on along the minus strand of JAQFVV010006213.1, from coordinate 1,205,040 downwards.
TGATAAAAATCACAATTATTTTGAAAATTTTGGAAACAAATTACAAGATTATTGATTTAAAATTGACCAAATAAATGGCATTTTTAACTTATGTCAAATAACCTTTAATCATATAAAGTCCATAATGCACAAAAATTTTTTTTTCTCTCAAAATAAGTTACTATGATGATGATGATTATAAATAAGAATTAACTTCTCTGAGCATGTGCTTTAATAATCTCTGTGCCCTCTCCTGGAATATGCTTTAATTATCTCTGTGCATTCTCCCATGAGGTTTTTAAAGTTGATCCTCATAGGAGAGGGTACAGAGATTATTAAAGCACATGCTCAGAGAAATTAGTCCTTATTTATAATAAATATTACATACATGTGCTCTATATAAATAATATTAATTATGATGATTATACTTTTTGCTGCAGGAAAAATAACATTCATAAGTATTTTACTCTAAAACTGATTGAGTGAATACATTTTAGCTAATCATTAAAAACCTAAAGCTAAATAAGTCAATAAAATAATCAAAAATTGCCCCAAATTCACAACTAAACCAGACTAGCCAAAGAAATAAACTCTAAAACATAACCAATAGTTTCACTGCTACAAGCAGACTTCTCAAGTATAAAGGACTAAAACATAACAAATTTATACTACATATTACCCATAATTCTCACATCCCACACATAGTTAATATTAAAATAATTTTTAAATAAACTAAGTGCTTCAGAATTATAAACAATACAAAAGAAATTTTTGATAGAAAGACTATTCCTGGATTAGTTAGCCCTTGTTTTGTAAATATATATATATAAGTCAGAGAAGTTTGAGTTTAAATGAAAGAATAAAAGTACATAAAAGTAGGGTTAAAAATAAATATATCAGTTGTGCTTTATATATCCATGAAAGAAATACAGGCCACATTATTAGTTTTGATGAGGTTATAGTTATCTTCTTTGAAAGAAATTAATTAAAAGAAGAATTAAAGAATCTTTATTAGTAAAAATTTATGCTCTGAAGCAATTAACTTGTTTAAGTTCTTTTGATAATAAAGGTGTGGATATAGGTGAGAATTGCAGGTAATATGTAGTATAAATTTGTTACTATAAGTTCCCCAAATTAAAACCTAAGAGCTCTTTAGGCTTACAAAAAAATAAAATGAGATCAGACGATCTGCTTTAAAACTAGTTGGATTTTTATACCATCAGATTCTGAAACATCTGGGTTTATTCCATTGCAGATATTGTCTGGTTACTGATGATACTCATTGTGCACAAAAACACTTCACCAACACAAAGGAAAAAAAGAGCACTTAACTCTACAATCCTGAGTTTTTATAGTCTTCAGTTTAAATGTTCTCTTAACAGCAATTTTCCATTACTTAAAATTCCTTTGAGTAAACATTTACTTAATTTCACTTTCTGGATCTACTATTTTCGTAAGATTTTATTTTTACCTAATCAGTTCAAATTTTGCACTTCCATTGTTTTCATTCAGCTGTAGAAATCTTTTAATTATGTAACTATTCATTTGGTCAAGAGGTCAGCGTGACTGCCTTGCACTTGCAGGCAGTTGCCCGGGTTGTGGGTTCGCATCCCGGCCGATGGTATGACACTTAAAAAAAAAAAAGTTTCCATTGTCATTAATTAGTACTTTTAATTTTAACTTCTGGAGTATTCTTATCAATCTTTTTTATACTAAAATATTTCTTGAACTTAAAATAACTAGAAGTACATTATAATTTTTTTTTTTTAATCTTCTTAGTGATTGTAAATTACATATTTCTTTTTCTTTAATTTTCTTATTTGACTTTCAAATTTTTCTTTTTTATTGTCTCTCAAAATGGACAAAAATTGTCAACCATTGGTGGCCTTGTAGTTAGCATAGCTCCCTTCCAAGCAACTGGCCCGATTCCCGTCCCGGTCAACGCTTTGACACATGTTAAAAAAAAAAAAGAAAAAAAAATGGACAAAAATTAAGGTCAACTATAAATGTCAAATTTAATTAAATATATTTATTAGTAAGGAACAAATCAATGGTAAATTACATGTGTAGTACAATAAAAATGAGCTGGATTAGTAACAATAAATAAAAAAGGTAAAATGCAATTTATAAAATTTTATTTTGATTAGTGATGATAAATAGAATAAACATTCTAAAGAAAGGCTAAAAACTGATTCCAGTTTGCCACTGTTTCATTGCCAAAACAGCATATATGATCCATATAAGGAGTATATTAGTTCAGGGTGTGTGCCTGTCATCTTCTTCAGAAATTGACTTCAACCATGAATTTTCACTTGCCTGGATGTTTACCCCAATCACAGGCTCAACTAATAATTTTGATGGTTGATAGACAAATGTCTAAATATCATTACAGTGGGAAAATGTTTTATTTTTCAATGATGAACTACACATATAAATGTTTAATTTTTCAATAAAGAATATTTAATTATTGTACAAGTCCAAATATATCTGGCTCTCTTTTTGTATGGATTTTTTTAATGTGATTTTGTTCTTCTTAATATCTTTTTATGCCATTTTCTTTTATACAATAAAGAAGTTCATATTTCACTTAAAATCGGGATTTCCCCTTTTTATATACACACATTTAATTTTACATACTTTAAATGCCTGTTGAGAAAAGGTTTGGCAATAAATTTAGATACCATGGAAGATTTAAAAAAAGATAATGAAACAGAAGTGGAACCTGTTCATATCACAGCAAAAATGATTTGAGAGTCTTCAACTTTCTAATCAATTGGAAAATCATTTTCTTGTTAATGACATGAATTATGAACTAAATTCCAATGAGAGCTAAATACTTGTATGACTGTGTTATGTATGTGCATGTTTGGAGAAACTTTTAGACAGAAAAAAGTTACAAGTAAAAATATTTAAGAATTTTTAATTTCTACTTAAAAAGAATATATCTTTAAAAGTTTTTAAATATTTTTACTTGTAACTTTTTTCTGTCTAAAAGTTTTTCCGTGTATATATGTGTATAAAAGAAAATTTAACCATTAGTCATTATTAACACATTCGTGGAAGTGTGTTATATAAATTGTTGCACTTGTGGAAGTGCATTCTCTAACAGTTAGACATAGCAGTCTGGATATCACAAGCTTCATAAACAATTAGTAAAATCATTGTCTCAAAGTTTAATTACCAATTACATTGTCAACAGAAAACCATTAACACAGCATGAGACTGAAGTTGGCGCTAACGGTATTTTCTCTTCTGACGAATCTGATGTCTTACCAGTTCACAAACTGCATACTGTCAAACAGCAATGATTAAAATATGTATGAAAAAATGTAAAATAAATTACACATAAAAACATATTGTTTTGAATAAAATTAAATAGTTAATAAAAAAAGTAAAAAAAGTTTATCTTGCATCAATTTTTTTTAAATATTTAAAATTTTTTATTAGTCATACTTTATTTCCTTATTTTTTTAATGTGGATTTTAAAGTAATTTTATCTTGTTTTGGTTTTATGCAATTTTTGAAAATTTTGGAATCTATCCCACATTTTTCAAGGTATTAAGTCTATTTTCGTGTGATTTTTTTAATGCGGGTTTTCTGTGGAACCTATCTTCCATATAAAAGGAGACCCAGGTGTATATATATATTTAGATTACTTTGTCAAAAAAAATTTAATTTTATAGGAAAATGTTTTATTTTTCAATTATGAAATATGTTTAAATGTTCAATTTTTGCAATTATTTATGTTTAGATTACTTTATAAAAAATTTTAAAAAATTATTGAAATATAGAAAAATGTTGTAGAAGTTCCACTATTTAGGTATTTATTTTTAGATTATTTTATAAAAATCTGTTCCACTATCTATAACTTTAAATATAGATTGATGTAAAATACAATTTACCTATTAGGATGAGATGAGATACACTGCGACTTCTTCTTTTTTGAAGTCAACCCTGTTAGCCACTTTATTTTCCATTTCCATTCCCCACCCTAAGTTTTTCCCATATTCTTCTTTATCCTGCTTCATCCCATTTCCACAACATAATCTTTGTCAACTCTATGGCCTTTATATCTAAATCCCCTTTATTCCCAGCTTAGCTTCAGTGCATCCATGCAGTGGTTAAAAGCTGAGAGTGAAAAAAAAAAATTGAATGTAATACACACACTACATTGATGCCTAAAATATATATTACCATTTCTAATTATTTTTTACATTTCTGATAAATCAAAAAAAAAGACATATTTAAGAGTTTTTTTAATACATTTATTTCCTTCATTTGTTAAATTTGTTACAAATTTGTTATGCATTAATTCTTTCCAACTCATCACTTTTATTATTATTTTTTTTATATTTTTAATTTTTGTTTTTATTTTAGAAATCATAATTTATGGTTGTATCAACAATATATGGAATACAAGTATAATTTTTTTATTTATTTATTATGAATGAAATTATTATATTTGCAAATATTTTATTATATTTCAATCTTTATAATTTTTTAATATAAATTCTATTCATGAAATACATCTTTACCCCACTTAGCATTTAGCATTTTACAATCAATTATTCATTATAATGATTGTAAAAAAAAAAATTAAAAAAAATTTTGGCAGCCATTTTGTAACACTCATGACATCATAGAATAGTTATTAAAGTTATTTCATCCAAAAGCAAAATAATGACTTTCATGCTGAAATTGTATAGCACATATTTTATTCATAACACACAATGTTATAGTACTACATTCAATATTTTGATTATAAGCTTAAAATATGACTAATGTATGTACAATATTTTACTTAATTTTCATCCAGTGTTTTTAGGAGACAATTAGTACTTCATTAATAAAATATCCAAAGTAAATTTTTTTATTATTAAGGCAACAAAAATAAAAAGATTCATTCAGTACACAAATGTAATCAACACAGTACTGGAAAAATAGAAAATTCGTTTAGTGTAAAATTAAAAATGTACAGTACTTATATTAGCTAAAATATTCAGTCAGTTAATTTTCAATTAAAATTTTTGTGTCAAATCGAAAGTGCTACCATCATTAATC